>OZ002731.1:42016961-42536606 GCA_963924305.1 Polygonum maritimum | reverse complement strand
CGGATCTGGGCTCGTACGAGCCGGATCCAACCGGTTGGATTTTTGGGATTTTTGGGTTTTTGGACTTTTGTGGGTTTTCGATTTTTTGGATGACAAGTTTGTTTTTTGGATTTAAGTGATGACAAGTATTTTTTTGTGGGTTTAGGGTTTTTGAGTTTGTGCTTTTTTGGATGACAAGTTGAGTTTAGGGTTTTTGAAACGATTTTGTGTTTTGGGGTGATGACAAGTGATTTTTTATGAGTTTTGAGCAATTTAAAACAAACTGATGACAAGTGCGTTTTAAGGTTCTGGGTGATGACAAGTTGTGTTATATGGTTCTGGGTGATGACAAGTTAGTTTTTATGGGTTTTGCCGATGACAAGTCGATTTTAATGTGTTTTGGCGATGACAAGTTGTTTTACGGTTCTGGGGGTGATGACAGGTTTGTTTTAGGGTTTTTTGGATGATTTTATGGGTTTGGATTTTTTGGATGACAACTTTGTGTTTCGGATTTAAGTGATGACAAGTTTTGTTGTAGGTATAGGGGTTTTGAGTTTGTGGGTTTTTTGGATGACAAGTTCATTTTAGTGTTTTTGGGACGATTTTATGATTTAGGGTGATGACAAGTGATTTTTTATGAGTTTTGAGAAATTTAAGTTTGTTATACGGATCTGACTGATGACAATTGTGTTTTAAGGTTCTGGGTGATGACAAGTTGTTTTTATGGTTTTGGGTGATGACAAGTCCGTTTTTATGGTTTTTGGCGATGACAAGTCCTTTTTTAATGTGTTTTGGTGATGACAAGTTGGTTTACGGATCTAGGGGTGATGACAAGTCTGTTTGATGTTTTTTGGATGATTTTATGGGTTTTGGTATGTTAGATTTGTATATATATTACTTATAATTATGGCCTATTAGCTCAAATGGTAGAGCAATGTGCTTGATGCACAATAATGTGGGTTCAAATCCCACATAGGTCAATTTCGTAACTGGTCATCACTGATGACACGTTTTTTGTGTGAATGATGGGTTTTACCTCGACTTGTCATCAGATGACAAGTTGAGTACGTGAACGGAATGACAAGTTTTCTGCGTGTGGACTGATGACAAGTAACTTGTCATCAGATGACAAGTTACTTGCCATCACTAATGACAACGCCGGTCAACGACAGTCAACGCCGATAGTGGTAAGGGGTGCTGACGTCATCATATGCCATTGATGACGTCATGTTGTAAATTTAAAAAAAAGGTAGGGGCAAAATTGGAAAAAAGCCTATGGGGGCACATTTTTTTTCCTTGTAGCCTATTTGCTTCAATATTTGTCTCCCATGGGTTACTTACCAATTTTCGTCAAAACTTACCCATATTTTCTACTTAATTACACAAATCACCCAATCTTTAGTTTTTAAACTATCTAATCTATTTTTATAAAACAACTAACTTTATAATTTTAGTATTATATATATATTTACTCTTTTTACATGACACTATATATTATTATTTTACAAAATCTTCCATTGTTTATTATTAATAAAAAGGATCACAATTTTCAAATTTATATTAAAAAATCAAAATAGATTTGATAGGATTGTTGAAAAAGTAAATAAACAAAATAATTTATTATACCTAATGATAAATATCATTTAAATAGGTTATTTCAACAAAACTATCAAATCTATTTTCTTAAAATACCTAATGAAAAGTATTACTCAATATATAATCTTTATTATTTTTAAATGTTAATTTATTATAAATAAAAAAATTCCTAGAGTTGTACATGTCATAAAAAGCCTATGACTTTTACACATTTTTAATGTCATGATATATGTACATTATGTTTAGAAAAAACAATTTTATTATATTTTAAAAACAAATTACTTGAACTAGTGCACCCCCTTTTAAAAAAAAACCCCCTTAAAAGATCAACTATTAATAAAATTCAAGTTTATATTTTGTTAATAAGAAATGTTAGTTTTTTTTAAGATTAGGTATGATTTTTTTTATTTGAAAAAGGAATTGTTTTTTTATACAAATTTGAAAAAAGTGGTTCGTTTTATAATAATAAAAAATAGAAGATTTTGTAAAATAATAATATATATGTCATGGGAAAAGAGTAAATAAAAATATATATATAATACTAAAATTTAAAATTTAAAATGTTTTATAAAAAAAAGATTAGTAGATAGTTTCAAAAAAACTAAAAATAGGGTGATTTGTGTAATTAATTAGAAAGTATGGGTAAATATTCATATAATTTTAACTTTTTATAATAGGTCAAGGTTACCACGCGGAATTTGCAAAACCTCGTGGTTACCAAGCGGAATTTCCCATTTTTTTTTGAGCTAATTGATGGATGTATTGAGTTAAACACAATAGAAAAATGCAATTGTTTTTTTTGGTCGAAAGAAAAAAAATGCAATTGTAGTTACTATAATAGTGCACTACAATGTATATAGCCTCTTATATTAATTTGTGATAAGGTGTACACGTACCATGTATATATACACAGATAATAACAGTACTATTGCTTAAACTGTGATGAGCTGATGATGTATTCAAATTAGAAAAAAGGGTTTGGAGATTCACATACCAACTCCCAAATCTCAATTATGTAGCTGGCCCTTATAAACAAAAACCAACTACACAAATGAGCGTATATTTCTACGCATAAAATATTAGTTACATACAGTATAGGAAAAGACTTACACTTTCAATCTAAATAAAGAATGGGATTTATCTGTTTGTTATTTCAAAATAACAAATTACTTTGTAACGTTTTAAACCATCATGTAGCCATAAGTTCATGGCTTACTTATAGAGCTCATAGTCATTGTGTATATGCCACATCCGTTTAAGGATTAATCATAATTATAAGAAACATTAGTAAGTAAACGGATTGAATTAGTTAACCCCTTATAAAATAGTTTAATAATAAAAATAATGCAAGAACTTATATAACTACTATTAACGCCATATAAAATCCAACGATCGTGCGGGCATAATAGAAGGATATTCTCTTGCTATAAAATAATCAGATTCTCTTATTTGTTCGTTCGTTTTATTGGCCAGACTTTTGTTTCCTCTATATTTATTATTTCTCTACAATTATATCGTTGTTAGATTGAATTCTCATAAAAAAATGAAAACAGAACCATGTCAATTTTATTTCTCGACCTTTTGATTATTTGCTACTTGCTAGCTAAATTTGAAAGTCGTAAATATATACTATGTTTGTAAAGTATTTTTTTTTCATCCAGAGAAAACCAAACAAAACAAAACAATACTGTACTAATTTTCTCAATATATCATACAATGGCAAGGTGTGGGTTTAAAAGAACAGATGCTTTAAATGCAATTATATAATCTCTTAGTGCATTTTCATGTATGATAATAATGATATATCATGTTATTATCAAATTTCTTATATAGTAATAAGGGGCAACGCTCACAAAAATAATCACAAGGGGCAAGTTCGAGAAGGAATATTGTGGGAAAAAAACGAAATAAGAATATGTATGAATTGTTCGATTTAACATTTCCTAAATCGAATGAAAAAAGTTGCCAAAAATCCGCATAACTGAATTTAATGCAATTTTTATGGGCACCGTCAATTATAATATTGTGTACTACTACATACGCCTTTGATCAATTGTTCTATTTAAAAATTTTACATTTTCAAGAGAAATTTGAACAATGTCAAAAATTCTCCATTTGGTAAAAATATTAATATAGGTCATTGGTATTTGATAGGGGAAGGATCGAGCCAGACGTGTCAGACAAGGGCACGGGCGAGGTTGAGCCGAGCGCGGAGTGTCCGAAGCGTCAGAAGTTCGTCCAGCCAAGCTGTAGGACAAGTCTTTTATTTATAAATAAATTTGTTAAGTCTTTGTGGACAATTGAGTTATTTTATTTTATAAGGTTTTTCATGTTACCGTTTAACGGATTAGCTGTTATCGGTCTTCTCGGGTTTTCTTTTGGGGTGATTATTTCCTGAGTCGCTTTTTATTGAATCATCCCTGGGCTGTATAAATACCCTAGTCTGCTGACAGGGAAGTTTATCCAGGAATACAATATTATTCAGCCCTAATTAGCGTGTTCTCTCCAAAAGCCTACCAAGCTCTCGTGTTCGAGTTGATTCTTACATCGGGGATCGATTCTTAAGCCTTGACCAACAAGGTTTCGTTAGGGATCTACACCGGGTTCTTAACAGTATTTCGTACGATTTGACGAATATCACACAAATTCTCACTTGATCTAATTCCTAGTTTTTATTCTCACCAACAAAGGATTATATCATGGCTTACCAAAACACGTCCATATTTTGGTTAGATTAACCTTGATTAATCAAACAATAATAATTCCCCTCAAACAACCAAACTATAATAATTTGGTTTGTCACTTTGTCATCTAGTGTACTCATATTATAGAATTCGCCCTCAAAAAGTAGAAGTATTATATCACATAAAAAATATATAGAATTTGCCCTTTCAATATGCACATTATGTAAGATGTATCATATTACAACAAAAAAAAAATGAAAAGTGCCCGTGGTGAATCGGTGACAAGACTGATCAGGTTTTTAAGAACTTTGGTCACCTAACGTCTAAAATAATACTCCCTCCTCTCGAATATAAAGATATTTGTGGATTAATAAAAATAAAAAAGTTAAATAGTTAATAGGAAAAATGACAAAATTGGATTATAGGATGAGTAATATATAAGACTGAATCTATACTACTTTAAAAATGCAACACATCCATAAAACTTAAATGTTGTTAATTAACCCCAAATAATGTTGTTGTTGTTGTTGTTTTTTTTTTTTTATGAAAACTTAAATGTTGTTTATTACTATAAACAATCAATGTATTAAAACTTAAATGTTGTTAATTAACCCCAAATAATGTTGTTGTTTTTTTTTTTATAAAAACTTAAATGTTGTTTATTACTATAAACAATCAATGTATTTTTATTTCAAACTCAATGTAGCAAACTTAAATGTTGTTAATTAACCCCAAATAATGTTGTTTTTTTTTAATGAAAACTTAAATGTTGTTTATTACTATAACAATCAATGTATTAAAACTTAAATGTTGTTAATTAACCCCAAATAATGTTGTTGTTTTTTTTTAATGAAAACTTAAATGTTGTTTATTACTATAAACAATCAATGTATTTTTATTTCAAACTCAATGTAGCAATGAAATACTACAAACAATCAAATTAATTTTTATTACTATATTATTATGCATTTAAATAAAACATAATTCATATAAAAGATGGAAATTATGTAACTTACAAACAAATTCCCCTATATTGTTCATCCACAATATAGGTGAAATTCACACTCGAATATTAAGCCAACAAATTTAGCAACGCTAAAGCCCGTCCATCGGACGGGCGTCCAGTGCTAGTAAGGATAATTTTATAATTTTAGAGGAATAAATGATAAAGTTGACGTGAATGTTGAATATTGAACATAATACATGAGATTATATGAGGATAAACTTATAAAAGTTGACGTAAATGTTGAGTAATGAACGTAATACATGAGATTGTACGAGGGTAAACTTATAAAAGTGTAGTTTTTTTTAATCAATATTTATTAAAGTGTAGTGATATAAATGAAAAATACGACAATATGAACAACATTTTTGTGTGAAAAGGAAAGATGGACAATCTACGAAATTCCAATTCCGACAGAGTCATTTTGGCAAAATTGAAAATGGCCGGCAGAATTTTTAGGGCGGCTCTGATCTTTCGACGACGACGAACCGCCGGAATCTCAGGACCGGGTTCGTTCTGTCATTGGTCGACTAGTGTAGAATCGGCCAAAGAGGTACTCACGGAATTTGTCTAATCCAATTTTCAGCTCTGGCACTTTCATACTAGTTAAATTATGAAACCCAATTTGCGTTTTGGGTGAATAGAGATTGTAAATGTCGTTTCGAGTTTCGGTTCAGTCTAGTGGGGGATATTTTTAATCCAATTAGGGTTTTTAACTATCCCTTTCTTTGAAGGTTTCTGTTGAAGTATAATTCTTTGAATTACAGTGTCAACTACACTGTAAAAAATGTTGTGGACATCATATGCTGATCTGTGTAGACTCCTACTATCTGTATAATCAAATGCATTTCTGAAATGTACTGTCTGCAAGTGGAAAGTTTTGTGGGTGAGAAAGAAGCACACTTGCATTATTATTATGTACTCCTCTTACATGTGTAAACTGAATGGCTATCATATTGTTGTTGTTACTTTTTTGCACTCAATTTATGCTTGTGATTCTTTTTCACCCATAAATATGTGGCCTTTAAACAGCAAGATTTGTTTTCATAGTAGTGATTCGACATTGATGGAATGGATCAAATGTAAGCTTTGATTTGGTTCAGTGACTGTGTATGGCTACATAAGCAAGTGATCTAAACACATATTTTGATGGGTTGAGGCTGCATCTTTCAGTTTGATCAAACAATTTGGGCATTGTGCAGAACTGCAGATGGACCATTCGATAGAGTTTTTGAGATTTCATAAGGCGTTGTTTTTGCCTGGAGAACTTTCGGAAACTGGCCAATACGGCAAACTACATGAACAGACCTTATATATTTTGTTGTAAGGTATGTCACATCTATACAATGCATTTTCGTAACTGATCTGCGCACACGTTCTGTCGAGATGAATGAGTTCAAAACGGTTAAAATAGTGAATTTTGTGTCCCAACATCAAGGAATAGATTGGACAGTGACCATGTCAGCTGATATTTTGTCTGGTTCATAAGCAGCTTTTGGGAATGTCCGAAAATCCCCATGATATACCTTTCTTTTTACATACATGATTGTCCATGTACATTATTCTAAGTTTCACATCATAAAGAATTGCACGTCCTTGCTACTGCTTCATGCTTGCTTAAAAATAATCCTGATATCACTTTCATGGTTTTTTTGTTCATTTTTCTATGACTAATTAACCAGATTAGTTCCCTTTCAATGATTGTTTCTGGACTCTTCAATCATTATATTGTAATACTTTAGCTGATTTTGAGCTGAAGTGGTTATGCCCAATTACTCTGATGAAGAATTAGCTATTGTCTTGGGCCCACTGCTTAGCTGTTGATGGCCAAATTTGTATACTAATGCAATTTGCTAAAGGATAGGGACCTTTTCTTTTCCTGTATTTAATTCAGAGAAAAGAATTGACATATCTGATTATGATTTTACTGACAAAGTCTTTCCAAGGAAGCATCCTCTCTACTCTAATCCTTCCAATGTATAAATACTTTAGGTTCTCCTCAGTTTAGCTTCAAGCATTGATTTCCATCAATTTAAGCTTCTACTAACTGACAAACACTCACTCTCATCTGATCTTTCTTTTACTTTCCTCAAAAAGAAAAAAAAAAGGAAAAAGAGAGAAAAATGGAATCAGCTGGGGCCATCATGGAAGGAGGAGATTGGAACTCCTTCAATGGAGTTTATGTCAACGAGGAAGCCGATTTTATGGCTCAGTTGTTTCCTACTAACATTTCACTAGCTACTAACAATGTAGTAGTAGACGGGAATTCTAGCTTAGCCTGTTGGTCTAACGATTCGAACATGGCTAATAATCCTAACTTGTACTGTTCTTTTCCTCAAGAAAGTGGTTTCAGCGGTGGAAGCTGTATCACTAATTACCTCACTGCAAGCCATGACAACTATTACGTTTGCGATAATAATAACAATCCCCATGATTTCTTGGCGCCGAATAACACCAATGCCACGTTTGTCGGGTTTCTTGAGGATAAAGCGAATCCGGGAATGGAGGGGTCTGGTGAAGTTGAGCATGATGATGATGATAAGCATTTGTTCTTGAAGGCGGAATCAGATAAAGACAGCGAATATCCTCCCGTTCCAAGGAAGCGCTCTCGGGCATCAGATGTAAGTGATCTAACCATTACCCTTATTTTCGTTTTCCTTTTTTTGTCCCCTCCTTATGATGGTCTGGAAAGTGTTTGATTAAAATCTTGTCAAAATTAATTAGGCTCCAAGGGGAAAAAGAAATGCCAGCAAGTCAAAGAAGAGGCAAAAAGGCGATTCGGCTGAGGAGGATAACAATGGCGGTTTAAATAGACAAAGCTCTACCGGTTGCAGTTCAGAGGATGACTCTAATTTATCTCTTGAGCTGAACAATGGAGTTTCATCTTCATCGGCTCGTAACACTAACGGTAAAACCAGAGCCAGCAGGGGCTCAGCCACTGACCCCCAGAGCCTCTACGCTAGGGTACCAAATTTTTTACCTTAAAATCTCATTCGCCAACTCTTTATTTTTCCGCCGTTTTACTAATCTATCTAAACTTAACCTGTGTTCCAGAAAAGAAGAGAACGAATTAACGAGCGATTGAGAATCTTACAAGGGCTCGTACCCAATGGAACAAAGGTGAGTCTGCCTTATGATTTGGTGTATTTGTGCTGAATCTTATTTCGATCATAAAGTTTCGACAAATGTCCTTATCTTTCATCTGTGTTTTTGAAATCATAGGTTGATATTAGCACAATGCTTGAGGAAGCTGTGCAATACGTCAAGTTCTTACAGCTTCAAATTAAGGTACTATAGTTGAAGAAATTTCAAAAAACATGACTCAATGTTTTTTATCTTTCTGGGTCTTAATTTTGAGCCTGTGAATATTGCAGCTGTTGAGCTCTGATGATTTATGGATGTATGCTCCCCTTGCCTACAATGGCATGGACATTGGGCTTGATCTCAAGATCAATGCTTCAAAGTGCTGAAGATCAGAAACAAATTTAGCAATAATGGAGACTGGTGTGGATGAATTTTAAATCCAGAAAATATGGTGCCAAAAAGAGCAGTTCAATTGATTTATTCTTTGAAATAATCCGTGCAATATTGTAACATAAAATTAATTCTTTTTTCCCCCCTTTTTTTATTTCGTTTATAGCTGGTGAGGAATTGTCATTAAGGCATTTACTTGAAGTGGTCCAATTCCTGTTAATTCTTTTTCCTGTATGATCTAATAGATCAATACAGATTACAAATCTGGCTTGAGGGAGAATGTAACTCTTGAAGTTGTATCTTTTAATCACAACTGAAGGTGTATTCACTTTAATTTATTATTTGGTCTAAATTCATGTGCCTTTATCAACTGCTTACAGAAACAATTGTATCTTCAAGACTTCAACATTATGCACAAAAAATGTGTCAAGTCAAAGGGAATGATGTAAACAAAAATGGAAACTTGTTTTTCTTTGGGTATCTGATCTCGGTGTAGATAAATCATGTCCATGATTTCGCAATTGGCATATAATTGCATTTATCAAGCACTTTCTCGTCCCAACTGGCTTTGACAGGTTCAAGCCATTTCTTGCCATGTTCTGTAGCTAGATTCTGAACAGCTTTGATTGTATAATCATTTCAGGAAATATCCCAACACAAAGAACTGATCTCAGAATGAGGTCATCTTAAAGTACTTGAAATGATTGTTAAACCAATTGAGATTTCTATTATACAATATTATAGTTTTATTTTTGAGAAATTCTAACCAACAGTCAAAGAAAAAAACAGAAATCCAATAGAACAAATGGAAGGCCAGATATGCTTGTGGGTTTGACCAATTTACAGAACTATCAGATTTTTGCTAAACTAAATGAAGGTCTATCAAATTCGTAGCACAATTAACTTACGTGAGAACAGTTCATATGACTATGATCCTAGTACAACACTAGCAGAATGTTACAGTCACCTTAAATGTTTCATGAACATCCATTTTCGTGCAAGCTCTCTTATTGTTCAAAGTTAATGTACACAAAAAGAAAAAGGAAAAGGAAAATAAAAGAAGCAGCCATGTCCCTGATAGAGAAGGCAGTAAAAATGAGCCATATCCTCTGTTGTTTTTCCATCTTGTAAAAAACCCTAACAACCACTTGTTACCTTCTCATGCTCGTTCCTCGTTTAAGTGATTCGGAACCTCTGATTGGCTGTCCAGTGGCATGTATTGAGCCATGATGGCTCTGATCTCTGAATCCATGTATTGCTGCAAAACCAAAACAAAATAGCATGTTTATTGCGAACGAAACACAAACCAAAGCCAAGAAATTAATCAAATTATACCAAGAGCTGAGGTTAGAAACTAGAGTATATATATGAGACCATTGAGATTTATTAGATTAAGAAGGCTTACCCTTATTCTATACTTGTAAATAAGATAGGCCCCACCAGCGGCCATGGCCAAGCCTATCAAGATAATCCAAACAGCAGCCCAATTTGATCTTGCCTCTGCAGCACTCTTGCCTGCCAAGCACATGAAGAAATAGAATAAGTCACCAAAAGGGTGTTCCAGTTTTTTCACAGCAACTTAGCAGAGATGTTCAGTTTTCACTTACTTATGCAAGTATCATGCTCCTTGATGTACAAAAGGCCCCCTGAGCATGAACATTGGTAGCTTCCCCATGTGTTCTTGCAGGAGCATTCTGAACACTGGCATGCAGTTTTTTCTTTGCATTCATCAACATCTGATTTAATTTAAAAAAAAAAAAAACTTTTAGACAGAAGTTCAAGCATAAAAATCAGCATAACATGAACCCTGCAGAGGAAAAGTTTCCACAACTTCAGCACATAAGAGAAATTATTGCTTTGAAGTTACCATGGATCCACACGAAGGCAGGGGATCTGATGCAAGAGATATCATTGGTCTATATTGCTTACAGGCATGTTCATCCAGGTGAAATGAAATTCAAACATATCATTTTTTACTACTATTCCAGGCATGTCAAGCTTCACTAACATTGCATACTGATGGGCTGTCAAAAAAGGGACTAAACACACTATTTCTGAATTTTTGCAATATACCACCATCAAGCTTCTTATGGGTATCATGAATAAATTCTAATAGTAATAGTCAAAAATCACAAACTTCAAATGAGTGTTCTCAATCAACATAATAGGCAGCATAGGAGGTGAATGAAAGAATACTTACCAACACAACTGTGGGCACCATCACCCTTGAAACCCGGAGGACACTTGCATTTTTCATCATCATCCTGTTGAAGCCAGATAAGCAACTACATCCACAGCGCATGATAAAAGATGAACACAAGATTAAATCAACTAACCAAACATGCTGTACAAGTCTGTCCATTTCGAGTTTCATGCCAACATCCTCCATGGTTTATCTTGCATCTTCCAGGCCCATTGGCTGTGCCAAGAAAAGTAGAAAACGAGACATTAGATTAAAAAGATGATATGACAGCAAAGATAAAATAAACTTGATGCCCGAAAACTTAATATCAAGATAAAAACATAACAGATACTTCCTAAATCTGCAAAGAGGGAGATCCGATTCAATAGTTCAATGTTATAGAGTTGACATTAAAAAAAAAAACTCTGGAACCTTATGATTTGAGGCACTCAAAGACAAGGTCAAAGAGAGATTCAGCATGTCTAACATCCGTCTATCATGAGCGGGTAAAGAGAAATCATATAAGAGGGTGCCACTTGGGTAGAACTACTTCCTTGCTAGCAGACATCTTGGCTTCCAATGAGTTCAGAATAAAACAACTCGAAGAGAACACCAGCATGCAGGCATTAAGGGCAAAAGATGAACAGGTAGCAAGAAAAGGTCATTATGTAAACATATTCAAAAGCTAACAAAATGTTTCAAGGCTTAAGCATCCAAGTCCAAGAAGTGATGTAACACATCCAGGCAGTAAAAGATGGATAGCAACAGCCTAGGCCCTTTCATCTGTTAGCTGTGTTAGATGAAAAGGTTGAGGTCACAGAAAATCATAAGAGCTCGACATAGGTAAGTATGGCCTCCATTGACTAAAAACACAATACCATGAAGACAATGGCAATCACTTGCCCAAGATAGAAGAAAGGAACACACTTTAATTCCATTAAAGGAGAATGCACAAAATATGACATACGCTGCAATAGATTATGGTAGGGATCATTGCAATAACGAAAGGAAGAAATTAGTGTAGCTGGGGGCAGTCCTACCTTTGCATGTATTGTAGCCATCTCCTTTAAACTGCACCCCATTGACAAATGGGCATTCACACACCCTCCCACGAAATGTATCCTGGACAAATGATGAGAAATCTTAGCAACATAATAAGTTAACAAGATAGCAGCAAAAAAAATACCAGCACCTACCTTGCATGCAGTTACATTGGCAACTTTATCTTGCCAACAACCACCATTATTATCAAGGCACTCATTTGTCTCTAAATCTGTCAATGGAAATAAAAACCCATAAGCAATATATACAAACATCAACCAGCAATAAAATTTCAAGAGCACAGGAAATGCAGAAGCTCACCATCACTCAGGCAAGCAGCAGGTTCAGTAGTTTCCTCAAAACCAGAGCATAAAGCCTTCAGAACAGCTCCCCTTTCCAACTTTCCTGTAGGCATTCAAATAAAGATGTTGCATAACTTAGCAAATAAGATTAGTTTTTGAAGCATTAGATCAAGATGCTTACAAATATAATTACCTCGATATTGTCGACTATTCACAACAAGAGTCGGCAATATGGTTACATCACCTCTGGTTCCTTTTCCAATCTAATTCAAAGGAAGCATGCAAAAGTACAGAAAATCAATATAAATGTTAATAAAAGTGGACACACATACACAAACTGCAGGCATCAGTTTCCTAAATCATGCTAAATATCACAATTTAAAGGGCTGCCTAAAGAGTGATAATAAGCATTACTTGAGCCTCCTGCTCTTGTTTCAACATTGGATTTTCGGAGTTAGAGGTAGGATCTCCCATACACTTGTCTATCGCTTTGATATCGAGGCCTGTAACCATGATAGAAAATTTAAAAAAAAAACACATCACTTGGACCCATTCACACGACATGAATAAAAAAAAAGATATGGTATTCACCTAAAGATTTGAGAACACCCTCAGCACAATCCTTATTGTATTTCTTATCCTTCATTGGGCATCTAATCTCAAAATCAGTCACGTAGTCCCACCAAACCCAGGGCTTTTTGGTCTCATTTGCTACTTTAAACACACAAAGCTGCCTTAAATTTTCAAGCACAACATCCTTCCCCTCATAACCTTTGCTAAAATCCTGCTCGGGATCAGGGGCACAATATCTTCCGTGGTTAATGCACTGTGACGTGCACTGCTTACTCTTGGTGAATGCCTGAGGGCAGTACCATGTGATATAATGTGGTGTAAACTGCGTATAACCACCTTTCTCAAGTATTTGTGCAGCACCCTTAAATTCTTTTATAAAGGAGCTCAACATTTCACATTTAACACCGCACTCGTTGTTGCTAGTAGTCCACAACTCATACTCGACACGATCATCGGGGTGAGGGACAGCCTCTCTCCAATCAAGGTTCACATTAATCATATCCCCTTTATCATAAGATTTCTTAAGAGTCGCTCCAAAGCTTTTCTCAATGAGTGCAGATGGTATCGTTATGTTCTCGATATATCTTGCTGATGAACTATCTTCTTCTGGCGTATCCATAGTTATCAAAGGCTCGTCAATGTCATCAGCCACAAGTACAGCTGCAGCCCCAGCTTTCTGTGCATTCCAGACCTTTAAAGCAAAAAAGCAATCTGCAGCAGAATGCAAAAACAGAATTTGTTAATCCAAATCAAACAGACATCAAAGCTTCTTTCATCAATAAAATCAGGACCGAGTCAAAACAATCACAAGAATCAGGACTGAGTCAATCATTGAAAGAAAACAATCTTTTGCCCCCCTAATCCGCCGAAACTTAAGTAGTTCCATTAGGCAGTAAATAGAAAAGGACCACCGACAAACTAGCACTGTCAAAATCACAATAAAACCTCAAAAAAGGCGCAAATCCTAGTTCGGAATTCGAATCAATCCACCAGAACTTTCCACCACAAGCATATAACCATAACAATGAACAAAGTGCACAAACAATACCTCCACGATCGAGCAATACGAAGGTAGGCATAGCGCCGGGCTTCCTTCCGAACGAGATGCTGAAATCGCTGAACTCCTTACATCCCTTGCGATTGTCCTTGGGGTAAACAACGATGCCGGCCATGCTCCCGCCATATTGAGGGATCCCGAAGTTGCCAATGGCGCTGTCGTAGGTTCCCTTGATCTTCTCCGGCAGAGTAACCCTCAAGCTGTTCTTCTCCACAACAAATCGAGATTCCACTGTGAAGACGAGAAGAAACCCTAAATTGAGCAGGAGAAGAGGGAAATTCAGCTTCAGGCTCTTCCCTCCCATCGTCCGAAGAGACTGAGATGGCGAGAGGGATCAGAGAAGGGCGCGAATTGATGGATTTGGTCTGCAGATTTGGATAGAAGGGAAGTAGCTTCAGCAAGAAGAGGAGGGAGAAAGAGAGAGAAGGACGGAAGTAGCGAAGTTTCAAGTAGATGTCGATAGTCAATTTGCTATCAGCGATTCAACGCTTGTTCAGTTAATTAATTGATTAATTTAAAAAGGGAAAAACCCGACCCGATAAAGACTTGGACAGAGAATGGGCCGGATTCAGGTTGTTGGTCAATGCTCCGTTAGGATCTTCATAGTTAAGAATTTTTTGGTCAATTATCGCATTTAGTTTCTCTAGTCTAGAAGAAGAAAAACTTGTTATTCTTGCTAAACTATAAATCAATATCTATCTATCTATCTATTACTATATACTAAAGGGGAAGCAAATTCTGCCACCATATTGTGTCACATCACCCCCTTTTCTTAAAAATCTATCTTATTAAATCTTGATTTTATCATAATCTTATAGATACTTAATTAAAATATTAGTCCTAAATTAGAATTTGTGTTGTTTAATTAATAATTCCATCCAAATATACAAATCTCTACATTATCATTATACACATTTAATTACATAGATCTAAATCTTTTACTTAAAAAATTTATTATTTTTTCGTCACAATCTATAAATCATAATCATAATATTTTACCCATTTAATTAAATATCATATTAAATTTAAATTATTTTTTATAATTTTATTATGGTATTTTTTAAATCATCAATGGTCGTAAACTCTACCACTATATTTCAGACAAATGTTCATTCTATTAAAATAATATATTAAATACATTTTTACTATCATATCATATTAAAATCTCAATAAAAAAAGTATATGTTATATTTAAAATATATACATCACTAATATTGGAAACTAAATACACTTTAGAAATAAAGATAGATTTCTTAATTAATATAATAATTTGTTCACATGTTCATTACATTTATATATATATATATTATTTAATTATTTTTTCAGAGAACAATAACATATATACGAGATAATTTGATTTCTATTTAACTTATTAATTACTATCTATATACTTAATATTATAATATATTAATCTGAATTTTATTTAAACTTATTGATTTATTATATAAGTTAGTTTACGTAATTTATTTTAATGCCAAAAGATTTGTATCAACTGTTAAAAAAAATGTGATAATGCATCTTATCTTATTTCATTCTTCATCAATTAATTATTTAAATATATGTTTATGTATGTGTAAAAAGTAAATGCATAAATAAAATTTATATATATATATGATGATATACAAGAATTATGTCATTTTATAATCCAAAAAATAAGCATACCGTTTTAAAACAAAGTATACATATGATAATATCTGTATTGGTTATAGTAAATTCATACGCAAAACAATAAATAAATAAATAACACCCCCCGTACAAGGTACGAGTTATCTGCTAGTATATATACTTCTAAACCTGAAGCAGTTAAGGGCAGTTTTGTCATTAGATTTTATAAACCATCCACCCTATTTTTAATAACTTGTTTTTATATCTTGATTTTCTAAATAAAGTGTGAAACCTTGATTTTCTAAATAAAGTGTGAAATAGGTAAATATCTATACGTAAATATTTATACGTGAGATATTGTGTAGATATATAATGTGATCTAGAACTATCTTTATGTAGCAAATATTACGTATATTTTGGTATTATGTATAATCACTATTACGTGAGATGCCAAAATTTTGGTTGAAAACTAAATCAATAGGTAAGTATCTATACGTAATACGAAGTATATCTTTACGTAGGAAAAGATCCATCTCTATGTAGCAAAAGAATAAATTAATTAACTTATTCATATAATATACATATATGTAATAGATAGTATATCTTTATCTAGCACAAGATCCATCCATACCAAATATCCATCTTCATAGAAAAATTCCTATCCAAAGTTTGTATGTAAAATGTATAAAAAAAATTCTATTTATACATGAAATAGACAAAGATTCATACATACTCCTTGTATATTTTTTTTACCCGCATGTGCAGGCCGGGCCGGGACAGGAAACTGGTCGGTTTTCTTTTGAATCCCTTATGAATGAGTTTATCACCATTAGTGTCCTGAATCTGTCTTTTGGTTGAGTTTTTGCAGATACCAGCAACAAGTTTCTTACTCAGTGGAAAGTATGCCTCATATTCACGGTGGTTTACGACCACGTTATGCGGTATCTACCCAGGATCCGACGGACCCTCCGATCGGCCTTCGGGTCCGTCTTCCCCAACATCCTGAGGCGAAGGAATCTCACCCCACTGAAGCGGACTCATGTGGAGATGCAAGACGACTTCCTTATACAAAAGGACCCAAGACTGCCTTACTTTGCCAAAGTCCAGATCTGTGAAGTTCCCGATTGTGATTTTGCTGCCAATAGCAATCTCTACACGGAGCCCAAGAGGTGCAAACATTTCACTGAAAGACTTGCTGCTACGGTGAGTTTCCACATAACAGCTTGAATACTTGTTTATAAACATACTGATGAAATCATACTTGAATGATCTACGGTGAGGTGCAAACATGTGGGCAAAAAAAATGTTTTTGCCCGGCCCAAGCCCACGTTTGGACAGGTCTATTTGGCCCTCACATTTTTACTCCTTCCCCCTTACCACTCATTCTCTTTCAAATCTTATTAGAGTTTAATTCAAATTTGTTTTCGTAAATAATATAAATTTGTTTTTATAATTGTATTAGAATTTCCATTTAGAGGAATCTAAAATTGACAATCAATTGTTTAAAAAGAAATTATATTGATACATTTTCCTTTTTATAGCCAAAACTCTAACTAAATGGATGTTCATCCAAAAAAAGCCAAAATTGGAGGGAAATACTATATTTTCCGATTACGACTCCAAAAATTGATGCCAAAGATCAAAGTGGGTTTCGAGAACTCGTATTTTATGAAGGATTCATTGTAGAAGGGGATCTTGGTTTTCTGGGAGCAATCGGAAGATTACAGGTTACGATTTTGGAGGAATTGGATGTCCCTCGAACACGTCCCTTGAAAACGCCCCTTGGAACGTCCCTCAAAATGTCCCACGAAAACGTCCCTCGAAAATGTCCCTCTAAAACGTCCCTCGAAACGTCCCTTGAAGAAGTCTCTCAAACGTCCCTCGAAAAAGTCCCTCGGAACGTCCCCCGGAAGATGGCCCTCCTTTTGAAAAGTCCCATGAAAAAGTCCCTCGGAATGTCCCACGAAAAAGTCCCTCGGAACATCCCTCGAAAACGGTCCTCAGAACGTCCATCGAAAAAGTCACTCGGATCGTCCATCGAAAAAGTCCCTCAAAAATGTTCCATGAAAAAGTCCCTCGAACGTACCAAGAAAAAGTCCATCGGAATGTCCTAAGAAAACGTTCTTTGGAACGTCCCTCGAAAAAGTCCCTCAGAAAGTCCCACGAAAAAGTCCATCGAAAAACTCCCTTAATAATGTCCCTTCCTCTCTTTGGAAAGTCTCACGGAACTTCCCATGAAAAAGTCTCTAGAACGTACCAAGAAAGGAACGTCCCATGGAAATGTTCCTCGAAAATATCCCTCCGTCTCTTTAAAAAGGTCTTTTGGAACGTTCCAAAAAAGGTCCCTCGGAACATCACACGAAACACTTTCTCCAAACGTCCTACGAAAAACTCCCTTAAAAAAGTCCTATGTCGTAAACATCCCTCGAAAACTTTCCCTCTCAGAAAGTCTCTCGGAATGTTGCACAAAAAAGTACCTCGGAATGTCCCTCGGAACGTCCCATGAGAAACTCCTTCGGAAATGTCCCTAAAAACTGTACCTCCGTCTGTTTGAAAAGTGCCTCGGAAGGTCCCACGAAAAAGTCCCTCGACGTCCCTGTAATAGCCCTCTCTTTTCGTAAGGGTATAAAGGTAATTTTACCTTTTATCGAAAATATTAATAATAAGTTGTTATTAATATTTATTAAAAATAATAACCCTTGTTAATAATATAAATTGTGTTGGAACTTATGAGGTAAATGAATTTTAAGAATAATGTTATGTTATGGTAACACAAGTCTTAAGATTATAAAATCATCTTAATAATTATTTACATTATTATAAGCTTTATTATATTATAATGTACAAATTTATGTTCATATATATAAGATAATTCTTATATGATAAATTATAATATAAGTTTTATCCTAGTGAAGTGTTCAATTTTACAAGTAATTATGTCATAAGGACATAATTGCAACTTTTCGGAAATGTTGGGTTATTTGGGTAAAAACCCAACATCTTCTTCTCCAACCCAACCCAATTTAACACCCGATTTTCAATCCATGATATCTCCTTCATTTCTCCATGAAAATGGATTCCGTAAGTGGCATTGGATTCCTCCCTTCGAGCACTTTAATACCCCTCAATTAATTGGACAGATTTAATTCGATAATTATCTCGAAATTATGATAAACGTGGCGGTTAGGGTTTATGTATTTGGCTCGATTTCCGGCCAAATTCGATTGCTTCGGAAGGGATAAGGACGAATTAAAGGTCTGAGAATATTTGGATGGATCGAATATCTGACTTGGATGGATTGAATCGAATTAAAAGCTTGGATTAAATCGAAATTATGAGGCGACATTTAACTCGTAGGATGTCAACGGTTCATGCTCAAATTGGCGACTATAAATTGGGTACGAAGTCGGGATTCACAATCCACATTGCAATACACGTTTCCTTCTCGAAAGTCCATCACAAAACGCTCCGAAATTGGCCCGAAATCGCCAGAAAGATCGAAGTTGGCTGCTGTCCTCTGCTTTCGAGGAGCCGACTTCGACGGCCTCGTTCTCCTTCGTCCGACAACGAAATGACGAGCCGTCACCACCATAGTCTTCGTATCGTTCCCTAGTTTCTGGATCTGCAGCCGCCTCGCCTAAACGACGCCGGAGGTCTCCCAGAAATCGCCGAGAAGTAAGCGTCCTCACCTCTGTTTTTTCATGAAAGGGCTGCTCGTTTTGGGGTATTTTGATGGTAAACCCGATTGGTGGGTCGGGCCCAACCCAGCCCGACCAACCTGGGTTCGGGTTTGGGTTTTAAAAAAAATAAATTAATTACTTAATTAAATTGATTAAATAAATTAATTATTAAAATTAAATTTGTTAAGAAAGTTTTAAGTAAACTATTATAGAGATTACATAAACATATATTGTTATACTTAGATTATATGAATATAAAATTATATAGACTTTTTCTATGATAAAAATGAATTTAATTTTATTGTTATTTTTATTAAAAGACTATATGATATGAGGAATTATAAAATTTGAGAATGAGGTTATAATACCTAAGGGTAATACTTATAAATCATGCTTAGAAAACAATGGGAAAATCTATATAGTATATATTATAGTATTTATAGTAACCTTAGAATATTCAAGTATGTAAGGTCTTTAGAAATAAATTGAAAAATGGGCATTTTAGATTAATGGACATAAGTATAAGGTAATTCGAATACATGAATAATATGAGAATAATATTAGTAAAGAGTATATGAATGGCTAAGAATTGAACAAATTGTCTATGAAAATTATATAAGATTTTATTAAGAAAGTTATCAATAACATGTTGGAAGGAAAATTTAAATACAAAGGGGTTATTATTACATTAGAGTCATGAAGGATATGAACTCTAATATTTCTTTATTCAAAATAAATTATTAAAGTTTATTTTGAATTATTCCCTTTCCGGTATCGTTCGATTAACGAAGATTCGAGCCGTCGTCGTTAACCTTTCTCAACCATAGTCAATCGTCGTATCCGAGGCAAGTGGTTTGGTTCAGTTTTAGCATGTTCGTTTTTATTCGTTTGTTGGGAACTAATTGTGTGAAATTAATATGAACTAGGTTGTTGTTTTATTTCCTAGTATTAACGACATTGTTATTCGCGTAGTTGTTATTATTGTTAGGCTACGCTAGTATGGACTTAGGTTCGATTTGTGTTGGCCTTGTACGTGGCCTTGCTTGTTTGTTAGCCTCGTAGTGGCTTTGTTTGTTGTTAGCCTCGTAGTGGCTTATTATGGACTTAGGTTAGAATTAGGGGTGGAGCTTTCGGTCCTCAGAACGTCTCTCTATAACTGCATTAGGATGGCCCTATACCCTAATGCTGGTCATGACCATGTCGCCTCAACTGTGCGTGAGGGACGTTGCACCTAGCTAGTGCATTCTTCAAATCCGCGGAAACCGTTGTTCGAAGTATCTCGACTAGTGTTGATAAAAATTAAAAGTTATTAACGTGAAGTCTGAAGTTTTGAAACTAAGTAAGATAAGTGCTAGTGCACGTAATTAATGAACCAGGATGGTTAGTACAACTTGGAAAACCATTCTTGCTCCCGGCTAATGACGATCCTCTTTCCAATCTGAATTCGCATATGCGGTGAGGTTGGTCGTGGATCCAATTAGTCGACGGAGGCTTTTCAAAATCTCTGTGTGAATAATAAACGTTCCCAACAAATGGATCAAGCTTCTAAGGAACCATACTCGTGTGGTGTCCTAATCCTTTTCGTTGCATCTCATCGTTTTCCTCGTCCGTGGGAAGTACTTGGGTTGCTAGATCATCGACCGGCTTTTATTCGGAGTTCGATACTAGTGACTGGGTATCACCACAAAAGAACCATTTTCAAAACCCCATTTGCTTAGTCTGTCACAAGACTAACCCGACCACATTCTTTCCTTTGCATGGTTCGGCTGGTGTCAACCGTATTTCTCGTCACGGCACATCAGACGATCATATTCTTCAGGTCGACAGAAGTAAAGTTGGAGAAGATTCGAGCTGCAGTTGAATCTTTTTCAAGATAATTTATAAAGTCGATTTGATTTTCAATTTGAAGAAAGTTGAATTAGGATTTTTATTTCCTAGACGATGTATAGGTGCAAGCATGAACGTCCTTATGTAATTTTAAAATTTCTAATCTTCCACTGTACGATTTCAAACTCTTTTGAGAGAAGTTTAATTAAAAAAAAAGGGTTTATTGTCCATCGTTTTCCTTTTATTATTTAATATTGTTTTATTAATTGTTCGGATCAAGCCTAGGGTGGCTTCGGACTTCAAATCCGAGGTCACTGGCGTGTAACATTCCAGGTTTAAATTTGGGGTCAGTCCCATGAAAATGTCTCTTGGAACGTCTCACAAAAATGTCCCTCCGATCGTCCCATGAAAATGTCTCTCAGAATGTCCCACAAAAACGTCTCTCCAAACGTCCTAAGAAAAACTCCTTCCTATCGTTCCATGAAAAAACCCTCGGAACGTCTCACAAAAACGCCCCCCAGAATGTCCCACAAAAATGCCACCCGTAAAGCCCTCGAAAATGTCCCTCGAAAACTTCCCCTCGAAAAATGTCCTCTTAGAAAGTCCCTCAGAAGATCCCACAAAAAACTTCCTCGGAACGTCCCACGAAAGTCCCTCGGATTGTCCTACGAAAGTCCCTTGGAATGTCCCATGAAAAAATCAAAAAAATCCCTCAGAGCGTCCTTTGAAAGTCTCTCGGAACGTCCCTCAAAAAGTTTCTCGAAACATCCCTCGCGACGTCCCATGAAAAAGTCCTTCAAAACGACCCTCGAAAAACTCCTTGATAAAACGTCTCTCAGAAACATTTGTAAAAAACGTCCCCATTGGAATGTCTCTCATGAAAAAGTCTCTTGGAACGTCCCACGAAAACACATATCGAAACGTCGCTCGAAAAAGTCCCTCGGAACGATCCTCGAAAAGGTTCCTCGGTAACGTTCCTCAGGAAATCTCCTTGGAAAGTCCCTTGGACATTCCCTTGAAAATGTCCCCTAGGGAAGTCCTCCGGATTCTCTCGAGAAAGTTCCCTAAGAATGTCCCTTGCAACGTCCCTCCAAAAAGTCCCTCAGAACGTCCCTTGGAATGCCAGTTAAGAAAGTTCCCTAAGAATGTCCCTTGCAACGTCCCTCGAAAACACACATTGTACTTTGAAATTGTCCTTCGAAATGATCACTCACAGAAAGTCTCTCGGAAATGTCCATCGAAAACGTCCTTTGAAAAAGTACATCGAAAACTCTGTTGGAAATTTCTTGGAATAACCCTTAGAAGTGTCTCTCAGGAAGTCCCTTGGGAATGTCCCTTTGAAAAGGTCATTGGAAGCGTCCCTCGAAAAAGTTGATCAAAAAGTCCCTAGGAACGGTCCCTTGTAAGGATATGCCTATCAAAATGTCCCTTGTAAAGTCTCTTAAAATCGTCCTTTATGAAGTCCCACGTAAGGATATGCTCCTTGAAATGTCCCTTGTAAAGTCTCTTGGAATGGCTCCTTGTAAGGATAGGCCCTTTTAAGTGTCCCTTGTAAAGTCTCTTGAAATGGTGCCTTGTATAGTCCCTCGAAAAAGTCCCTTTGAAAAACTGCCTTAGGAAGTCCCTTAGAAATGTCCCTTTGAAAGCCCCTCGGATTTTCCCTTGGGACTTCTCTCGAAAAGGTCCCTTGGAAAACCCTCTAAAAGGTCACTTAAAAAGTCTCTTTTCAATTTTCTCAGAAATGTTTCTTTGAAAGACCCCACGAAAAATCCTTAGGAATGTGTCTTGGAAAAATCCCTCATGAAGTCCACTGGAACTTTTCTTTGTAAATTCCCTCGGAAAGTCTCCCTCGATAGTGTCCCTTGGAAATGTCAAAATGTTCCTTTGAAAAATGTCTCGGAATGTCCCATGAAAAAGTCCCTCAAAACGTCCCACAAAAGTCTATCGGAATGTCCCTTGAAAAAGTGTCTCAGAATGTATATTGAAATGTCCCTCGAAAATGCCCCTTAAAAAGGTTCCTTGAAAAATTTCTCGAAACATCCCTCGAAAATGTCCCCTTGGAAAGTAACCCGGAATGGCTCATGCGGAAGTCCCTCAAAACGTCCCTTAGAAAGTCTGTTGGAAAAGTATATCTCAGAATGTCCTTTGAAAAGACCCTCGAAATGTCTCTTTGAAAAAGTCACTCGAAATGTGCTTTGAAACATCCATCGGAAAACATCCGTTGAAATGTTCGTTGGAAAGTCGTTCAGAAATGTCCGTCGGAAAGTTTCTTGGAAGTGTCTCTCGAAAGTACCTCTTGAAAGGGCCATTTGGAAAGTCTCTCGAAAAGTTCTCCCGAAAAAGTCCTTTGAAAAGGCTCTTGAAAAAGTCCTTTGAAAAGGTTCTCGAAAAAGTCATTCGAAAAGGTCCTTAAAAAAGTTTATCTGAAGTAAACTCCTTAGAGAATGTCCCTTCGAAAAGGTCACTGGAAGCGTCTCTCGGAAACGCCTTTTAGAAAGTCGCTCGGAAATGTCTCTTGCAAAAATTCCTTGTAAATTTCCTTGGAAGTCCCTCGGAAAAGTCGATTAAATAGTCCCTATGAACAGTTTCTTGTGAGAATATGCCCTTGGTAAAATCTCTTCAAATCGTCCTTTATAAAGTCCCTTGAAAATGTTCCTCAAAAATGTCTCATGGAAAGTTCCTCGAAAAATTACTCAAAATGTCTATCGGAATGGTCCCTTGTAAGAACATGCCCCTTGTAAAGTCACTTGGAATGGTCCCGTTGTAAGGATATGCCCCTTGTAAAGTCCCTCGAGAAGCCCCTTAGAAATGTTCCTCGGAAAAGTCTATCGGAAATGTTTCTCTAAAAAGCCTTTGAAATATCTCTAGGTCACTTGATAAGTCTTTCGAAAAGGTCCATCGGAAATATCCCCTCGGAAATGTTTGTTTGCAAATGTATCTTTGTAAGGTCCCTCGGAAAGTCCTCGGAAAAAGTGTCTTGGGTAAATCACTCGTATAGTCCATCGGAATTTTTCTTTGTAAAGTCCTTCGGAAATGTTCCTTACAGATTATTGTCGTAATGTTTCTCAAAAATACCCCTCGAAAACTCACTCAGAATAATGCCTAGTAAAGTCCCTCAGTAATGCCCTTTGAAAAGTCCCTCTCAATGATCCCTAGTAAATTCCCTTAGAAGTCTCTCGTAATGTCCCATAGAAAGTCCCGCTTAATGTATATCGGAATATCCCCTTGAAAAGGTCCCTTAGAAAGTCCGGTTTCGGAACCGGATTGGTTCCTGGTTCCACATTCATGGAACAAGAACAGATCCTTGGCCGGTTTTTCGGTTCGGGTTTCGGTTCCGAAATCGGTTAAAATTTTAAAAATTACTTTTTAAGTCAATTTTTGAAAAATATGTTTCATTAAATTCAAAAAGTATTTATTTTCTTTTGACGTATAAATTTGGTTTTGGTTACATATATAAATATTTAGAACTTAATTGTATTTTTTCTAAAATTTGGTATAATATATATATATATATATATGTTTTTTCTAGAAAAGAGGAGAAATTGTGAGTCTCAGCAGGTTCCCCAGTTTCGATGGAAGGAAAACCGTAACCGTAAGCGTCGTCGGAAAAAAAATCGCTTGTCCAGTTCCAACCTAGTTTCGGATTGGAATTGGACTCAGGTCTACTTGTGACTAACTAACATGAATTGCCAATCTAATATGCTCTGAATTAATTAGTAGTTTAGTACATACAACGGGGGGAATTATGCGACAAAAACGGAACTACGTAACTAATACATGCATGAAGAAGTTGCAAAAGAACGTCTAATTTGTTTGCAATAAATGAATCTTATTTCTAAAGTTGGTTTTCTAAAAGGAAGATATCCAGTTAACAACTCAGATAGGATTGCGTTCAAGTGTGTGCTTGCTATTCTTGCTAATTGTAACTTGGATGTATTCTGAGCCCAACCTCAAGCCCACTGATTTTAGCACCTTTCGACCTACAAGTTACAACCAACAAGTTCAAAGTTACAACCAACTCTTCCTTACAAACTTGTTATATTTTTTTATGTAACTTATCACTGCGGTTAAAAATCTTATTTTGCAAAAAAATTGTTCAAAATCGTTTATTTAAAAGCTCATTTGTTTGCACAATATATGGATTATTTGTAGGTTACACTATTTACGCATTGGGGACTAAGTTAGGAAGACAATTACAATCTAGAAGCAACAACCATAGTTTACTACAAACATGGATAGTAACTGCAATCTTTCATTTTCGATATAGACTGGGAAATTTGTAGGATCGATATGTCACTTGATCATGCAAAGTTACAAGGAAAACAATTATTGTTAGTGTTGTCTTCTAAATGAAATGTCCGTGTCCAGTTGCCAGTGTAACGTTTGTTGTTAAGAAAACACATTCTATTGATGTGTAACCTAATTAAGTTGCTTTAATCTTGACCAAAAGAAACTTTGGCACATAATTAATAAATTAAACTTTGAAAAGCCTTGCAATGAATCTTATTTTTCACGTACCCGGTTGGTAGATCTAGATGAAGCTTGAGAAAAAAAAAGAAAGTAAAAGGTTAGGTATAAAATAATGATGAAATTTGGGCTCCAAACTAGCTATATATGAGATGTACGTGAAGAGACGATTATTTATATAAAACAAAAAAAAACAAAACGAAGAAAATGACACGTCATAATATTGGTTATGGGTGCATGTAAATTAGTACTAGTGATGTTTTTCTAAAGTGAAGACATGATCATGGGCAATAATACCAATGAATATGTTGATAATAAGAATTAATGATTTTGAAAAAATATCATACGTTCATTTTTGGTCGGAAAAAAAAAACCATATCTAGTGCTACAACAAAGATCTCTCAACACAAGGCAAATGTTATGAAATGGTAAATGAATGTTCTGTCTTGGATCGAAAGGGAAGTAATCTGACTCCTTTTATTGCTATAAAACAATGAAATAAAAGTATTAAAACAGTTTACACTTTACAATGCACAAAATGTGGTTCAACGACTGAGAGTTGTTGAATCCCGCAATCAAAGGGTGATTAGTGACGAGATTATGCATTAGACAAATAAACCCTCAATGCAGTAACAAGAACACTGTAACGGGATTAATTAATTAATGCAGTGGTGTTTTGCTCTCAAAAAAAAAAAAAAAAAAAAGAACACTGTAACGGTGGACAACATGCTACAGTAGGTTGCACAATCAAGATCCACATCATAACACTAATCCTCATCATAACGTGGCATGAGGCCGATGGTGATGATCGCGCAGGGGCCCCCACCAATACCACAATCGGACGCCATCAACGGCCGGTGGGTAATCATGTCCATCTTGGTTTACCTGTCCCTTTCCGCACTCAATCCCAACCCCCTTCCTTCCTCTCTCCGCAACCCCATCTATTTATTCCCATTTCCCGCTCACTCACTACACGTACTACACCACTCTCCCCGGCTCACGTTAACCCCAAGGCACACACTCACCCGCGCACGATAAGAGATCCCCCTCTTATCCATCTAACCCGCGCCCTCCCCATGGCTCTCATCAAGGCCACGCTCCTCCTCGCCTGCATTGCGCTTTCCGGCGTCGCCGCCCAATCTCCGACCCAATCCCCGCCGTCCGGCCAATCTCCTCCGACTCCGACCCAAGCGCCTCCAGCCGGGCAATCTCCTCCGACACCGACCCAATCACCGCCGACCACCCAAGCTCCACCAACTCCGACCCAGTCTCCACCGGTCACCCAAGCTCCTCCAACTCCGACACAATCACCGCCGGCCACCCAAGCTCCTCCGACTCCGACCCAATCTCCGCCGACCACCCAAGCTCCCCCAACTCCGACCCAAGCTCCTCCGACTCCGACCCAATCTCCGCCGGCCAACGCTCCGCCAACACCGCCGGCCCAACAACCACCGCAGTCGTCTCCGCCTCCGGTGACCAGCGGTACTCCACCGCCGGCGAGCACTCCCCCTGCCTCTCCTCCTCCGGCTCCGACAACTCCCCCTCCGTCGCCTCCGGCCCCGACAACCCCTCCGCCATCTCCGGCCACTCCTCCACCTACCCCCGTCCCAGCCACCGCTCCTACGACGTTGAAGTCGCCGGCGACTTCTCCGTCCCCTCTGGCTTCGAGCCCGACGAAGTCTACTTCGGCGCTCTCCCCTGCCCCTGCCCTAGGGTCCGCCGCCCCCGGCCCGGCCGATTCGACCTCGACCGATCAGGTGCGTATCATGTGACCCCATTTCTGCCTAATCAGGGGCGAACCCAGTATTGAAATTTAGGATGGTCTAAATTTTAGGTTACGAAATAAAATTTTAAAACATAGAGGGTGAAAAATTTATGCAATAGAAAATTAGAAATGAAATGACAGGGTAAGAACTAAGAAGTAGAACAAACCTATTAAAATGAGAGGAAAATCTAAGAATTTTTGAATTTAATTCCTACTAATAATAGACATATTTAATTATTTGGTGGGTTAGAGCAAACCCCAACCATCCCTATATCCATCTTATGCCCTAGATTTGTCCATCTGTTCATATTTGATAAGATGTAGTGCTAAGTCGTTGTGGTATATCTTGATCTATGCAGAGCGGGGCAATGAAGATGGAGGGCGTATGGAAGCTGGTGGCCGGTTTAGTGGGTGCTGTCGTTTTGCTTGTCTAGTCCCTGCGTTTTGCCACCATATTATTACTTACTATTTGCTATGTATTTTGGTACTTATAATTCCGTAGATGGACGTGCATTTGGGTTACTTTTATTACATTGATTGTGGATTCTTTTTGTACTGATCATCATCATTCGAGAGGACACTTCAGATATATGTTTCGAGCTGTATCAGGCATGCATGTAGTGCTGTGTTGGGACATGCAATGATCGAATACTTGTTATATAATTTCTTTCTGTATGTGCATATTATTTCTTTCTTTCACTGGGTCTAAAATGTAGAATGAAATTGGCTATCAAATCGGGGAGTCATATGTATACGAAAATAAATCCCGACCTTAAATGTAAAACTAAGTTGTCAAAACTACTAACAAGTCGTCATCAGTGTGTTACATATTGACCACCAAAATTTTGACAATGTATCACCACTCGTGTTCTTATTATCAACATCACGTTTGACAATGTGTCACCGGTTTCATGGAACCGTTCTAATTAGGAGTTAATGGCAGAATTCGCAAGCTAGGATTCGTTAACCAGCCAAAGGTAAATGTATAATCCATTAGTAATTACCTTATAATAACTGATTAGTTACAAATATAAGGGTTATTGATCTAGGGATCATATAAAGCACAAGCTCTTGTCCTAGCAAGCGATCGTTCTTCTAAGTTCTAACGAATTGAAATTGGCCAAACTTGGGTAAGATCTGTCATTTTGGTTATAGGCCAAATGTCACATCAATTCGTAACATTAGCTATGATATTTGAGTCAGATTTGTGAATTCCTATGGATTAGTGGGTGATGGAACATGCATATATGATTAGGCTAGCTGTCATTCAGGTAAAACGTCAACATCTGTTCATTGTTGACAATAA
The DNA here is from genome assembly GCA_963924305.1 of Polygonum maritimum. NCBI lineage: Eukaryota > Viridiplantae > Streptophyta > Magnoliopsida > Caryophyllales > Polygonaceae > Polygonum > Polygonum maritimum. The sequence continues at coordinate 42,508,065 of OZ002731.1, read as the reverse complement.
TTTTCTACAGTGTCATTTGCTTTTCGTGCCTTTTCTCATAGGGCCACGTCACTGTAATTCTGGTAATAACTAGACGTGGCAACCCGCAAGATCACCGATGTTCAGTTTTGATTTAATCTCGGGTTGCTATCAATTCTGTTTATTTTTTTTGGTTGGAAAAGAGGCAAGGGCCTCAGAGATTAAGTATTAGAAGAAATAAGTCTGGGGACAGAAAGTCCCTTTACATCATTTTCAAGCAATAATGAAATACAAGGAGGAGGTTGATCAAGCGAGTGAATGCCAAGCGGAAGGTCATGCGCCGCCGAGGCGAGGGCATCGGCCACCTGATTGGCTTCACGGCGGACATGGCGGAACTGGAGCGTCCAGTCCCTACACAAAAAGCCTCTGCAGCGGCGTGCGAGGCTGGCAAGGGGGTGTGTGAGGGGCGGCGGGGAGTTGATGAGCGAGATGGCCGAGAGGGAGTCGGCCTCCAAGATGACATTTTGAAGGCCGAGGTCCCAGGCAAGGTTCAACCCCTGTAATATCCCTTTGAGTTCAGCCACCGGAACAGAGCAAGCGCCCAGGTTGTACATAAAACCAGCCATCCATTTTCCTTCGTTGTCTCTGATGGCTCCTCCAGCAGCTGAAAAGAGATGATTACCGTGGACGGAGCCGTCAGTGTTGATCTTGTAGTGGTGGGGAGGCGGTTTCTCCCAGCTGATGTGGATAAGCCGTTTCTCCTGGCAACCAGAAGTGTGGCTGCGGAGGGCCCAGGCTGCCTGGAAGTCGACCGAACACCGCTGAATGAGGACGGCGCCATTGTCGGGCGGGGTAAGGTTGTGGAAGATCCGCCGGTTTCGCCATTTCCACAACCACCAGACAGCGGTTGCGAAAGTTGTGGCGGCATTAGTGCCAGAGTTGAACAAGAACTCACCTTTGAGATTGTTGTAAAGCCATGTGAGGGGGCTGGAGTTGAAAAAGGCGGCCACCTGAGACGGTTGGAGGAGTTGTTTCCAAATCTCCGCAGCAACTTTGCAGTCTCGAAAGAGGTGGATGATGGTTTCGGGCTGCGCAGGACAGAGGCCGCAGTCCGGGGACCGCGCCATGTGGCGTCGATGGCGCTCCGCATTGGTCATAATTCTTCCCCTCGTCGCCAGCCAGCAGAAGACCCGGATGCGTTCCGGAACTTGCAGGCGCCAAATGGATCGATAGACCCCACGAAGGCTCTCGGGAATTGAGGGTTGCGGTTGGATGAGATTATAGGCCGAGGAGACAGAGAACTCACCTGTGGGCGATGGTCCCCAGGAGAGGGTGTCTGGAATTCCGAGCTCCGTCGGAATATCCCTGGCAGCAAGACGGCGGACAACGGCGGGGGAAAGGTGCGCTGAGATGCGGCTCCAAGCCCAACCCGTGTTCGGGCGCCAGAGCTGGCGAACGGTGAGAGAGTGGGCTTCCGGAGTGAGAGAGATGGAAGCGATGAGGGAAAGGGGCTTTTGGTCGAGCCACGAGTCCGACCAGAACTTGATGGTCTATCCATCTCCAAGATTCCATCGAGTTCCCTTATAAACGACCTCGGAGAGGCCCCATGCGATACCTTTCCAGGTGGAGGAGGATCGGTGGCGGTTTTTGGTCTGGATGATTCGATCTCCCACAATCCGAAGACCATATTTGGCGGTAAGGAGATCTCCCCACGTCCCTGCAGTGCCTTGGAGTAGTTTCCAGCCAAGCTTGGCAATGATAGCGGCGTTCATGGTTTGCACCGTCCGAATCCCAAGACCACCCGAGTCCTTGCTTGTGCAAATGTCTTTCCAAGCGACCAAATGCAGCTTGCGGGAGTCTTCGGTGTCGCCCCAGATGAAGGAGCGATTTATTTGGTCCAACCTCGCATGAGTGGAAGACGGGAGATGAACGGTGTTCATCGTGTAACAGGGGAGGGCAGAGAGCACCGATTTGCAAAGGGTGATTCGGCCAGCCAAGCTCAAGGTTTTCGCCTTCCAGCTGGCCAATTTGTTCTTGGCTTTGGCGAGGGGGCCGGCGAAAGTGTCCTTATTGATGGGCTCGTGGAGGACAGGCATACCGAGGTAGGTTCCTAGGTTGCGAGTAACTTGGATCCCACTAGCTATCTCTAAGTCGTTGGCCAGGTCTCGGGAGACGTTAGCAGAGACGAAGACCTTAGACTTGGAGGTACTAACGGATTGGCCCGAGGCGAGACAAAAGGTTTGTAAGCAATCCTTGATCACTCTCATTTGTTGGAGAGAAGCTTCGGCCATCAAAATAATGTCGTCGGCGAAGAACATATGGGAGATGGGAGGGGCTCCACGACAGATTGTGATAGGCTTCCAACGACCCGAGGCGACCTCTCTTTGGATGATGTGGCTTAGACGCTCCAAACAGAGGATGAAAATATAAGGGGAGATGGGGTCTCCTTGGCGAATGCCGCGCTCCGGAAGGAATTGGTCGGTGGTCTCGCCGTTCCAAATCAGGCGCATGGTCGGGGTGGTGATGCACTCTTTGATCCAAGCGACCCAATTGTCGCCAAGGTTGGAGTCTTGAAGGGTGTCGACTACAAAATGCCAATGAAGCCTGTCGAATGCTTTAGTCAAATCCAGCTTCAAAAGCATCCAACGTTTCCCGCCTTTCTTCAATTGCATGGAGTGCACAATTTCTTGAAGGAGGATGGTGTTGTCAGTGATTGACCTGTCGGGGAGAAAGCTATTTTGATGGTGGCCAATGAGCTTAGACATGACAGGTTGGAGCCTGTTAGCAAGAACTTTGGTGACGATTTTGTATATGACGTTGCAAAGGCCTATGGGGCGAAATTGGCTCATGTTTCCGGGTTCTAGACCTTGCCGAGGAGGGATATCAGGGTGTCATTTGCACCTTTGGGGAGGGTGCTTGTTGTGAGAAAATTTTGAACAAAGCTGAACACGGACTCCCCGACAATCGGCCAACATGTCTTGTAAAAGATGGGTTGGAAACCATCGGGGCCGGGGGCTTTGTAGGATCCCATTTGCTTGACAGCTTGATGGACTTCCAGCCTGGAGAGAGGTCTGTTAAGAGTGGTTCTGTCAGCCGAGGAGATTGGCGGAAACCCGCCTCTTTCCAGCAAGGGGGGGTTGGTGGAAGTGTCCGGGTAAGCATAGAGATTTGAGAAGAAGGAGACTGCATGGTGCTCGAGATCGGTCGGGTCATTAATCCAACCCCCATCGTCATTCATCAGCGTAGTTATTTTGCTTCGAGCTCGGCGGATGATTGTGCTTGCGTGGAAGAAAGATGTATTGCGATCGCCGAGCCTAATCCAATCTTGTCTGGATTTTTGGTACCAAAGCAATTCTTCCTGGTCAAGGACGGCCTCAAGCTCGGATTGGAGATCGGCCTCCCTAGTAATGAGTGTTTGGCAATTGCTACTCTCCAGGGCTTTTTGGGTGGCAGCTATGGCTTCAATCAGGCTCGCCTTCTTGATATGGATGTTGCCGAAGACGGCTCGATTCCAATGAAGGAGGTCGGATTGGAGGGCTGCAAGTGCCGCGCAGGGGCTGATGTTGTGACGCCAGTGATCACGAATGAAGTCCATGAATTGGGGATGGGTTGTCCAAGCAGCTTCGAAGCGGAATGGACGTCTCCGGCGGTTGCTCACCAACAATCCTCCCAATGCTAGGAAGAGGGGGTTATGGTCGGATGAGAGCACGGGGAGGTGCTTGACGGCGGCTTCCGGCCAATGAAGTCTGCCCTGGAGATTGGTAAAAAACCGATCAAGTCTTTTGGTAACTCTAGTGTCAGTTTGGTTGCCACGCCGCCAAGTAAATTGTGAGCCAGAGGCTCCCATGTCGATGAGGCCAATTTTCTCGACCCAATTGGCGAATTGGGAAGAGTCAGAGGAAAGGATAGGGGGGCCACCGTAACGGTCATCGAGGGTGAGGATAGAGTTAAAATCTCCACCTACGAAGAGCGGGTCGGTGATGTCAATGCATTCTTTCTCCAGGGCAGGCCAAAACAGGTTGCGAAGGTGTGGCTTGGGAGGGGCGTAAACCACGATAAGGTGAAGGGGGCCAAAAGGAGTGGTGATCATAGAATGGATGAAATACTTGTTGGTGGAAATAATGTTGAGGTTGAGGTTTTGGCTGTTCCAAAAGAGCCAGATACCGCCCTTGAAGCCAGAGGCCTCAACTCTTTCACAGTTGGAGAAAGGGAGTTTGCTACAAACAAAATCAGCCCTCTCTCCAGAGATCTTAGTTTCGGTTATGGCCAGGATATCGACCTTATTTCTCTTCAAGAAATAACGGCAAGCATGGCGGAAACCTTTGCCCCCGGCACCTTGTACATTCCAAACGATGCAATTCATTGGAAACAAGAGGGAGAGGGGGGTCCAACGACGGACGGAATCAGGCCCCGGTAGGGGGCGGGGAACTGTGGTCCAAAGGCGCGGAATCATCCAGCATCTCTTCATCGATGAGATGTGTGGGAGTCTCATGGATCGGAGCTTGGTCTGAGGTAGTGATCGGAGCCGAACCGCCCTCTATTTCTGGGGTTGGGGTTGGTTCTATAGGTGGGGGATCGTTCCCGGCCTGGAGAGTGGGTGAGGAGATGGGGTCGGGGGGTTTGGGCAAGGCAGAAGGGGAAGTGGGTCGTGGGTTTTGTGGGGGATGGGTCTCAGGGTTATCATAGCATGGGCTTTCCTCAGAGGTTGATCTGGGCCTTTTGGCCGGTCCAATAGGAATGGAGGGAGGTTGGGAATCGGGAATTTTGAAGAAAACAGCCTTTTCTCGGTCCACTTTCTTTGACTTATTGAGACGTCGTGATCCGCTCGCAAAGCTGGCACCTGCGGAAAAAATTTCAGAGAGCGGCCTAGCGGGGGCAGGGTTTGTCTCTACTCCGGAAGTCGCCTTTTTGGAGGAAGATATGGATTGTGCAGGTTGTCTTGTTTCCTTAAAGGGAGCTTTTTGGGCGTCAACGGTCTCTTTGCCCTTCTGTTCTTCTTCCACCGTATCAGAAGGTTCAGTTGGCAGAGAAGAGAACCTGTTGGCAGGACGGTTCTTGGGTTCCGAGGAGGCCTCACCCACCGCTGGCACGTGTCTAGGTTTAGGTTTCCTTTGTTTGGGAGCAACCATCATCAAAGAGCCCAGGTGGCTGTCGTCCTGCGGCGGCGGCGCCGTCGTCGGGGTCGGAGTTGTGGAAGCAGCTGGCTGGCTCGAGGGCGAGCTTGGGTGGGTGGATGCCGTCTGCGCCGGGGGGCGATTTAGGGATGGGCAGTTGTTGATGAGGTGCCCGCAACGGCCGCAACCAATGCAGATCTCAGGAAGACCTTCATACTCCACGAGCACTGTTTCATCATTGATAAGGAGGGCGCCTTTTAGAGGGCTGTTGAGATCAAATTCGACACAAACACGAGCGAAACGGCCCCTCGTCGCTTGCATGGTGTTCCTGTCGATGCGCAGTGGCCGTCCCAGGTTTTCAGCAATTTTGAGAATGACACGATCCTCGTAGAGCACCGATGGGAGGTTCGAGAGTCGCAACCAAGCAGTGACTGTGGTGATCGCATCCTTCTTGGGGTTAAAGGAGGGATCCCACTTGCGAACAAGGAGGCTGCTGCCGAAGATCGACCACGGGCCACCTGCCAACGCATTCCAGTAGTCTTGCTCTTGGTCGAAACGCACGATGAAAAAGCCATTAGCCAGGTCCATTATAGTCATGGAGCCATTTGGAAGCCACATGTCACGAAGCCGCCGTTCAAGCACTTGGAAAGCGAGCTGGCGTCCCATGGGCTTGATGGTGATTGCATTGGTCCAGGATTTGGCTAGGATGGAGATAAGGTCTGGGGTTATGGTGATGGCTGGGGTTCCATGGGCACCATAAGGGTAATTAACAAGTATGTTAGCTGACAGAAAAGCATCACTCAGATCAGGCTTTTGGGTAGTGGAGGATCCTTGGAGGAGCTTGTCTTTGAAGGATGGAGGGTCCGGTGGTTTGAAAGGCGGAGGGTCGGTGGTGGGCGAGGAGTCGGGCATTGGGGAGGAGTCGGGCATTGGGGAGTCAGCGGGAGCCATTTAGAGAGTTTTTTTCAATTCTGTTTATTAGTCGGCTTGCATTACTTACAAGGTCAATTTGTTTGAATATGGGCCGGCCCAGGCCCATGTAGCAATCTGGGCTGTCAAAGCTAGAAAACAAAGTCTTACAGATCAGTCACATTCCATGTACCAACTTGAACCAAACTTCAAATAAAAACGCGGGAAACAAACTGTTTTAAAAACGGTACAAACAGAACAACATGCCACATTGAATCCAAACTCTCATCTTACAATCTTCCCCAGTCAGTCCACCACAACGAGCTCCTCATAAGCTTTCCCGGAGATGGCGGAAACCATGACATCCAACGGAGTCATGATCACACCTTCCCCCAAGAACAGCTTGAGCATATTCTTCGAAAACCCGCTCACCAGCGCAACCCCCTTCTGATCCCCTGTCACCGGCATCGCAATCGAATCCCTCAGGTTCCAGAAAACGATCTCCGGCACCAGGTACCCCTTCTTCTTAAACTTCTTCTCTATCACCATGTAATCGGTCTCCCATGGCTTCGCCGAAGCTTCATCGAACTCCACGTCACTGAACACCAACACCCTCTTGATCATCTGCTCTGGCTTCAGCTTCGCGCTCACCGCCACCTTGAGCAATTTGTCCAACACCTTCTGGAAATCCGTGTTCATTCCCCAATCCATCTCCTTCACAAACGAAGCCTTTGATTTCAGGTCTTCGTCTTGTATGATTTGGAGCTTTGGATTTTGGCTGAATGTGATGACCTTCCCCTTCCATGGCTCCTCGCTCAGCTCCGACACCAAGATCCCCAACGCCACACAAACATCCATCGGAAGCCCAAACATACTACCCGAGACATCACAAACCGCTATACAGTTCCTCATCGTTCCCTTCTGAGCAAGATCGTCCACAATCCTCTTCCATTGCAGCTCTGCAACCGACCCATTATCTTCATCGTCCAGAGACCTGATCACCTTGACCTCCTTCCGGAGCCGATCTCGGACTCTGTAGGCGTAGTGAGCGTCCTCGATGTCAGCGTATTCCGTCGACGACTCCCTCGGAAAAATCTTCCTGGCGATCGTCTCGCAAAGAAGAGTCGACCGGTCGAACGACGAGTAGAGCGACGGACACCATTTCGCCGACAGGCCGATTCTCTTCTTCCCGGAGTTGAGCCTCTCGAGGTCCGATTTCAGGCGATCGGCGAACAGATCCGAGATCCGATCATGAAGGTTTCGGTACTCGGGGTCCGAATTGAACCGATCTAGTGCTTTCTTGGCCATTTCAATCCGTCTCTCCTCCTTCGTGATCGGAGCATTGTTTAAGCGATTGAACCGACGTGAGATCCTCCCTTGCTTAGCAATCCGGCGGACATGGGGGCCTTCAAGAAGGCGGTAAAGGATCTCAGGCAAGTCCTTGAAGTAGCCGAATTTCGCTAGCGAAGGGACGTTAGCGGCTAGGGTTTTGGGGTGGTGGCGGTGGAGCCAGAGCGCCGCCGTGTAGAACCCCTCGCTGTCGGACTTTCCGGTTCCGCGGATTGCTCGGAGGTTGAAGATGAGCTTGAGCGTGGTCAACGGGTGGTACGACCAGGCTTCTTGGAGCCTGAGTTCTAGGGTTTCGGGGCGCGTGGACGGGACGACGTGGAAGAAGAAGTCGAGGCAAGGGTTTCCGGTGGAGAGGTAGGTGGCGGAGTGGTTCTCGGTGAGGGACATCGGAGGAGGGGAGACGACGTCGTTGAAATGGTCGACCATGGCGGAGATGAAGGGGTCGGTTGGTTTTGCGTTGGCGGGGTGTGTGGCGGGCTTTGGGGTTTTCCGGTGGGCCGATTAAGCGGAGCCCCGACGGGAGAGTGAAACGGGCCAGTTTTTCGGCTCTGACTAAGCATGACGACATTGTTGGAGATTCTTTGGTTTTCTGAGTGAAGAAATGGATTAAGTTTGGTTCTTAAGTAGGTTTGGAGTTGGATTTGCTTGCATTTTAATTGGGTAAAATGGATTGCGGGTTAAGATTGCACCAGAATCTTCTAAGTTTGTTAACATTTCTTCGTACCCTTTTTTTGGGTTGAAACATTTCTTCGTACCCTTGGACTTGGAGGGCAAGGAGTGAACCGATATTCACTCTGGTTTAAAAAGATTATATATACCTTGTTTTTCCTTATTTGTTTTCATTGTGATCATTTCAATAATGGGTATTTCTCTTTTTATTTTTTGGTTTAATTATAGTTTGTTTTTTGCACTATAAAAGTCTATAACTTTCATAGGTTCATGTGTAACGTTTATGTAACCCGAACGTTTCTATGTCAAGAGAGTGGGTTTGCATAAAGTGGAATGAAATTGAATTGGGTGAGCTCTACTTATTACTATATTAGAAGCCTCTTCGACCAAAAAAAATTTTATTAGAAGCCTTGTATTTTACTGATGTAATTGTAGGTTTGAAGTAACACTACATTAGTACATTCTCAAATAAGCATTAATCGTGGAGTTGACTAAAAATGTAAGCATAACTTGTAGAGTTGACTCTGAATAGACTGAATTTTATAGTTTCAGATAAATTGGGCCACAAGCTAAAGTTCTAGGCCTCATATGGAATCATTTTAGGCATAGCAAAGCACCGATACTATTCAATGGAACTTTCAACTCTGTTGGTTTTGATGGTGATTAGCTTCACAATTTAGTAGACGATGTTCGGAATTTCCTCGATCATTGGGCCTTCCTCTGCCAACTTTCTTGGTTTCAGGTTTTGCAACTTCACTGACTCTGTAGCTTATATCAACCTGACCTTAGATGCCACTAAGCACTTCTCTTACAAATGAAACTTGTTCTTGATCACACAGCAAGAAATGTGATGGAGATGCTTAACTACATGTTACACATAATGTACATGACATATGTGCGTTTTGAAACTGTGTGTTCTATCATTCTTTACCTCAATAGATTAAGACGCAGTGAAAAAGAACAATTTTTATTTTTCATCTGGGTGAAAAAGAACAATTATCACACTCGACTAGTCCACAACAACAAGCTTCTGATACTCTTCACCAGAGATGGCAGCCTCCATGACATCCAATGGAGACATAACTCCATCATTACCAAGAAACATGGTCAGCAAATTCTTCGAGAAGCCGCTCACCAGCGCCACCCCCTTCTGGTTTCCCGGGACCGGCGTCGCCTTCGAATCCCTCAGGTTCCAGAACACTATCTCCGGCACAGCTTCTCCATAACCTTTCTCCTCAAACTTGCTCTGTATCACCATGTAATCAGTCTCCCATGGATTCGCCGAAGCCTGATCAAACTCCATGTCACTGAACACAAACACTCTCTTCACCATCTGCTCCGGCTTCAGCTCCGCCTTCACAGCCACCTCCAGAATCGCATCAAACACCTTCTGGAAATCCGTGCTCCCTCCCCAATCCATCTCCTCCACAAACGATACCTTCGATTTCAGGTCTTCACCTTCGATGATCTGCAGCTGTGGATTTTCACTAAAGGTAATAACCTTCCCCTTCCATGGCTCCTCGCTTAATTCTGACACCAGGATCCCCAACGCCACTGAAACCTCCATCGGAACACCAGACATGCTACCGGAGACGTCGGAAACCGCTATACAGTTCCTCATCTTTCCTTTCTGAGCAAGATCGTCCACAATCCTCTTCCATTGTAGCTCCGCAACCACGCCACCGTCTCCATCTTTCAGCGATCTGATCACCTCGTGTGGAAGGAGAGCTCCGGCGGCGATTTTCGCCTCTCCTTTCTTGACACTCTCCAAATAAGCCGAGAATCGCTCGGAATCGTGCTTGTTGAAGATCTCCTTGTAGGTTTTCATGGCGACAGAGGCAACTCTGGTGTACGGCAACTCGTTCCACTTGTTGGAGCTCATGTAAACCTCCGGCAGCTCCAGAGCTTGCCGGAGCGGGACCAGGACTTCCTTCCGGAGCCGGTCCCGGACTCTGTAGGCGTAGTGAGCGTCCTCGATTCCACCATACTCCGGCGAAGACTCCCTCGGGAAGATCTTCCTGGCGATGGCTTCACAGAGGAGCGTTGACCGGTCAAACGACGAGTCGAGCGAAGGGCACCACTTCGCCGCCAGGCCGATCTGGTTCGTCCGGCCGGAATTGAGTCTCTCAAGGTCGGATTTCATACAATCGGCGAACAAATCGGAGATCCTGTCGTGTAGGAACCGGTAATCGGGATCGAGATTGAAACGATCTAGGGCTTTCTTAGCCGAATCGGAGCGTCGTTGCTCGCGCAACTCTTTGGCCTTCTCTTTCGTGATCGGAGCCTCCTTGGAGATCGTCTTGGAATTCGAATTAACCGCCTTAGGCTTCCGACTTCGCCTCCGTCCGGATCTGAACGCCGTTTTCTCAGCCTTGGTCGTTCTTCCTTCCTTCGCGATTCGGCGGACGTCGGGGCCTTCGATTAGGCGGTGGAGGATCTCCGGAAAGTCCTTGAAGTAACCGAACTCGGCGAGAGGCGAGACGTTGGCGGCTAGGGTTTTGGGATGGTGGCGGTGGAGCCAGAGCGCCGCCGTGTAGAAGCCTTCCTTATCGGACTTTCCGGTGCCACGGACGCCTCGGAGGTTGCAGACGAGTTTGAGCGTGGTGAGGGCGTCGTGAGACCAGGCCTGTTGGAGGCGGAAGGCTAGGGTTTCAGGAGGCGTGTTGGGGACGACATGGAAGAAGAAGTCGAGGCAGGGGTTTCCGGTGGCGAGGAATGTGGCGGAGTTGTTCTCGGTGAGACCGATTGGGGGGACGGAGGACAGGTCGTTGAAGTGGTGTACCATGGCGGACATGAAGGGGTCGTCGGAGTTTGGAGGTGGTGGTGGTTGTGAGACGGCGGCGAGGGTTTGGGATGTGGGAGGAGGGTCGATTTGGCGGTGGGTTTCAGGAGGGCCGACGAGAATTACAGGGGAAGGAGCCATGTTTTGTGTTTAGATTTTTGGTGAACGTGTTTCGCGGTTTAGGCTTTTGCGTTTTTGTTGCTTGCACATGCCAATAACGATACCTCTAGTTTGTACGGCTAGGTGACGGGGTCGTGGTGTAAGGGTTGGCAACTTGGCTGCACGTTACAAGTGTCGATGATTTTTGATGCAAAAATAATTAATATAAGGGGCAATTTTGTGGAGAAAAATCTCACAATAATTCTCTTTTCAATTATCAATTTCAAAAATATACCCAATCTAATACTATTTCCAAAACTATATCTTTTTATTGAATATACCAAAACACCTCTATTAAAGAAACAATAATACTCATTAATTTCTCCCCTCATTCAATATACGTATTCAGCCTCCGCCGTTTGTCCCTGGTGTGCAAGTTGATCCAAGTTGCACCGATCGTCACCGGTAAGCTGAAGCCCCTTCTTCTTCCTTTCCTATCTTTTTATTGCGATTGGCATCCGTTGGTCGGCGTAGTGGGGGGTGTAGAGTCGAAGTCGGGATCGGGGTCGGTTCGGGCGTCGCCGGGTTCGGGTTCAGGGCGGGCATGCGGCTGCGCAAACCCGAACTGGAGACGAAGGGGCGGTGCCGGAGCAAGGCTCGGGCTGCGCTAGAGGGAAGGGTCCTGTAAAATTATTCTACATAAAATGTAACAAGATCCTAACAAATATTATGTAACAGAATCTTAACAACTTTAATTTACATAAAATCTAATCTACATAAAATTAATGTAACACATACACAAAATTAATCTACATAAATTAATGTAATACTTAAATAAACTAGACTAAATCTACATAAATTTTATCTACATACATTTAATGTAACAATTTAACCTACATAAATTATTCTACATAAAATTTAATGTAACAAGATCTTATCAAATATTATGCAACAGAATCTTAACAACTTTCATTTACATAAAATCTAATCTACATAAAATTAATGTAACACATACACAAAATTACTCTACATAAATTAATGTAATACTTAAATAAACTAGACTAAATTTACATAAATCTAAGAGGAGTGATAGAGATACCCATAGGGTAGTCTACCCAACCGCCAAATCACCCATTTTATTTGCCACTTCATTACCTTATTGCCACATCATAATACATAATAACATGTCATTTATTATGGATGAGTGTGTAATACTAGAAGAAACTAATTCATACATATTGAAGTAATTATGGACATCCATAACTTTTAAATTACCTTCCTAATTTTCAGTCAAATGTAAAAGGAAACTTTTGAATCTCCATCCTTAACAAATTTTAGGTATGTAGTACCAATAGTATTGGAGTATTAGACTATTACGTAGCACTCGTAGTATACTTTGAATAGTAAATAAAAAACTACTCTATGTATAAGTTATAACCCCTCCAATAATTTAACCCATTTCAACAATATGACTTATTTTTTCAATATTTGTAAGCAATTCTATACATTTAATTATTTTATGAATTATGCAATATTTTTTGTATGAATTATGTAATATGATTAAATTAGTGTATTTGGGCATTTAGTCAATCGGCTAAGCCTCTATGGTAGTACTCGGATGTCTTTGGTTCGACTCTTATGGGTAGTACCATCGACCAAAAAATATATATTTTGAAATTAGTCCTTTCATCTTATGATCATAGTATAATTAAGATGATGTAATAATTTTTGAACAAACAAAATTGTAGAAAATATAATAATCTAGTATTTTGAAATTACTTTTATATTTATTCCACTCATCTTATGACATACTAGAAAATATAATCATCTAGTATTTATTCTATTTATCTTACTTTTTATCCAAAAAAAATAGTATAATTAAACTTTAAATCATCTTACTTGTTACTTGAAAATAAAATAGTATATACTAAAACTATAATCCCTAAAATAAATAGTATATGCCTATAAGTTATTACTTAACTCGTACATTAGTATATTGTATGTAATATAAGGTCAGGTGAAGTAAAAAGATTTCTCAATTTTGGGAGGAGTTTCTTTAGAATTTTAATATAAAGCGATGTAATTTTTTGAAAATTAGATCTAACAAAAAGTTCAAGCAAATATTTTCATTTCTAGATTTCTCTCTCAGGTTTCATAACATCTATATTGGCGAAAAAATTAAAGCCTATACCCTCTAATACACATTAAACAAGTATATTATCTTACCTACTTATAAAGTTGGAATGTTTTGGCATTAATTGTCATCATTCCAATTTACTCCTTCATATTACATATATTATATACGTTGCTATGTCATTATTTATTTTATTTGTCCTATTTATCTATAAAGTTGGATGTTTTGCCATTAAATGTCTTAGAATTGATTTTCTTTCAATTAAGTTGTATTATGAATAATGTAATATGCTTACTATTATTAGTTTATAAAATAATAACTATTCGTTAAGACTATATGTTATCTTATTAAATTTCTATCTCATCTATCTAATCTAACTTATATGTAAATTTGAATTTTTTTTCCATTAAATTTCATGAATAGATTTTCTTTCAATTAAGGTGTATTATGTTCAATGTAATATTTATTGCTATTATTAGTTTATTTAAGACTATATATTATCTTATTAAATTTATTTCTCACCTATTACTTAAAATGATTTTATGAATTTAATTTAGTAATAACAATAAAATATATTATCTAACCTCATATATATTTATATGTTAAACATGAGTCGATGAAATGGGTCCCGGGTTTCAAGACATTACGGATTGGGTCGAACTGGTCGAGTTGCATTTTAACCTAAAAAGTGACAAGTTGAGGTGTCTGAATATGTTTTGAGCCGATTATTTATGAATGCATGGTTTTGTTTGACATCTTGAACCTTGTTTTTGTGTTCGGACTTGAAATCAGCACAGATCCTGCAATTGTACGAACCGACGGGATTGAATCGAGGGTTGTCATTCTAACCGACGGGATTGAATTGAGGGCTGCTTGGTCTGTTGATGTAGCCCGAAGGTGTCGCAATGATTCATGGACTCAACATTGTGCTTTCGATGGATGCTTCCGCTGCTATTAATGAATCTAAATCTGGTTTTCTATCTCTTGTAATATGGTAAGTAATTCAAAAGAGTCGGAACGTACAATTTTTGAACCATATCAGTTAAAAATCTGCCCAAGATTTTGGAATTGTTCATTAATGAGAGACAATTGGCTCAAGCTGCTTGAATGTGTGAATAAGATAACCAATTGCAGAAGTCCAAATTGAAATCGTGATCAGCGAAGTAACATTGAAATCAAAATCTCATACTTTCCATCCATCCTTTAATATACTCCTTATGAATCAAACCCTAAACAACTCGACATCATTCATCTAGATTAAACAAGAGAAGCATTGAAAAAGAAGAAAGTTACTACTAATCAAAAAGCCTCAAACTGCTAAGTTCAATCCAAAACAACAAGCTTCTCATAAGCCTCGCCGGAGATGGCCTCCTTCATGACATCCATCGGCGTCAAAATCCGACCCTCCCCCAAGAACAAAGTGAGCATGTTCTTGGAAAACCCACTCACCAACGCCACCCCCTTCTGATCCCCACTCACCGGCGTCGCCCTGGAATCCCGGAGATTCCAGAAAACAATCTCCGGCACCGGGTACCCCTTCTTCTTGTACTTCCTCTTTATCACCTTTTAATCAGTCTCCCACGGATTTGCAGAAGCCTGATCAAACTCCATGTCACTGAACACCAACACTCTCTTGATCATCTGCTCCGGACTCAGCTTCGCCTTGACAGCAACTTGAAGCATTTTGTCGAACACCTTCTGGAAGTCCGTGTTCATCCCCCAATCCATCTCCTGCACACAGGAAACCTTCTCCCGCAGATTCCTCCCCTTGATGACATGGAGCTCTGGCTCTTCGCTGAACGTTATCACCTTCCCTCTCCATGGCTTCTCACTCAGCTGAGAAACCAAGATCCCCAACGCCACTGAAACCTCCATCGGAACACCAGACATGCTAGCGGATACATCGCAAACAGCTATACAGTTGTTCATCTTCCCCTTCTGCGCAAGATCGTCCACCATTCTCTTCCATTGAAGCTCCGCAACCGCTCCGTTGTCCGAATCCTCCAGTGATCTGATCACCTCGTGTGGGAGGAGCGCTCCGGCCGCGATCTTCGCCTCGCCTTTCTCCACGCTCTCGAGATAAGCCTTGAATCGCTCCGGATCGTGCTTCTCGAAGTGCTCCTTGTAGACTTTCATGGCGACCGATGACACTCTTGAGTACGGCAACTCGCTCCACCGCTTCGCGCTCATGTAAACCTCCGGCAGCTCCAGAGCTTGACGGAGCGGAACCAGGACTTCCTTCCGGAGACGGTCGCTGACTCTGTAGGCGTAGTGAGCGTCCTCGATTTCAGCATACTCCGGCGAGGACTCCCTCGGGAAGATCTTCCTAGCAATGGCTTCACACAGGAGAGTTGAGCGGTCAAACGACGAGTCGAGCGACGGGCACCACTTGGCAGAGAGTCCGATGTTGCTCGCCTTCCCGGAATTGAGGCTTTCCAGGTCGGATTTGAGGCGTTCGGCGAACAGATCCGAGATCCTCTCATGAAGAAACCGGAAATCCGGATCGAAATTGAAGCGATCTAGGGCTTTCTTGGCCATCTCGATCTTTTTCTTCTCGCGAATCTCTCTCGCCTTCTCTGGCGTAATCGGAGTCTTCTTCTTCTTCTTCGGACTCGGATTGGCCGGATTGAAAGCCCTACCACGCTTAATCGATCTCAAACCTCGTCCTCTGAGCGCCTGGCGAGCTTGATGCATCGATCTCCGCGCCTCCGTCTGGATCTTCTTGTCAGCCTTGCTCGTCCTCCCTTCCTTAGCAATCTGACGGACATCGGCGCCTTCAAGCAGTCTGTAAAGTATCTCCGGCAAGTCCTTGAAGTAGCCGAACTCCGCCATGGCAGAAACGTTGACCGCTAGGGTTTTGGGATGGTGTTTGTGGAGCCAGAGCGCGGCCGTGTAGAAGCCTTCCTTGTTGGATTTGCCGGTTCCGCGAACGCCTCGGAGATTGCAGACGAGCTTGAGCGCGGTCAACGGGTGGTGCGACCAGGCTTTTTGGAGGCTGGACTCTAGGGATTTCGGTGGCGTGTCGGGGACGACGTGGAAGAAGAAGTCGAGGCAGGGGTTTCCGGCGGAGAGGTAGGTGGCGGAGTTGTTTTCGGTGTGGCCCATGGCGGGGACGGAGACGGCGTCGTTGAAGTGGTCGATCATGGCGGAGATGAAGGGGTCTGTTGGTGTTGGGGCGGTGGGGTTTTGGGGGGTTTTCCGGTGGATTTCTTGGGGGCCGAGGAGGGAGGGGTTTGGAGGAGCCATTTTTGATGGATTTTGTGCTGACTTTTTTCTGTTATGCGTTCTTGGAGAGTTTATATAGTGTTTGGGTTTGCTTGCGCCCCAATCTTCTGCAACTTTATCCTTGGAGGGCAAGGACGGGATCAAATATTTAATTCCCTAATTTGCGCTCATTCTAACCATTTTAAATTGTCAATAAAATGCATTATGATTTATGAGTAAATAATCTCCCTTTCTACCTATGATAAAAAAAACGCAAATTTAGGAACTAAAATTCCGAAAGAAAATGTATAGATCCGTTTTTTTTTTTTTTTGAGCGCTGTATAAATCCGTTATAATAAAAACAAATCACTAATTTTATAAAAATAACAAAAAAAAAAATTAGATGTTTATCAAGACATAGGCTAGAAAATCCAACAAAAAATAGCCAATTCATGTGATAAATTAAGCTTTACTTATGGATAGTCAGGTTAGATAAATAGATTGTGTATGTTATAACTTTGGACAAGATAATTGATGGCGTTCGAAATTAATATGGAGCATATTATCCGAGAATTTAGTACTAGCAGCCCACAGTATCCCTAGTATGGGCTTTCTGAACAAAGCCCAACCCATGTTGACTGAGAATTTTTTCTTTTGAGTTATTATCATCAATTCACTATGAGTTGAGAATTTCCTTCATTGGAAAAGTATTCTTTTACTTAAATAGGAATCACCCAACAAGCCTAGCAGTTCAAGAACCGATTACATTCGACCCTCGACAATTGAGCAAATCGGCATGAAAAAATGGAAACTAAAACAATCAGCGAACAAAGAGAAACGAGTTCGAAAAGGGAACGACATGAGGAGCAAATTGTGTGGCGCGCCATGAGGATGTGAAATAAGACGACCATTGTAAGAAACAAAAAAATGTAGGAGACTCGTCTTAAAGAATAAGGTGTTTGAAAAAACTTCTCTTGAAAAACACCTCCAAAAAAATTGAACAAGTTATTCGTAAATGTAGCTACTCAAGATAGTGGTACTGGGGTAGGTGCAATTCAACTCATGAGTAAAGAAAGTAGCTGGACAAATCAACTCACTCACACAAACAAAATACAAACCCATTGCCAAACTTACAATTTGTCACCACAATCTTGCTTAATCAGCTTAATTACTGGATTCAATTACACAACTTGCACACACTCACACACTTACCAACACACAAAGACAGACTTTCACACACATTCTCTAGCACAAATCACTCAACAAGACGGGATTCAAGGGCATTTCTTCATGTGGCGATAGCACGGGCACTGGTGGATATGGCCAAGTGCAGGCACACACTTGCACTTTCCACAGCAAACATTGCAATTGTTAAAGCATTTTCCCTTCACCTTCGCCTTCTTACATCTTAGCCTGCACTTGGTCCAGCACATTTCTACATTTTAACACATTTTCCCTTTTGTTAGATCCACCACAGATATATGACCAAACTTGCCAATGCTAATCAAGATTTGAAAGGAGCTAAGAAAATCTTACTGGGTCTGGCTTCTGCATTTTCAATAAGAGAGGAAACAAGGATGAGAAAGAGGAGGAGCAACCCTACAAGCCAAAGCCTGCTCTTCATATCTTTGTGTGTGTGTGAGTGAGTGAGGAGTGAGGAGTGAGAAGTGAGTAGGTATTGTATATATAGTCAAAGGTTTTCTGTATATAAATTACAAACAACTTGGTTCATCCGGAAATAAGAAGAGTAATAAGAAGACCATTGTTTTGCATGATAATGGACGGGTAAGATTTCACTGATTTTTTAAAATTAATGCGGATTTTTTAAGGGTCAGATTCTGGTAGTGGTTGAATATTAAATGAATATAATTGTCAGAAATTTGAATATAATATTAATATAGGTGCAAGTTACATGTTTTTTTAGGGAATAAAAATAATATTTGGAGAAAGAAGTTGGAGTACACATGTATCATGTCATATAAAATACCATCATTGAAATGATAACGGATATTCATTGGTGGATTTCAGTGTCGGTGGCAGCTTACTTGCAGCTTGAAATTTTGCCACTAAGAATTCTTTATTGAGATAAAAGATGATTTGAGAGTGCAGTTTTTTCCTTACTCTATTGTTATAATGCCAATTTAAACTGTTAATGATGGACAAAACTTGTTTGTTTTTGTGTTTAACTGCCACAAATAAAAGAGAGTAAAGAGTTGAATTCTAGTAGCTTCCAAATTCTTGGCCGGATTTACAAGTGCAATTATTGGGCAAAGATGAAGTGACACAAGAAAGCAATCGAGTGGTTTCAATTGCTTTTAGAGAGCAGCTCATCTTCGCTGTCACATTTCCTAATTTGTTTCAGCATTTCAGACTTTTCAGTAGTGGTAAGTTTTACCTCTGTAAAGAAATCAGCAAAATTATAGAAGTTTATACAATAACTCATGGACTCTTGAATGGGAGGGGGGACCGTTGTAATTTTGAGCATTTTCTTTGTTGTATCACCTTGTACATCCAATAGAATCCTTGCATTCGCCTCATCTTCAGCTTATCATATTAGCTACTTTTAGGTGAATTCCAATTTACCTCAAAAGAAGGGGGTGGGTGGGTGGTGTGGTCAGTAAAAAAGTACGGTTAAATGGTTCAAAAGCTTAAATCTCAGAGCCTGATGAAACCCTGAAGGAGCTCCAAAGAAAAACTGGCCTCATAAGTCATAAGAATCTATTGCTGAATACTGCTAGAACTAGAAATGTTTCCTAAATCAATAAATCACTCATACAATCACACCTGGCTAATGAAAAGTTCAAGTTGTTGTCTACAATGGCCTCATCGTCTATTGAATGGCACCTACTTGAAGCACAAAATAAATCCTTAATTATTTTATTTGCAAAATGGAATATATGATTCAAAATATATGTAAACAAGTTCATAATGATTACAAAGAGAAGCTTACTGGAGTGAAGTCATGAACTCAAGGGCTTGATTGGCTTTTGAGAGTCAGACCATAGCATTAGAGTGGCAAGAAGTGCGATTGTGGCTGTCTCAACACGGAGTCGATGTGCTCCGAGCCCAACTGCTTTTACTCCTGCTTCAGTTATCATTTCCAGTTCTTTCTGTGTAAAGTCTGAAATTTTTACAACATAGATCCATTTTAACATTGGAAAATTATAAAATGGTAATCTAGAAGAGAAACAGGTCACTAGACGAATACTAAATGAGTAATATATGACAAGAATATCAAATCCATGTACTACTAACCCCCTTCTGGCCCAATAATTAGTGATCCACTAGTTCCACACTTAGATGAAGTGAGTGCTGTCACGATTGGAGTTTCTTCTGCTACGGCCACAAATGATAGATCTGACTTGGCAACCTGTTCATATAACCGAATGGTTACAATTTGCACAATCCATGAGCAAAAGCCAATAAATCAATAGTTCCTACTTGAAATCTGGAAACAAAAACTGTATACAGAGAGCAGATACAGCACTGAACATTCTAGCCTACCCATCTAAATCTAGAATGGGTCAAATGGCATTTTCAACTCCACTATAGAGACTATTAAGACAAAGCTATGATTAACAATAGTTTCAGTGAGTAAACCAAAATTTCAATGCAATTATAACATGAGTGCTAGCTCACAGTTGGTAGTATGCTGCCAACTTTTGCTGGAGGATGCAAAACCATATCATGCAGTCTTTGACCTACACAAGTGAAAGCAAGAATGTCAATTTAAGAACGATGCTTAACAAAAATAAACCAGAAGACAGAATCAACAGCTTTGCTCCCAAATGGTTTTGACTATATAGATAGGAGCATCCATTCCTCCATGAAAATGTACAAAGAAAGAAACAAGTTATAAGGTCTTACATTGTTTTGTTGCAGCTAATATGACACGCTCAAGCCTCTCAACTCGGTTTTCTGAGATTGAAGATGAACGCTCAGTCAGAAGGGGGGTTATGCTACTGGCCCCAAGCTCCTAAAATAAAAAGAAATGAAACTGCTTGCATGATGACCAATTACATGAAAAATACAACCCGGACGAAAAAAGAAAACAGCAATTTTTGCTAAAAAATGAAGCCCCTGGTGGAAACATAAAGAAGTAGAAAGTTACCGTGCATTTCTCAACAAGCCAATCAGCACGGCCTCCTTTGAGTGTACCTGCATATAAAACATAATATGAACTACTTGTACAATATCAGGTTTGGTGATTGAAATCCAAGAACTGACCAAAAGCTGCATAAACATGCCACTGAATGTGATGGGGATCAACAACTCTCGGATTCTCTAACGCAATAAATTCCAACCCTGTGCGGTCAATCTTTTGTATGCATCCCTTTACAAGACTTCCTTTTCCATTGAATAGTTCTACCCTTGCATGTGATTATCGAAATCATCCAATCAGACGACAAATTAGGAACCTTAAGGGAAATCAGAATCAGTGATTATTAACTTTGTTTGTACTTAGTTCAGAGGAACCATTTCTACAATTGTTCAACCTAGTGCTTCCCCCTTCAAGCATAAAATAAAGATTGTGTCCAAGTTTTCACTGGGATGTCACATTGATTTTAATATAAGTACTTAGAAAATCAGGTAAACAACAAATGAACATACACACTTTTTTAACATACAAATGACGAAAGTTACATCATAAGATTACTTGCTTAATGGGAGTTCATAACTTGCTTTAAAAGCTCTACACACAGCCTTCTGCTTTGGGATGCAGCAAGTGAAAAACTAAGTCTGAGGCACTCATGCAGGCACTCATATTCAAAACAAATGATTAAATTCCATGACTAGGTTTATAAGGAGATGTCTGGTAATGAAAAGCCACATTAAACGTATTAATAAACTCAATCTTCCTCATCCAATAAAATAAGGAAATGATGAATCCACGGTAAGCATCCATCCCTTGGCAACTATCTGGATCTTGAACATGAAATGCAAATATCATGCAATTACTACCTTCAACAGATCTTCCAATAATTAGTTTTTACATTCCTCAAAGTCCTAATTTATGACAGACCTATACAACTAAGTGATCCTCTCCATTGTCTTATGGCTTCAATTCATCCAGAGAGTTCATGTATGTATACCTGTCATTAATGTTCAATCTAAGAACTTTGGCCATATGCCAAAATTCATCTCCCTGAACGCGAAGAACACCACCCTGCAAAACGGGTGAGCACAACGGTATGAGAGTTACACAAAGATATAAACTCCATAGCTAATTGATGATCAACACAGAATATGATTGCAAAATGAGTTCCAAGCTTAAACAATAGATAATAGAATACCGTTCCAATTTTATCAGATGTCTCCGAAAAGACAATAGATAATAGAATACTGAAGATTTGAATTGAGCAGTCATCAATTGCAAATTGCAATCATCGAACAGACATTCATCAGGTAGTATCACACTCGGTAGATGAATTGATTCAGCAATCGAATAAGTAAATTGCGGAAATAGAGTACCTCGGAAGGAGGGAGCGATTGGGAGAAGAAGCGAGGGAGACCGCCACGGGACTGGTTCGAGTAGTCTGAGGAAGAAGATGAAGAGAAAGCCCTAATTGAACGCCATGAGTGAAGGCAGGAGAAATTCCTCACAAACGGTTGCAGATTGAGCATTCTCTCGTTCTCTTTTCCAGTCTAGCGAGCAACGAGGGAGACGATAAAAAGGGTTTATGAGGCGGTTTATGCAACTCTGTCGGTCTTGTCATATTTTATTTTGTATGGCGGTTTATGCAACCGGTTTCGGAGCCGGTTCTGTAGTACGGCGGTCCTGGTCCTGGGCCGGTATTGTTTTGAAGCCGGTTCTGGCTCAATTTCGAAAACTTCTTTAGAATTTCTAACTAAATAATGTAGATCGAAAAAATGTAATAAATTTTTTTAAATAAAATTATTATAACTAATTTCTATATCAGAATTAAATCCTATATCGAACTAAACAAAAAAAATATTACATAACCTAAATCTTATTTTTTCTTAAAAATAAATAATCATGGAACCGCCAAATTTCCCATTAGTAGTCTTCCATTTAAAATTGTTGATAACACTGTGTTAAAATTGACAATCTTACATTTTGTGAAAAAATTATCTTAAAATATACAAAAAAAAAAGTAGAGGGGGACTTATATATATTAGGAAAGATAAAATAAAAATTTGAAAGTAAAAGTACTTTTGTATATTAAGCATAACAAGGCCTAATATATATAGTCCGATCATTATTATTAGATTTTTGAAACCCACCGTTACTAGTTGCCTAATCGTCTGATTCGTCGCTCACACTCCCCTTTGCCTAATATTCCTTTTATTCAACTTAATTGGTATATATGACTTCTGATTTTTGTTACTCAATTGTGCTAAAGCGGATTTTTGTACCAAAAAAACCTAATCCATAGTACCTTTAATCAAAATAGAGCCCTGATTTCGTGATTGGATGACTAGAAATTGGGGAAACTTTTTGCTAGAATTTGGTTTGTTGTTGTTGTTGTTGTTGTCTTCCTCAATAGGTTGGTAACTAAGTTAAGTCAAGTTTTGAATTATTCAGGTTAATTATATAGGAGTTTGAGTATGATCACAAACTCGGTTTATTCAACGGCTCACTAAGTTCAAGTCGCGAGTGGTTCACTGTATGACATTAGTTTTTACGTACTCTATCCATCTTATAATATTCGTTTTAAAGTACGGTTTTTACAGTTAAAGAAAGATATATAAAGTGATATTGAAAAATAAAAAAGTGCGATAAAGTGGAGTATAATTGAATAGGGATATTTTTATAATTTTATAGGTAATTTTTTTAAAAAGAGATAAAGTTGATAAAAAATTGAATAATAAAAGTAAATATGAGATTGATATGAATAAAATTGTAAGAAAGTTATTTTTTTTGGTCAAGATTGTAAGAAAGTTATTGATATAACAAAAAATTGGACAAGTATTTGCAGACAACAAAGTTATAAACAAGAGAAACTTTGTGGCAGTAGAAAAAATTAAGCTATGAAGAGCGGATATACACGTGGGGGCAGCTACCATCGCGTGACTTACAGTTTTGGGAGCCAGCTAGGTTTCTACGTTTCATCTTAATTATATATCGATCAATACACACATCAAATGAAGTTGGAAACGATGAATACCGACCACGTAAAATTGATAAATTGGTGAAAAATTACGTGGATCATATATCATACGACAACGATGTTTTATCTATAGCACGTGCATTTAAGCTACATAATTAACTTGTCACGAAAGAAGAAAGAGAGCTTTTAACAGCCAACAAAACGTGAAAATATATTTTACCATTCGTAGGGAAAAAAGAAGAAGTGAAAAAACAACTAGGAAAATAGGAAATCGGACGATGGGTGTTTTCGATCTTTTTAATTTTTTATATTAATAGATGTTGATATTACACAGGGAAATACGAAGAATGTGTTATTATTTTTTAAATCATACTTTTGTATTTTAATTTATAATTTAATCGGTTTGCTGTAAATCCATTTTTGTGTATATTATTTGTTAGCTTTAACTCAAAATTATCACTTCAACTTCATAAGTTAAACAATTTGTACATTTTTGTAAGTGACAATATTCAAACACAAACAACCCTACTAAATGTAGTGAATAACCCACATATTAACTAAATGCAGCCATATCCATGGACAATTCAGCCAAATCGGTTCTATAGATCAGAGTCAATGGGTAGATCATAGATACATTAAATCAAAGAAAAAAATTGTCATTTTGCATAAAAATTGAATTATTGCCTCACCAAAAAAAAAAATTGAATTATTGAATTCGTATGTTCCTTTAGTAATTAACCAACCACCATATAAATACCATTCGTCCACCACTGAGCCAAGAACATTTTCAAGGAGTTTAAGCGCATACGCTACTAAGTAAATCATCAAGATTAAGTACGCCATAAATGGCAGCTCAAACAGCCGTCGGGAAAGCGGCGTGTTTGACGGCGGTGTTTCTGCTTCTTACGGCGGCACACACGGTGTTCTCCGGCGAGCTCGTCGAGTACCTTCCTGGATTTTCCGGCAAGCTTCCTTTCAAGCTCGAAACTGGGTAAGTTATGGCTTTTTTTTTTGGGTTTTCCCTAAACAAAAACACCGGTAATTAATCACATACTAATTACATGCACTATATATATGTCCGATATAGAACTTAACTATGTCTAAAAAATAATATTCTCATGAAATGGAAAATAGCGGAAAATGATCGAAGGTATGTCTTACTTGCAAAAAAAAAAGGTAGTATGAATTACTATGAAACTTCTATTAAGAATCGAGTAATGCACCATCATGAAATCATCATTCGTATGGATAGAAAAATAGTTCATTTAATTCGACACTTATTTAATTAAATAGAAAGACACTTTTGTCAATGGCCCGGGCTTTAATTAGTCTATCCGATTTACTTGTTACGTGTACCAGTTAATCCTTTCGGTTTTTTTTTTTTCCTATTGTATTAATCTAACAATATCGATCACCTTATCAATCGAAAATATAACAAATACAGTACTCCGTATTACATTTACAGTATATAATAAAACAAAATTTATAATGCAATTAATGGGCTACTTAAAAGGCCTTGGGACGTCTAATGGCTAAGTATCCAAGGATAATACCTAGAAGTCGTCAACTCGACTATCATGGGTAGTGCCCACAACAAAAAAATGGGCTACTTAGATGATTAATTGGGTTCGTTGACAGGTATATTAGCGTGGGTGACTCGGAATTATTTTACTACTTCATTGAATCGGAAGGGAACCCGAGCAAGGATCCTCTTTTCCTTTGGTTGACCGGTGGCCCCGGCTGCTCTTCCTTTAGTGGCATCGTCTACGAAATCGGTATGTCAACGTTTTCTTCCTAATTTGTAGGCAGGACAAAATCAATGTAAAATGTAAGTTAAATTGGTAATTTGCTCGAATGAAATGCAATATTTTGTGTTACTTTCAGGTCCAATAGAGTTCAACATAACAAACTATGAAGGCGGTTTGCCAACGCTCAACTATTACCCTTATGCTTGGACAAAGGTTGCATATATATATGTTCAGTTAATTCACCTAAGTCTCATTTGTGCCTGTTGTTGATCTGATTAGACTCTAATCTAAGACATTAATAATATATAAAAATATGGTACGTCTTTATATTTTTTAGACAGCAAGCATATTATTCCTGGATTCACCAATCGGAACCGGGTTTTCTTATTCCACGACCTCGGAAGGGTGGGCCACATCCGACTCTAAGGCATCAAAAATGGTCTATGAATTCTTTCTTAAGGTATTTTTTTTTACTGAACAGTTAAAGTTAAAAACACGAGTGTAATTAGCGTAGAAATGTGTCTTGAATTCATTGTTGTTTGTCATGTGGACAGTGGCTACAAGAAAACCCAAAGTACCTTCCGCTTCAAACTTACATAGCTGGTGATTCTTACTCGGGTATCGTTGTTCCTCTCATAACCAAATTGGTTGTAGAAGGTAATTAAACTAGTTACTTCACTAATGCGAATCAAAGATGAACATTAATTATTATATAATCTCTAAATATGTTGTACACCAAAATTACAAGTGTTGAATTCGCGTGTGATTGATTTTTGCAGGGCTAGAAGCACAGGTTCAACCACGCATTAATCTTAAGGTTCCACCTTTTTTGATTCAATATGAATCCTAGACTCGTACAAGTTCGTTTAGGTCTCACATTATAATACAACATTTTACATTAATTTAAAAGTTTATATTGTATATTGTGCGAAAAGGCCCTTAAATTTATGCCGGATATAATATCTAGAGATCTTCCGAATATATTAATGCTTGCAGGGATACTTGGTTGGAAGTCCGAAAACTGACTCGGTGATTGATGAAAACTCGAGGGTAACATTTGCTCATCGTATGGGACTCATATCGGACGTAGTTTTTGAGGTACGTGTACTTTTTTTTTCTATCGTAGAATCAATTGGTAATAAGAAGACGTACTGACTTGGAATGTTCGTTAACACGTTAATTCGGATGTCGTTGGAACTAATTAGACGGCAAAGGTAAAATGCAACGAGAACTATGTCGATGTGGATCCGACTAACACGGAATGTGTGCTTGCTCTAGCTCAATATGAGAAGGTAAGGATTAGCTCAATAATCAAGCTTGATCATCACCATGCCATCTGGCTATATATTATACTACTTGGGCGATAATTAACTAATCAAGCAAATAATTGACTTAACTTTAACGTTGATTAATTGATTTTTTTATTATCAGTGTGTGAAGGATTTATATACAAATTGCATATTGGAGCCAAAATGCACCTTTGCAAGGCCTTATGAAACATGGACCAGAAGATCTCTTGGAGATGTATCGAAAGGCTTCATTCTTTCTCCTCCAAAAATTGAAGAGCTTTGGTGTCGGGTAAACTTCATTATAGTTTTGGATCCTTTTTTTACCCTCTTCAAAAAATGATTTAAATGTTTTTATCTTATGTTTTTAACAAAGCAAAACTAATACTTTGGTTTTTTTGCAGAACTTCAATTATGCACTAGCAATGCTCTGGGCAAACGATCCACAAGTTAGAGAGTCTTTGCACGTTCGAAAGGTACTTAAATTTAGCTTAAGGGTTTCTTATCTTCATTTTGCAATTAATATCTAATATAAGGATTTAACTTTGGTGCATTGTTCGAATGAGAAACGTATAGGGCACCGTACATGATTGGGTGAGGTGCAACATGAGCCTGGATTACACAGAAGATGAACAAAGCGTCGTTTATGTTCATCGATATCTCACAAGCAAACAACTAAACGTTTTAGTCGAGTGGTACACATTCGCCCTTGATCCTTGTATACCTCTCAATTTTCGTCTATGATATACACTCACTTATAACATATCGGTTTTAGTAGTTATCTTGCGTTATCTAAGTTACCGAACGATTTTGTGGTACGTGCATTCTAGTGGTGACCGTGACATGACCGTTCCATTCGTTGGTACCGAGCAATGGATAAAGTCCCTGAATCTAACCGTGGATGAACAATGGCGGCCATGGTTCGTCGATGGTCAAGTAGCCGGGTAAGATATGATCCAATTTGTAGGGTTGAGCTTGTTGTCAAAATTAACGTTTGATGGGCTTAGGCACGTACTTATTCTTGTTGAAACCTTGAATTAACTGTAGGTACACGGAAAAATACTATACATCGGAAAATGGATATAGGCTTGTGTTTGCGACGGTAAAGGTACGTTTATCATCGTGCCCATGGTGGGCAAGGCAATTAAGTATGGTTACTAATGTAACTTGATTAATTGCAGCCTAAGTTATACTCTCCGTACCATAATGTTTGTCTCATCTCGTTTTTACCGTCCTAAAATATTTGTCCAAACCCCCCACACTTTCCATTTTTATCCACTACTTTATCACTTTTCACACAACATTTTATCACTTTTTTACCTAATCAACTCACTTTGTCATCATTTTCATTTCTCTTTTCTTCTATCACTATCAACTTTATACCTAAAAAAAAAACTTTTCCCAACCCTTAAAAAAAGTGTGAATAGTGGGCAGGTCACAGAGGTAGTAGTTGAGTGTTAATGTACTTTGTTCATATTTCTCGATGCAGGGGGCAGGTCACACGGCCCCGGAGTATCACCGAAGAAGATGTTATCACATGTTCGATAGATGGGTGCATTGGTATCCCTTATAGGTTTACATTCGACGTCTCTAAGAAGTGCAATTGGTGCTCTACGATAATGAAATAAATGATGATCTTCTAATAAATGATTACATATATATATACTTTCTCTTAAGAATTTCTAAATAAATCGATCTCTCATGTTGATTGATCATTTTCCAAAGTGTGATGGGTCGTATGAATGGAGCATTCTTTTGTTTGGATCGATCGATGCAATTATGGTGAAAGCAATGTTACCTGTAGTGATTGTTTGGCATAGTAATAGCAAGGTTAATCGATATCGTAAATGACGGTGCGTAGGAAAAAAAACGCTAGCGGAAGAAGAAGAAAAACGCTATTGTCACCTTAGACGTGTTACCTAAGGTTTAAGCTCTGTTTCGGTTGGACAGGTAGTGGAGAGCGGAAGAAGGAAAACGCTAGCAGTATCAAGTCCCCTTGGGGATACAAGGGTGCTATTCTTTGGAGGATTCCGCCCCAGCTAGCAGAACACGCTATCTATTCCGCTAAGTGCCGAATGAAACCTTAGTTTTGCGTCATACACAAAACAAACCATATTACTCTCTTCCCCCTAGGCTTTTCTATGTGCTTACATACCATATAAGAGATGAATTAGGGCAACACTTTCTTGATGAAGAGTCAAAGGAAATATTCACTACTTTTAAAATTTTTCTTATAATAAAGAAAAAGTCGATATATCTTAGATCGGGAGACCGAGATATTCAATCATCGAACAAGCTAACACAAGAGCACGAATGTAAAAGAGCTCATAACAAGCAAAGTTATAAAACTATGTTCCGGAGCGGTTCGATATTTCGGCTGGCTTGCTAGTAAGGGAGGAGTGTTGACTAATCAAGAGAGATGGCTTAGACATATATCTCCCATGCATATGTCCTGCGCAGCTGCGCTCATGGATGTCCCGGAGAAGAATCCCTCGAGCACCTCTTTAGAGATTGCCCTAAGGTGAGGGAAGTGTGGTTGAATCTGAATGTTGCTAATTTATTCTGTTGGGATAAAAAACTATCCCACATCGGAAGTTGGGCAACAAAATTGCCTAGTATATAAGACGGTGGACTACTCCTCCTATTGCCAATTGGTTTTAGGATGGAACCCCACCGGGCTTGTATCTGGGCCTCCCACACATCTAATATGGTATCAGAGCGGGCGGTCTGGGCTTGTTTCTTCAAGTGTCAACTGGGACGGTCCAGTTGCACTTGAGGGGACGTGTTGGGATACAAAACTACCCCACATCGGAAGTTGGGCAACAAAATTACCTAGTATATAAGACTGCGAGCTACTCCTCCTATTGCCAATTGGTTTTAGGATGGAACTCCACCGAGCTTGTATCTGGACCTACCACACGTCTAATATTTTCCATGATGATTTCTCTGTTTGGATTAGAATAAACAATGTCGAAAGGAGCCGACTCAAGTACAACATCAAATATTGAACTGAGATCTTCATGACGTGCCTCTAATGGGTGTGGATAGGAAGTGGTGGAATTCTATGGAGTTCAATGAAGAATCACAACAGGTCAATAAGACGCCATTCGTGATCAACCGTTCCAAGGAAGGCATTGACGCCACAAAGAAGATGAAGTCGAAAGTGGAAGGTTTGTTGCAAGTCAATTCGTGAGGTTGCATTTTTTTCGGTCAAAGAGAGGCAATGCCTCTCGGGGGAAATAAATAAAACGAAGAAGGCTAGGCGCCTATACGGCGAGGCCGGGGTAGCCAAACCCCAAATATCGTCTTTAAGAGGTCCTTAATACAGTCCGGTGGAAACAATAAAACATGAAAGCCTATGGGCAAAGATAAAGCAAAAGAGGCGCGGTTCGCTTCTCTAAAGACATGGTGAAGCCGAACGGTCCAACTCTAGCTTAGGTAGTCTTGGCACTCGAGAACCAGGCTGGCAGGGGGTGATGCGGTGCAATTTTTCTTTCGATGAGGTGGATGTCCAATTGTTTCTCTGTATTGAGTGAATGAGGTAGTTATTAGTGTACAAAAGGTTAGCTTTATATACAAGAGACTATAAGCTAGCTACGTACCAGCACCGACTAAGCTAATATAATAGAGCTATTTTAACCACAGCTAACTTCTAACTAACTAAACAGTGTTAGTAAACTACCAGTCTACCACTAGCGTCGGTTAACAATATATGGAGGTACGTGTAGCTACGTAGTACGGAGTACGTAGTAATGGTAGTATACTTTTCAAATGCACAGGGAAATACGAAGAGCGTGTTATTATTGTTTTAAAATCATACTTTTGTACTTTAAGTTATAATTTAATGGGTTAAAGACGCCAATAGTCTATTTTCATTAATGAATTCCAATAATATACCCCTAGTCAATAGATTGGACAATAATAACCTATTACATAAAATTGGACAAAATTGCCCTCTAAAACCAATTTACGTAAATTTAGAAACCTCCCATCTACAATTTTTACGTAATTCTCAGTCCTGCAATCTTCCTCCCGTCAGCCACCTTCGATCTGCCGGCCACCATCTTCCCGCCAGCCGCCGCCCTCCCGCCGGCTGCCGCCCGCCGCCCTACCGTTGCATCCTTACCGCCGCCATAGCCTTGCGCAGATCTACGCATCTACGACGGCCACCATCCTCCCGCCGGCCACCACCCTCCCGGCGGCCGCACCAGCCCCCCGCCGGCCACCCCTCCACCTCCTAGGTCGAATTGCGTAGACCTGCAATTCGCAACTTTGGTATGTTACATTAATTTTTCTAGGGTTTGTTACATTAAAAATTATGTAGATTAGATTTTATGTAAATGAAAGTTGTTAGGATTCTGTTGCATAATATTTGCTAGGATCTTGTTACATTAAATTTTATGTAGAATAATTTATGTAGGTTAAATTGTTACATTAAATGTATGTAGATAAGATTTATGTAGATTTAATCTAGTTTATTTAAGTATTACATTAATTTATGTGGATTAATTTTGTGTATGTGTTACATTAATTTTATGTAGATTAGATTTTATGTAAATTAAAGTTGTTAAGATTCTGTTACATAATATTTGCTAGGATCTTGTTACATTAAGTTTTATGTAGAATAATTTATGTAGGTTAAATTGTTACATTAAATGTATGTAGATAAGATTTATGTAGATTTAGTCTAGTTTATTTAAGTATTACATTAATTTATGTAGAGTAATTTTGTGTATGTGTTACATTAATTTTATGTAGATTAGATTTTATGTAAATGAAAGTTGTTAAGATTCTGTTGCATAATATTTGCTAGGATCTTGTTACATTAAATTTTATGTAGAATAATTTATGTAGGTTAAATTGTTACATTAAATGTATGTAGATAAAATTTATGTAGATTTAGTCTAGTTTATTTAAGTATTACATTAATTTATGTAGATTAATTTTGTGTATGTGTTACATTAATTTTATGTAGATTAGATTTTATGTAAATGAAAGTTGTTAAGATTCTGTTGCATAATATTTGCTAGGATCTTGTTACATTAAATTTTATGTAGAATAATTTATGTAGGTTAAATTGTTACATTAAATGTATGTAGATAAAATTTATGTAGATTTAGTCTAGTTTATTTAAGTATTACATTAATTTATGTAGATTAATTTTGTGTATGTGTTACATTAATTTTATGTAGATTAGATTTTATGTAAATTAAAGTTGTTAAGATTCTGTTACATAATATTTGCTAGGATCTTGTTACATTTTATGTAGAATAATTTTACAGGACCCTTCCCTCTAGCCCAGCCCGAGCCTTGCTCCGGCACCGCCCCTTCGTCTCCAGTTCGGGTTTGCGCAGCCGCATGCCCGCCCTGAACCCGAACCCGGCGACGCCCAAACCGACCCCGATCCCGACTTCGACTCTACACCCCCCACTACGCCGACCAACGGATGCCCAATCGCAATAAAAAGATAGGAAAGGAAGAAGAAGGGGCTTCAGCTTACCGGTGACGATCGGTGCGACTTGGATCAACTTGCACACCAGGGACAAACGGCGGGGGCTGAATACGTATATTGAATGAGGGGAGAAATTAATGAGTATTATTGTTTCTTTAATAGGGGTGTTTTGATATATCCAATAAAAAGATATAGTTTTGGAAATAGTATTAGATAGGGGTATATTTTTGAAATTGATAATTGAAAAGAGGATTATTGTGAGATTTTTCTCTAATTTAATCGGTTTGTTGTAAGTCCAAATTTGTGTATATTAGCTTTAACTCAAAATTATCACTTCAACTTTATAAGTTAAACAATTTATACTTTTTTTTTTTAAGTGACAATATTCAAACGTAACCGTACCCTACAAACATCAAATAAATACAACCATCAAAATCCTTGGACAATTTCTCAGTCAAACGGTTCTATAGATCAGAGTCAATTGATGGATCATAGTCTCATAGATACATTAAATCAAATATAAAAAAATTTGTCATTTTGCATAAACAAATGAATTATTGAATTCGTGTGTTCCTTCAGTAACCACCACCATATAAATAGTAAATACCACTGAGCCAAGAACATTTTCAAGGAGTTTAAGCTACGGTACAAATTAAATCATCAAGATTAAGTACGCCATAAATGGCAGCTCAAACAGCCGTCGGGAAAGCGGCGAGTTCCACGGCGGTGTTTCTGCTTCTTACGGCGGCACACACGGTGTTCTCCGGCGAGCTCGTCGAGTACCTTCCTGGATTTTCCGGCAAGCTTCCTTTCAAGCTCGAAACTGGGTAAGTTATGATGTTTTTTTTTTGGTTTTCCATAAGCAAAAACACCGTACGTAATTAATACTCCGTAACATACTAATTAACATGCACTATATATATATGTCCGATGTAGAATTTAACTATGTCTAAAAATTAATATTCTCATGAAATGTTCGACCAAAAAAAATATTCTCATGAAATGAAATATAGCGGAAAATGATCGAAGGGACGTCCAAATAAAAACATACGGAGTATGACACAAGATTAGAGTGAATAATTTTGCCAAGTCATGCTATAAATTGGCCAAAAATAAAAGAAAGATATTGGAGCATTAAAACCGAGTAATGAATAATCATTGGCGCTTGGCGGCTGGCGTATTAGTTCACTGATTGAGCTCTCAACACGAACGGATGCAAGGGTGAATTAGGGTTTGCTCAAGTACACCTTAAAAAATAAATACATAAATAATAATAGACCATTAATATAGAAACTCTACCTAACATAAGTGATTGTGCTAGCAAGTTCAAATCTCATTGCTAGCTCTTTTGCATTATTTTTATTTGGGCGTTTAGCTCTTTTTCCTTTGTTTTTATCAATTATGGAGTATAATTAATATCTTTTATTATGTCTTATTTAAATTTTTATCCCAAAATTTAGCCCACCCAAAAAAATAATCCTGGGTCCGTCCCTGACTCTCATGGTAGTACCATGAGGTCTCGGGTTCGAGACTTCTTATCTTTAGAGTTGGTTAGTAATCAGTTCTCAATCCTTGCATATTCATAGTTGGTTAGTAACTAGTTTTCATCCATTACATCTTTAGAGTTGGCTAGATTTCGTTTCTCATTCCTTACGGATGCTCTAAACAAGCTTTAGTAGTATGTAATCCATTTCCTTATAAAAAAATAAATGAAATCATAAAAAATAAAAATATGAAATTATCATCGGGAACATACCGTAGTTCATTTAATTCGAGTGTCGAATTAATAAAATAAAATAATCATTGGGAACACCGGTGATTTAATTCGACACTCATTGAATCTATCCGATTTATACGTGCATGTGCTGACATTGATCATGGGATTTGTTGTTATGTGTGCCAATTAATCCTTTCGGGTTTTTTTCCCTAATGTGATAATTTACACCGTAATACTCCCTCTGTCAAAAAAATCCTCATCGTTTTAGGTTGATTGAGTTGTTAAGAAATACTCCGTACTTGTCATTTTATCTATTCTAACACCATTTTCCCAATATTATCTCCATTAATTTAAAACAATTACTTAAATCTATACTAGAAAATAAAAGATCTTCGACCAAAAAAAAAAAGAAAATAAAAGATCTTCATGAGATTGAGGGTACATAAGTCAATTCATTTGAATTGTTAATTTATACTCCCTCCGTTTCACAATAAGTGTCGTTTTAGCTCTTAACACAGTTTTTAAGAAAATCAATCATTCACTTTAAAACTTACAACTTTTTCTTAATCTTACCACTCATTACATTTTTTTGGCCAATGCATGAACAACTTTAGTCAACAAATACACATTCCAATAAAAGTTATCATCATTCACCCCTATTAAATCACTTTGAAAACCTAAAACGGCACATATTATGAAACAAATTTTAAGTGCTAAAACGACACTTATTATGAAACGGAGGGAGTAGGACAAATCATAAAACCACATGTATTTCTTAACGGATGTCGTAATATCGATCACCTTATCAATTTAAAATAAAAAAATACAGTATTACATAATAAAACTAATGAGATATTAGGAAATAAATATCCTATCTTTCCCTTAAATCATGCTTCAATATCTTTGTATACCGTTGATAGAAGATCTCCTTTCTTCTATTTCTAGCTACAAATATATATTGTATAGGAATAGAATATACTAGCAGATGACCCGTACCTTGTACGGGGGTGTTATTTGTTTATTTATTGCTTTGTGTATGAATTTACTATAACAATTACAAATATTATCATATGCATACTTTGTTTTAGAATGACACTTATTTTTTGGATTATAAAATGACATAATTCTTGTATATCATCATATATATAAATAAATTGTATTTATGTATCTACTTTTCATACATAAATAAACATATATTTAAATAATTGAGGAAGAATGAAATAAGATAAGATGCATTATCACATTTTATTAACAATTGATACAAATCTTTTGGCATTTAAATTATATTACGTAAACTAACTTATGTAATAAAACCAACAAGTTTAAATTAAATTCGGATTAATATATTATAATATTAAATATATAGATAATATTTAATAAGTTAAATAGAAAACCAAACTATCTCATATATATGTTATTGTTTTCTGAAATGCTAATTACATAATAAATATATAAAAATGTAATAAAAATGTGAACGAATTATTATCTTAATTAAGAAATATATCTTTTTTTTCTAAAGTGTAATCAATATATTAGTGATATATATAGGTTAAATATAACATATACTTTTTTTCATTGATATTTTAATATGATATGATCGTACAAATGTATTTAATATATTATTTTGATAGAATGAATATTTATCTTAAATACAGTGGTGGAATTTGCTACCATTGATGATTTAAAAAAATACCATAATAAATTTACGAAAAATAACTTAAATTTAAAATGATTTTATAATTAAATAGGTAAAATATTATGATTATGATTTATAAATTGTAACAAAAAATAATACCTTTTTAAATAAAAGGTTTATGATAGATCTATTTATCAATTAAATGTGTATAATGATAAGATAGAGATTTATATATTTGGATAGAATTATTAATTGAACAGCACAAATTCTAATATAGAACTAATATTTTAATTAATTATTTATAAGATTATGATAAAATCAAGATGTAATAAGATAGATTTTTAAAAAAGGAGGTGATGTGGCGCAATATGGTGGCAGAATTTGCTTCCGCTTTAGTATATAGTAATAGATATTTTAATTGAGTATCTATAAGATTATGATAAAATCAAGATTTAATAAGATAGATTTTTTTTAAAAAGGGGTGATGTGGCGCAATATGGTGGCAGAATTTGCTTCCGCTTTAGTATATAGTAATAGATAGATGTTGCCTTTTTCTATGCTGAATTGTAGGCTTTGGATTTTATATATACACAGCCTTCTTGTACATGATAGACACACAAATAATAATCACGTTGAGATTGATCGTGTAATATGGTATCAGAGCGATCCAATTTCTCTTGATCAAATTCCATCTTTTTCCCTTCCGTCATGACTAACAAAGAGGTCACAGTTGATCCAAAGAAACTACCATCACCCTATGATCTCAATTCCAGTGATACTCCGGGTAACATCATTACCCAAGTACAATTGAAAGGTGCCAATTACGATGAATGGGCACGGGCAATTCGAACCTCTTTGCGTGCAAGGCGTAAATGGGGTTTCGTAGATGGAACTCAGAAGCAGCCGGACGCTAAATCAACCCAGATGGAGGATTGGTGGACGGTGCATTCGATGATTATCTCATGGATCCTGAACACGATAGAACCGAGCCTACGCTCAACGATCTCCTACAAAGAAAATGCCAAGGACCTATGGGACGATATCACCGACCGATTCTCGGTGATCAATGGACCTCGAATCCATCAGCTCAAAAGCGAACTCGCTGACACGAAGCAGCGTGGAATGAGCATTCTTAACTACTACGGTAAATTAAAATGCTTATGGGAAGATTTAGAGAACTATGATCCTCTTCCTTATTGTACGTGTGCAGGATGCAAATGTGGGGTTAATACAAAGCTTCGAACACAAAAAGAAGCCGTAATGATCCATCAATTTTTGATGGGCTTGGACGACGACGTCTATGGAACGGTTCGATCGACACTTCTTGCTACTGAGCCTCTGCCCTCCATTAACAGAGTGTACTCTACGCTAGTTCAAGAAGAAAGTGTCCGTTCGATGAATCGAGCAACGGAAGAAAGCAATAACCAGATGGCTCTAGCAGCAAATGCGGGAGGACAGGGACGATCAAACTCGAAAGGAAGATGGGACAGCCGAGACCGATCTGTCACTTGTACCCATTGTAATCGCCCGGGTCATGCCGCCTCATGGTGGTTTCAACTCATCGGGTACCCCGAGTGGTGGGGTGATAGGCCCAAAACCAATAGCAAGGGAGGAAGTAAAGATAACGAACGTGATCAGTCCAACCAATCTCGACCGAACTCCGGCAATGGTCGCAACAAAGGCGTCACAGCTCGAGCCAATGCTGCCCATACCTTCGAAAATTCATCCAACAACAACTCAAATCTGGAAGTCGAGGCTCGTAGCATACCGGGCTTGAGTGGTGAACAGATTCAAACTCTAATTGATTTGCTAAACAACCAAAAATCAGGAAACCAAGAACACATGAGTAGTAAGACTTCCCATAATATGTGGATTATTTTTTTTTTTTTGATCAGAGTAATATGTGGATTATTGACTCCGGTGCCACTAATCATATGACAGGTAACCGAGAACACTTTAGTTCTCTTCAACACATTTCTGGAGTGAAAATCGGTCTTCCGGACGGCGATCAGGTGGTGGCCTCCATGAAAGGCGTGGTCACATTAGATACTTGTTTCAAACTGCAAAATGTTTTATATGTTCCCAAACTAAAATGTGAATTAATATTGATTACACAATTGATGGATGAGGGGCACTATCACGTACAACTAACACCTCATCTTTGTGTTATACAGGACCAATCTTTGATGACGCTGATTGGTGTGGGTAAAAGAAGAGGCGGACTCTACTACTTCCTACCCGTGTCTCAAGCAAGAGTGATGCAAGCTGGGGTGAACCTCTCGTCTCGCTTGTTGCACGAACGCATGGGACATCCTTCGTGGGAAGTCCACAAATTGCTTTCTAGAACTATGGGTAATCCGAGCATCGAAAGATTAAATAAAGCATGTGACGTGTGTCAACGTGCCAAACATTCTCGTACTCGTTTTTCTTTAAGTGACAATATTGCAAGTAATTGTTTTGATTTGGTACATTGTGATTTATGGGGTCCGTATAGGACGGCCTCATCGTGCGGAGCACATTATTTTCTTACTATCGTGGATGATTTTAGTCGTGCCTTATGGATTTATTTACTTATTGATAAGAAATCTGTGATGAATACTTTGATTCGTTTCTTCTCTTATGTTCAACGTCAATTTGGGAGATCCGTTAAAGTCTTCCGAAGCGACAATGGTACGGAGTTTACATGCATGAAATCTTATTTTTTAGACAATGGGATTGTGTTTCAGACCTCTTGTGCAGGAACTCCTCAACAAAATGGACGAGTTGAGCGGAAACACCGCCACATACTAAATATTGCACGAGCCCTTCGATTCCAAGGTCATCTCCCCCTTAGATTTTGGGGTGAATGTGTATTAACGGCCGGATACCTAATCAATCGAACTCCTTCCCGAGTTCTTCAAGGCAAAACACCATTTGAAATGCTATACGGAGTTGCACCTACCTATGACCATCTACGAGTTTTCGGTTCTTTGTGCTATGCCCATATCCAAAAACGAGGTGACAAATTCTCGGCACGTAGCCAACGCTGTGTGTTTGTCGGGTATCCCACAGGTAAGAAAGCTTGGTTATTATATAGTTTGGAAACTAACACGTTTCTTATCTCCAGGGATGTTACATTCTTTGAACAAGACTTTCCTTATGCTGATGTAGCATCAAAAGAGATCCCATTCACGTATAAATTTCCCTCAACACATGATGATGATGATCATTCCCAAAGCATCCCCTCCTCTAATGAGCAATCTCATGATGATACCACTGACCTCAATCCCGTATCACCGGTGTTGCCGTCCGCTACACCACCAGTGGCCACACCATCAGTGGACCCACCAATTGAACAACCTACTGGGCGTGGCCATCGGACTCGAAAACCGCCCTCCAAATTACAAGACTACGTAACCAATACAACTACCCTTCTCTCGGACTCTCGGAACGGCACGAAATCAGGTACTATCTATCCCCTAAATCAATACATTTCTACTGATCGTTTTTCTAGTGGGCATTGTGAGTTCATCGCAGTTGTTACCGACACAATGGAACCAACATCGTTCGCTCAAGCAATGCAAGGCTCACGATGGCGGGAGGCAATGCAATTAGAAACCAAGGCTCTAGAAGACAACCAAACTTGGACCCTCACCACTCTTCCACCAGGAAAACGTGCCTTGGGGAGTAAATGGGTCTATAAAATCAAACATAACTCGGACGGAACGGTGAAACGCTTTAAGGCTCGGCTAGTCATACTAGGAAATCGCCAAATCGAAGGTGTCGATTACTCCGAGACCTTCGCTCCCGTCGCAAAAATGGTTACCGTGCGAATATTCTTAGCCGTCGCCGCCGTCAAACGATGGGAGCTCCACCAAATGGACGTCCATAATGCCTTTCTCCACGGCGAGTTGAATGATGAGTTGTACATGAAGCCTCCACCCGGTTTCCGTGCTCGCTCTCCCGATCTTGTGTGCAAACTTCACAAGTCCTTATATGGACTCAAACAAGCCCCCCGATGTTGGTTCGCCAAGCTATCACAATCTTTAAAGAGGTATGGTTTTCGTCAATCTCGTTCTGACTATTCCTTATTAGTTTCGTTCAAGGCTCAATTCAAATGCATGTTTTGGTTTACGTTGACGATCTAATTATTTCGAGTAATGATGGCACCGCGGTGACCAAATTTAAGTCCTATCTTAGTACTTGCTTCAAAATGAAGGATCTTGGCTCCTTAAAGTACTTTCTTGGAGTCGAAGTCGCTCGATCCCCCGAAGGCATCTATCTATGTCAAAGAAAGTATGCTCTAGACATCATCAAAGAGACTGGTTTGTTAGGAGCAAAGCCCGTTGAGTTCCCGATGGACCCTCATCACAAGTTAGCCACGTCGACGTCTCC
The DNA here is from genome assembly GCA_963924305.1 of Polygonum maritimum. NCBI lineage: Eukaryota > Viridiplantae > Streptophyta > Magnoliopsida > Caryophyllales > Polygonaceae > Polygonum > Polygonum maritimum. The sequence continues at coordinate 42,468,560 of OZ002731.1, read as the reverse complement.
ACCGCTTCACAACGCTGAGCCATATCGGAGGTTGGTTGGCCGCCTCATCTATCTCTGCTTTACTCGCCCGGAACTCGCCTACTCCGTGCACATACTCTCAGAATTTATGCAGCAGCCCACGGTGGAACATTGGCAGGCCGCGCTTCGTGTCGTGCGCTATCTCAAAGGTCATCCCGGGCAGGGTATTTTGCTCAAATCCAACGCCAACCTTCAACTCAACGGCTGGTGTGACTCGGATTGGGCCAGCTGCCCTCTCACTCGACGCTCGCTATTAGGATGGGTCATTTTTCTTGACTCTTCTCCAATCTCATGGAAGACTAAAAAGCAAGTCACGGTGTCTCGATCGTCCGCCGAAGCCGAATATCGAGCGATGGCATCAATCACTTGTGAACTCAAATGGCTAAAAGGGGTGCTACTTGATCTCGGAATATCACACACCAAGCCATTCAAATTATATTGTGATAGCCAATCCGCTCTTCATATTGCCAACAATCCCGTTTTCCATGAGCGCACAAAACATATCGAAGTGGATTGTCATTTCATACGAGATGAAATTGTCAAAGGCGCTCTTTGTCCATCATACGTTCATACAACTACTCAGCTGGCGGATATCTTTACAAAAGCCTTGGGCAAGGTTCCGTTTCAACGTCTGCTTTGCAATTTGGGCATCAAAGATTTGTATGCTCCAACTTGAGGGAGGATAATGAGATATTAGGAAATAAATATCCTATCTTTCCCTTAAATCATGCTTCAATATCCTTGTATACCGTTGACAGAAGATCTCCTTTCTTCTATTTCTAGCTACAAATATATATTGTATAGGAATAGAATATATGTTGCCTTTTTCTATGCTGAATTGTAGGCTTTGGCTGTTATATATACACAGCCTTCTTGTACATGATAGACACACAAATAATAATCACGTTGAGATTGATCGTGTAATAAAAACATATGGTACTAATTTACAATGCAATTATTGGGTTAGTTAGAAGATTAATTGGGGTTAATTCACAGGTATATTAACGTGGGCGACTCGGAATTGTTTTACTACTTCATTGAATCGGAAGGTAACCCGAGCAAGGATCCTCTTTTTCTTTGGTTGACCGGTGGCCTCGGTTGCTCTTCCTTTAGTGGCATCGTCTACGAAATCGGTATGTCAACGTTTTCAAGATAATTTGCACTTATAGTATAAAGTTTCATTTAAGCAGTTTAGTGCATGTTTTTTTCTTCCTAAGTTTTAGGCAGGACAAGATCAATGTAAAATGTAAGTTAAAGTGGTAATTTGCTCGAATGACAAGCACTATTTCGTGTTACTTTCAGGTCCAATAGAGTTCAACATAACAAACTATGAAGGCGGTTTGCCAACGCTCAACTATTACCCATATGCTTGGACAAAGGTTGCATATATGTTCAATTAATTCACCAATGTCTCATTTGTGCCTGTTGTTGATCTGATTAATTAGACTCTAATCTAGGACATTAATCATATAAATATTTTTGGTGTTTATATTTTGTAGACAGCAAGCATACGTACTATTCCTGGATTCACCAATCGGAGCCGGGTTTTCTTATTCCACGACCTCCGAAGGGTGGGCCACATCCAACTCCAAGGCATCAGAAGTGGTCTATGAATTCTTTCTTAAGGTAAATTTTTTTACTGAACAGTTAAAGTTAAAAACACGAGTGTAATTAACGTAGAAATGTGTCTTGAATTCATTGTTGTTTGTTGTTGAGATTAAGTAAGTATCTATCCCACATCGGGAATTAGATTATAAACCACCCACCATAAAAGTACATGAGCTACTCCCCCTATTGCCAATTGGTTTTAGGGTGGAACCTCATGTGCTTATGTGTCGGGCTTACCGCGCATATGCGCACGAACCGACGTGTGAACCCCCCACGTCATGTATGGCCCACCGAGATTTAACATGGTATCAGAGCCTTGTTCGTTCATGGGTCTCCTGGGTTTAATCGGGTTTCGGGCCAGGTTGTCCCCCCCGTTGTTGTCTTGTCTTGTCAAGTGCCAACTGGGCCAGGCCAGTTGCCACTTGAGGGGGCGTGTTGGAACCCTATCCCACATCGGGATTCCTAATCTAAACAGCCTACCATATAAGTACATGGGTTACTCCTCCTATTGCCAATTGGTTTTAGGATGGAACCCCATGGGCTTATGTGGTCAGGCCCATTCGCGCATGTGCGCACAACGGTCGCCCCCTCCGTCATCATCTCTCCAGTATCGGGCCCACCAGATTCCGACATGGTATCAGAGCCTGTTCGGTCTGGGTCCCGACTTCCTGGTCTATTTGGCTAGCCGGCCTTAAGGCATGAGTCGTCAAGCGCAACTGGCATATTGCGGGGCCAGGCAGTTGCACTTGAGGGGGCGTGTTGAGATTAAGTAAGTATCTATCCCACATCGGGAATTAGATTATAAACCACCCACCATATAAGTACATGAGCTACTCCCCCTATTGCCAATTGGTTTTAGGGTGGAACCTCATGTGCTTATGTGTCGGGCTTACCGCGTATATGCGCACGAACCGACGTGTGAACCCCCCACGTCATGTATGGCCCACCGAGATTTAACATTTGTCATGTACGTGGACAGTGACTACAAGAAAACCCAAAGTACCTTCCGCTTCAAACTTACATAGCTGGTGATTCTTACTCGGGTATTGTTGTTCCTCTCATAACCAAGTTGGTTGTAGAAGGTAATTAAATTAGTTACTACAGTTAATCAAAGATGAACATCATTATATAATCTCTAAATATGTAGTACACCATAATATATTGCAAGTGTTTTTAGATCAGAATATATATTACAAGTGTTGATTTTGCTTGTGATTGATTTTGCAGGTCTAGAAGCACAAGTTCAACCACGCATTAATCTTAAGGTACGTTCCAACTTTTTTGATTCAATATGAATCCTATGCTCGTACAATTAAGTTTGCTTAGGTCTCACATTATGATACAAAATTTTACATTAATCTAGAATATTATATTCTATATTGTGCGAAAAGGTCCTTAGTTTTATACCGGATGTAATATCTAGAGATCTTTGATCTGAATATATATTAATGCTTGCAGGGATATTTGGTTGGAAGTCCGAGAACCGACTCACTGATTGATGAAAACTCGAAGGTACCATTTGCTCATCGTATGGGACTCATACCGGATGAAGTTTTTGAGGTACGTGTACTTTTTTTTTTCTACCGTAGAATCAATTGGTAATAAGAAGACATGCTGACTTGGAATGTGTCCTTTGGAATGTTCGTTAACACGTTAATTCGGATGTCGTTGGAACTAATCAGATGGCAAAGGAAAAATGCGACGAGAACTAGCCTATGTCGATGTGGATCCGACTAACACGGAATGTGTGCTTGCTCTAGCTCTATATGAGAAGGTAATTAAGCTAAATAATCAAGCTTGATCATCATCACCATGCCATCTGACTATTATGCCACTTGTGCGATTAATTAACTAATTATGCAAATAATTGACTTAATTTTAACGTTGATTAATTGATTTCTTTTAATTATCAGTGTGTGAAGGATTTATATACAAATTGCATATTGGAGCCAAAATGCACATTTGCAAGGCCTTATGAAACATGGACCAGAAGATCTCTTGGAGATGTATCTAAAGGCTTCATTCTCTCTCCTCCAAAAATTGAAGAGCTTTGGTGTCGGGTAAGCTTCTTTATAGTTTTAGATCCCTTTTTTGCCCTCTTAAAAAAAATGATTTGAATGTTTTAAAATAATCTTATTTTTTTAAACACCAGATATTAACAACAACAACAATAATATCCAGTGTAATTTACATGAACTATCAAATGATAAAAACAAAGCAAAACTAATGCTTTGTTTTTTTTGTAGAACTTCAATTATGCACTAGCAATGGACTGGGCAAACGATCCACTAGTTAGAGAGTCTTTACACGTTCGAAAGGTACTTAATTAAAAGCTTAAGGGTTTTTTAATTATCTTCATCTTGCAATATCTAAAATAAGGATTTAACTTTGGTGCATTTGCTCGAATGAGAAACATATAGGGCACCGTGCATGATTGGGTGAGGTGCAACATGAGCCTGAATTACACACAACAACAACAACAACATTTACCCAGGTAGTCCCGCAAAAGCAGGATCTGGGGGGTCAGGATGGGGGTATTCTAGACCTAGATGGAATACGCCCGAAAAAACCAAAGACAAACGCTTCCAAACATCCAAAGACTACAACTGAAATAAACTACAACTGAAAAAGACTCAAAGAAAACTTAAGAAAATACAAACTAGCTAACTAACGCCAATGCTTAAACCTTTAGGCTAACAAGTCTGCTTCGCCAACCCGGCTACTAGCTATCCATCACCTTGATTCTCTCCCTCCAGCTCTTCCTGCACTGAGCCAAATCTACTGAAATCCCTAGCAAGCTGATATCTTGCTTAATGTTGTCCATCCAGCGTTTTTTCGGACGACCTCTACCCCTCCGACAATCCCCAAACTCCAAGTGCTCGCATCTCCTGACTATAGCGTCCGATGGGCGTCTCTGGACATGACCAAACCATCGAAGTCTTGCTTCGCGAAGTTTGTCTCCTATGTTAGCCACCCCCAACTTGCTTCTGATATCTTCATTTTTAATCTTGTCCAGCCTCGAGTGGCCACACATCCATCTGAGCATTCTCATCTCTGCGACTGCAAGTTTCTGTTCCTGAGCCTTTGTCGTCGGCCAACACTCAGCACCATACAGGATCGCTGGCCTTATCACAGATCTGTAAAACTTTCCCTTAAGCTTGAGCGGTACCTTCCTATCACAAAGAACCCCTGATGCTGCCCTCCACTTCTGCCAACCTCTTTGAATACGGAATCTCACATCCTCCTCAATGCTCCCATCGCTTTGCAAAACTGAACCCAAATACTTGAAGTTATCCCTCTTCGCAACGATCTCATCCCCCAACCGCACCTCACTACCAGAATCAATTTCTTGTCCAAAACTGAACTCCACGTATTCCGTCTTAGTCCTACTCAGCTTAAACCCCTTAGATTCCAGTCTCTCCCTCCACAATTCCAGTTTGTTATTAACTTCTGCTCTCGAATCCTCCACTAAGACGATATCATCTGCGAATAACATACAACCCGGGACCTCGCCTTGGATGTCCTTTGTCAGCACGTCCATGACGAGCGTAAACAAAAAAGGGCTTAAAGCTGAACCCTGATGGAGACCCATACTCACCCTGAAGAACTCTGTGTCTCCTCCTTGCGTACACACGCTCGTCCTTGACCTCTCATACATGTCTCGAATGATTCTTATGACCGAATCTGGCACCTGCCTGGCTTCCAGACATTCCCAAATAAGCTCTCTAGGAACCCTGTCGTAAGCCTTTTCTAGATCTACAAACACCATATGCAGGCTCTTCCTTCTCTCCCTATGCGCCTCTGTCAACCTACGCAACAAGTGAATAGCCTCTATCGACGATCTCCCTGGCATGAAACCAAACTGATTCTCTGACACCTGCACTATACTCCTCAATCTCATCTCAATTACCTTCTCCCACACCTTCATTGTATGACTTAAGAGTTTTATACCTCGATAGTTGCTACACTGTTGAATATCCCCTTTGTTCTTGTATAAAGGTATAAGCTGACTGAGTCTCCACTCCTCCGGCATCTTGGTCGTCCTGAAGATCGCGTTGAAAAGTGCAGCAAGCCACTCCGAGCCTCTGGCGCCCAAACACCTCCAAATCTCAATCGGGATCTCATCAGGTCCCACTGCTCTCTTACTAGCCATACGGCGGATCACTGAGTTGACCTCTGCCCCAGAAACTCGATTGTAGACAAAAAGACTATCTTGACTTACGGAACCTTGGTGGCTCTCCACCGAAACAGAACCTTCATTTAAAAGGCCGGAAAAGTACCTCTCCCACCGCAGTTTGATTTCAAGGTCATCCACCAACACCTTCCCATTTTCATCTTTGATACATCGAACCCTATCCAAATCTGAGCACCTTCTATCTCTTTCCCTCGCGAGCCTATACAACACCTTCTCTCCTCCCTTCTCATCGAGTGCCTTGTAAAGACTTTCATACGCTTTCTCCTTTGCTATCGCCACTGCCTTCTTTGCTTCCTTCTTCGCTGCTTTGTACTCTGCTGACCTTAACTCCCTATCCTGATCGTTGCTCCTCAACCAAGCTCTGAAAGCAAGCTGCTTGCCCCGCACTTTTTCCTGCACCTCTACGCTCCACCAAGAAACTGACCTTCTATGCCCAGAACCACCTCTCGACATACCCAGCACGCAACAAGCTGCTCTGCGAATGCACTCTGCCATCTTACCCCACATCTCATTTGCATCTTCCCGGACTTGCCAAGCGCCTTTAGCTTCTGCTTCCTCTAGGATCCTATCCTTCAAACTTTGACCATTTGCTTCTGACAGGCGCCACCATCTGATTCTTGGTTGCGGCCTACTGATCACCTTTTTCTGCCTGCCCGAACACCTGAAGTCCAAAACTAACAACTTATGCTGCGTCGACAGGCCTTCATAAGGTATCACCTTGCAATCCCTGCACCCTCCTCTATCCGTCCTCCTAAACACGAAGAAATCAATCTGCGTCCTGCTTGAGGAGCTTTGGAACGTAACCAGCTGATCCTCCCTCTTTCTGAACCAAGAATTTACCACTAAACAACTGAACGCATCCGCGAACTCCAACAAGGCACGACCACCTTCATTTCGGACTCCAAACCCAAAGCCTCCGTGCACTTCCTCGAACCCGTCTTTATCCTTTCCAATGTGGCCATTAAAGTCACCCCCAACAACTAGCTGCTCTGTACTCAGGATACTCCTCATCATCTCATCCAAGTCTTCCCAGAACTTTCTTTTTTCTTCTGAACTCAGACCCACATGAGGCGCATACGCACTGATAATATTCAAAGCCTTCTCTCCCAAAACAATCTTTATCAACATCAAACGATCACTGGTGCGTTCCACGTGCACAACTTGGTCTCTCAGATTTCCGTCAACTAAAATTCCAACTCCATTTTTACTACAATCACCTCCTGAGTACCACAATTTCCACCCATCTACCTCCCTAGCCTTCCTCCCTTTCCACTTAGTCTCTTGCAAACATGCAATGGAAATTCTGCGACCTCGGAGAATTTTCACCAACTCTATAGATTTCCCTGTAAGTGTACCCACATTCCAGGAGCCTATTCTCACATCCGTGCCCACCTTGCTAGACACAACACTCCTTTGAGGCTGAGCCATTTTAGTACTGAATCCACCCCACTAGCTCACCTGTGCAAACTGATGGAACCTGCCAAGCGATAAACAAACAAACAACCAAAGAAGAGCACCAAGTCGCCAACACACAAAACTACACTACACCACTCCAACAAGACACCACTAAAGCAACAAAACCACTAATTCAAACACCAGCCAAACGACTCAAGCAAACACCATCAAACCACTAAATCAAGCAAAATCACTAAAGAAATCAAGAAAACAAAAGGAGTTTGCTACAAACTTAAACAAAACAAGATAAGTCAACCAAAGGCACAAACACAGATGAACCACTAAGAAAACAATTCAGCCACCAAAGAGGGACCACTAAACGAAGGCCGGCAGTAAATAAACAATACTTAGCAATGATTAGCAACCAAAAGGCACTAAGGCAACGAACACCAGCAGGAAAAAACCAACAGGAGAAACCACCAAACAAAGATGAACCAAGATAGCAAAACAAAGAATCAAGAACCACTAACGGGAGAAAACAACAATTCAGGGACAAAGCAGAAAAATTGACCCCAAAACAAGTTAAATCAAGATTAGAATATACCAAAAACGAACACTGGTGAAAAAAATACAAGGAAAAGGGATTTAGGGTACACCGGAGACGACGTCGGATTTAGGGGACCACTAGCGGACTCGGGAGGAGGACCAGCCGGACCACTGACTGAAGGCCAGCCGGACCACTGACGACCTCCGACGCAACCGCACGACCCCTGACTCAACCACTGGCGGACGGCGAGTCGGGCACGAAGGACTTAGGCGTAGGGCGGTTGAAGCGCGGCGTTGGGCGGTCGACGCGACGGGGGACTAAGGGGCGAAGCGACGACGGTCCGGTGAGCGACGCAAGCCGGGGCGACCAAGGACCGAATGGCGGGGAAACCAAGGTCCGGCGAGGCGAGCCTGGGCGCCGCAAACCGGTGCGGGAGGCGAGCCTGAATTACACACAAGATGTACAAAGCGTCGTTTATGTTCATCGATATCTCACGAGCAAACAACTACATGTTTTAGTCGAATGGTACGTACACATTCTCGCGCTCATTATATCCTTGTATACCTCTCAATTATTTGTCTCTGATCGATATACACTCGCGTATAACATATCGGTTTTAATAATTATCTTGCGTTATCTAAGTTACCGAACGACTTTGTGTTATGTGCAATTGTGCATATATTCTAGCGGTGACCGTGACATGACCGTTCCATTCGTTGGTACCGAGCAATGGATAAAGTCCCTGAATCTAACCGTGGATGAAGAATGGCGCCCATGGTTCGTCGATGGTCAAGTCGCCGGGTAAGCTGATCCGATTTGTTTTTTTTGGTCGAAAGATGATCCAATTTGTAGGGTTGAGCTTGTTGTCAAAATCAATGTGTTATTGGCTTAGGCACGTACTCATTCTTGTTGAAACTTTGAGTTAATTGTAGGTACACGGAAAAATACTATACATTAGATGGATATAGCCTTGTGTTTGCGACGGTAAAGGTACGTTGTTCATCGATTCATCGTGCCCATGGTGGGCAAGGCAAATAAGTATGGTTACACTTACTAATGTAACTTGATTACAACCTAAATCATACTGTAGTTGAGTGTTAATGTGTACTTGTTCATATTTCTCGATGTAGGGGGCAGGTCACAAGGCACCGGAGTATCAACGAAGAAGATGCTATCAAATGTTCGATAGATGGGTGCACTACTATCCTTTATAGATTTACATTCGACGTCTTTAAGAAGTGTGTTAAGTTCAGTATTGATAGCTTAAGTCTTGCTTTAATAAGCGATGTAATCAAGTCTTTGTATTACGCCATCTTTAGCTAGCTACTATATAATCTTGCTCTGTGCTCGTAAGAACTGTTTTTCGAAGCTATCAAATTCTGTTATGAGAGGTTTTTCTTTCTTGATGTAGTCTGGTTGATCATCAAAGTGCAATTGGTGCTCTATGATAATGAAATAAATGATGATCTTCTTAAATGATTACATACTTTCTCTTAGGAATTTTATAAATAGATTGATCTTCTCATGTTGATTGATCATTTTCCGAAGTGTGATGGGTCGTATGAATGGAGCATTCTTTTGTTTGGATCGACGCAATTATGGCGAAAGCATTTTTCCTGTAGTGATTGTTTGGCATAATAGTAGCAAGGTTAATCGATATTGTAAATAACACTGCGCAGGAAAAAACAATGTTTTGGGTGACCAGATAATTCATTGGTCAAGGCTTTTTTTTCCATAGTCCAAAGGCTATATATTGTCACCTTAAACGTGTTACCCAAAGGTTTAGTTTTGTGCCATACACAAAACAAACCATATTACTCTCTTCCGGTCTTCCCCCGTCTCTATGTGCTTACATACCGTATAAGAGTCAAATTAGGGCAACACTTTCTCGATGAAGAGTAAAAGGAAATATTCACTTGTTTAAAGTTTTTTTCTTATAATAAAGAAAAAAACCAATATATCTTAGGCGATTGGGGCTATTTTTTTTGGTCGGAAGGCGATTGGGGCTATAATTGTTCTTCGCCGAAGCAAACCTGTATTCGAGCGTCCGGTCCAAGACAAATCTCCTAGCAACAAGTGTTGGGTCCACCTGCCGAAAAATTGTATTGTTTCTTGCTTTCCATATCCACTGTAATCCAATTAAAAAGGATGCCGACCATCGCTCCACGCCAACCACCATGCGCTCCGGAGTAATATTGTTTCTTACCCAAGCCGAGAAGGGTAAGGACTAAGGAGAAGAACTATGTCTCGTATATTGGGTCAACCATCTCACTTAAAAGTCTCGTCACCACCTTTGTGAGGTTGCATTGTAGGCGCCTAAGGACAGTTAGATCAAAAGTAATATAGATGGTGCACTTAAGGATGGTATGGCAACGACTAAAGGAGTCCTTCGAGATAGTAGAGGTAGGTGGCTCGGTGGCTTTGTTCGTAACATTGAAGCATGCTCAGTTCCCGTGGCCGAACTTTGCGGGTTGTATAATGTAATGAAATTGACTTGGGAGTTGGGACAAAGGCTATCTATCGTAGGATTGATTGCCCTCGGGTTGGATTCTCAATCGGTTATACAATTCCTAACCTTTGATGTTAAACAAAATCACCCGCTTTTTAGCTTGGTATCTAGATGTCAAGGCTTCCTTAGTGGAGATTGGTCGATCAAAAGTCATGTGTATCAAGAGACGAACTTAGTTGCCAACCGCCTCGCACCTTTAGCTTTTAATTTTCCTTTAGGTTTCCATAAACCGTTTATCCCATCCGAGAGGATTACTTTATTGCTCTTTGATGATGTAAGAGGTCGGACTATCATCGCTTGATGACTATTTAGCCATTTTTATTATTATTAATAAACTGTAAGGAGTATGAGAATATCGTCTCTTCTTTTATCCATAAACTAGTTTAACCCTCGTACCATGTACAAGTAATGTGATTATAAATCCAATTTAATATTGATATGTAATGTCAATGATCACGTTAAATAATAATATTTATCAGAAGATTATAACTAATTCTTGGTAAGTGATAATTTATAATTTTCATGATAATTCATATTTTTTGGATAATTTTAAAGAATTTTTATGTGATAAGATTATATGAGATTCTAACTACCTAATTTGTATAAAAAAGGGTCCGACTGATTATTTTATTATAGAAATGACACACGTCGCAAATTTCTATGAAGATATTGTCTCCGCTTTATATTATAAATAAATAGTAATGTACAATTGTTTAGATCAATAAAAGGTTATAAAACCGGTCGATTTCGTATATTCACTCACAGGTGGGATGAACCGACCCGACCCGAAAAACCCACCCAGCCCGCCCGAACCGAACCCAAACCAAAACCGAAAACTTAGTTAAATACACAACCCAAAAACCGAACCGACCCAACCCAATTAAGACCGAACCGAATTAGGACCGAACCTGAAATGGCCCGAACCCGAAATGGCCCGAACCCACAATGACCCGAACCCATAATAACCCGAACCCGAAAAGGCCCGATCAACTAATTAAAGACATTAAAATATAATATGCCAAAGTACAATTTAATTGATAATTTTATATTACATAATTTATTTAACATAAAGTCTTACTAATGAAGTAAAACCAACTAATGAATACAATAAAACAATTATAAACTATCAAAATCTCCATCCATATATATATATATATATATTAACTAAATCCACAAATTACACAAATTACACTAATTCGAACATGTGAAAGTCATCAAAACCCGAACACATGCAACTTAATTTATACTAACACAACCCGACCCGCTCTAATTGCACCCAAATATTACTCAACCGACGGTAACCCAAACCCGAACACAACCCGACCCGCAATAACCCAAACCGAAATAAACCCAAAATTGACACAAACTCAATCGGCCCGAACCGAACCGACCCGAACCGAAATTGAATTGGACCGAAATATAGCCCGAACCGAAATGGCCCGAACCCAAATGGCCCGAACCGAAACCGACCCGAACGGCCCGAATTCCACCTCTTTCACCCAAGGAAAACAAAACCGGTCCAATCCGGTTTGATTAACTTTTTTTGGTCGAAGGAGAGGCGGCACTCTCCGGGCCCTCGAGGGGCGTTTTATTAATCCGGTTTGATTAACTTTCCATCAAAAGATATACCCCGGTTTATTTTTTTTTCTGATCAAAATATACCCCGGTTTATTAAAAACGGAAAAAGGGCTAAGCAGGGGATTATTTGTTTCCTAACAAAGCAAACGAAAAAAGCCCCTTGGTCTACTTCGTTTCGCTCTATCCTTCGTCCCCTTCTTCCCCTCTCTTCCCCTGAAAAACCAAACCCTTGATGAATTAGGGCCAGATCTCATTGATCGATTTCGATTTTCAACCAAATATTCTATTTCGATTCTCGATCTTGAAATCGCTGTGGACTTGATTTGAGACGCTAATACTGATTACAATGGTGGTCTGCAAATGCCGAAAGGTGATTGTTCCTCCCTTCCTCTTCTCTTTCGCTGAATTAAGCGTCTCCTTGGTTAGGTTTGATCTATTTCATCTCAGATGTAGGTTAATTCAGTGGTTTCTTGTGTTCAGATCTGATCACGAGTGTGATCCATCCCGAATTTTCACCGAATCATTATTTATATGAGTATAGTAGTTTCATCGAGCTTGTTTTCCGACGAATACAATGATCTTTATGGTGCATAGTTGAACGCATGTAAGATCAATTGATTAGTTACCATATTAGCTTTTAGTTGTTGATGTGTGCGGTCTGATACTGCCTTTGAAATCAGATTAGATTTGGTTGGGGAGTCCTACTGAATTTGACTTAGCGGCTTTCCATCTGAAATCAACTATTCGAAGCTTATTTTGTCCATTACAATAAGCGTACACTTGCTATAGTCACTAGTGTCTGACTGTCTGGTTGACAATTTGTAGCTGTAAGATTATTGGTGCCATTGTTGATTATACTGTTGTAATGTCAATGCTTCAAATTGAAAATCTAATTCCTCTATGTTTTTGGTCCTTCAGGCAACTAAATTATACTGCTTCGTTCACAAGGTTCCTGTTTGCGGAGAATGCATATGCTTTCCCGAGCATCAGATCTGTGTGGTATGGCAGCAGCTATTGTTATTGTTTGACTTTAATATATGTTTCTTCTTCCTTTGTACTAGTGTTTGTTACAATGGAAAACCTTCCTCCTATTTATCTTTAGCCTGAGCAGAAGATGAACAGTTGATGCTCAATAGTGGGAGTTTGGAGTGCATAATTGCTTTATTACAGCTTGCAAATTCCATATTGTAATAGGGAGGTCAGTATGATGGTCTCCGAGCGGTATGTGTACTTATGGAGTTATGGTAGACTCATAGAGAAAACATGAATTTAGGCTAACCCAATTACAGCGAATTATTTCATGTGAATCTCTGATGCACCATTTTACAGTGTTTAGGACACATTAGTCTCTAGTGGTAGCACTTAGATGGTTATTCAGTACACTGGGTCCAATCTTAAACAAGCCTTGGTGTACAGTTGTGCACCCTTTGAACACACTATGATCCAACAAGCCAGGTATATTGCATTTAGGAGGGTGCATGATTCCCGGTTCCTTGCATCCTTGCTCTAGGACCCACATATAATAGAATAGAATAGAATATTTCGATTGTAATATACTTGTCATGAAGAAGTATCATTATAATTCCCCATTAAAAAATCATCACAAAAAATTCGCCCTAATATAAGTCTGATATATGCAGGTGCGCACGTACTCGGAGTGGGTAATTGATGGAGAATATGATTGGCCACCTGTTTGCTGTCATTGCAAATCTGTGCTGGAGGAGGGAGCTGATAACCAAATTACTCGTCTTGGTTGTTTACGTATGTGATTTGACAAGAAATGTTTGATCATAATAATTCTTTATCTTTTGATTGCACATTTACGCTATTTTATATGTAGATTATGATGTTGAATTTTGTCCTTTATTTCCAGATGCCATTCACACAAGCTGCTTAGTTTCACATATAAAAAGTTATCCTCCACATACAGCACCAGCTGGATACGTCTGTCCACTTTGTTCTACATCGGTAAGACGGTTTCTGCAAAGAGTCCTTTTATATAAGCTTATTCTGTAGGCTATTATGTTCAAAGAAAGTCAAAGAAAGCTTCTACATTCTAACCATTTCTAACTAATGCTTTATACTCTAGTTATGGCCCCCGAAAAGCGTTAGAGATTTGGGATCTTCTCTGCATTCCAAACTTAAAGAAGCTATTATGCTGGTAAAGACCATTACTGCCTCGTTTATTTTTCCTTTAATATATCAATATCCAGATCTAACTACTGATGCTGTAGCAAAATGTGTTTAGAAAGTGTGTTTTATAAGACAATTATATATGGCCTTGCAGACTGGTATGGAAAAGAATGTGTTTGGAAACCACCCAGCTGCAGAAGCGCGTAGTCCACCTCCTGCTTTTGCCTCAGATCCACTGAAGCGTGCAAGTCTGGGAGGCAGGGAAGATGTGCAGAATGGGAAGATAATAGCCGATAGATATTCATCCATTTCTGGAGAAGGATCCGGTATTACATCTTCAGAGATCGTGCAAGTTGATGCTCCTTTGCTGGACAGATCTCTTTCAGGCAATCATGAGGCAAACTACATGAAATCAGCAAGTCCAGGGGGACTGGTATGAGGATTATGAATCGTAATCTGAATTCTATTTTTTTTAGCTAGTATCCGTTTATGGTTCGTTCTGCGTGTAACCTTATCAATTTTAAGGTTGCTATAACAGCACAAGGAACTATCTGCTTGCCTAAATATCTCAGTCTTGTGTATACTGCATCAGGGTCCATGTTAATGACTTTGAAATGTTTTATCAATACAGCCGAGTGCAACGACAAGGAAAGGAGCTAATAATGTTGAAAGGCAAAATTCTGAGACCTCGTATTATGCAGATGATGAAGATACGAACAGGAAGAAGTACACCAAAAGAGGTGAGTTAATGTTGCTTGCAATTTCAATGTTCGTGAACTTCGTTTTGTTTTAGTGATGCTAACTATATTGCCATTTTACTGACCTTTGCTATTAATATGTGTGTCTACTACTTGGCCCAACACTATCCATTAATTCAAAATACAACTTGTGATCTGGCTTCCCCATCTTCTACTAAGCTATATAGTCTCATTACCACTCCAGTTTCTACACACTACTGCCAACCTGTGTTCAAATGTTGAAAATTCCCTAGTGCGCATATTTTTGTTAGTAGGAGTGAATCATAGTAATGGTGGCCTCTAGGGAGCAGTTGCTGGAAGTTTTTGGCTGATCTGTGTAACTTCTGAATAAGAATTAGAAGCTTTCTTTGTCAACTTAAATTGAACATAACTGGGACACGGCCAATCCACCTCAGTGTGTGGTGGTTTCCGGCTATCTACAATAATGTAAGCAGGGCATACAGTTAAGACATTTCCTCATGAGAGAAGAATTAGCCAGAATACTTGTATGGATTATGGAAACAAAATTCAAGGCTGCGTTTGGTTCTCCGATCTGAAAGTGAGTTGTTCTATATGCAGGCCCTATCCGTCACAAATTCCTGAGGGCATTACTTCCGTTCTGGTCCAATGCCCTACCGACTTTGCCAGTTACAGCACCACCTCGTAAGGACCCAGATGATGCTCCAGAAAGTCGCTCTCGCCATCACAAGCGTTCTAGGATGGATCCGAGAAGGATTCTTCTGGTCATTGCAATAATGTAATAATGCCTTGTTCTCTCTAGTAGTAATTGGTATAATACACATTTTGGCCCGGTAATAACAGAGTATCCCTTTGTTTCAGGGCATGCATGGCAACAATGGGGATCCTATATTACAGAATTGCTCAAGGCGGTATGGGGGAGCAATTGATTGATGAAGAGTAGTCTAGTAGAAGCTGCTCTACCTCGTGGCTAATTCTGCTATGTTTACCTGTGGTGTACACCGGTGAAGTTCCAGCTGTTTGCGCCCTTCTTCATGAACATACCAAGTATATTGTCTCTTTTGACCCGTGTTACACATACCAAACTGTATGTTTCCTCTTTGTGCTTGAAAGTTGTGGCCATTTAGTGCTTCGGATGTGCAAGTGCAACAAGAGTTGTAGATTTGCAATTATCCAAGTGAACGAGGATACTTTGTTTTTTTTTCTTTCTTCTTTTCTTTTGCTTCGTAGTGTTCGTTTTACTCTGATTGGATTCATTGCTGGATCATCTAATTTTCAATTTGTCCCTAGACTTCTGCTGGAGTTTCAAGCTTGTAGCATAAAAATGTAGGATGAACAGAAGTTGGAAGGCCAAAAGAATAGAATCCCTCTAGATTCTTATATCAGCTTTCTCTAAAGCAGACACTAATATGTAACAACTTTAAATCGAAACCCAGTTTCATCAATGCAAAGGACCAAACCTTTGTCATAATACAACCATTTCAACCTTTGTCATAATACACCATTTCGATGCAATCTCAAGTGAACCTTGTAAATTATGCAGTATAATTCAGCATCCCTCTAGATTTTTATATCAGCTTCCTCTAAAGCAGACATTTGTATGTAACAACTTTAAATCGAAACCCAATTTCATCAATGCAAAGGACCAAACCTTTGTCATAATACAACCATTTCAATGCAATCTCAAGTACACCTTGCAGATTATGCAGTATAATTCAGTTTTCAATAGATTTTCATCAACTAGAAAATACTGACTGATGCTAGCTTCTCCAAGCAGCATCAAAGTGAATTCCTAAGATGATGAACGAAGAAATGCATGTACATTGATATAAGGGATGCGTTTCTCAAGCATCACACTGTAGTAGCCTGGTTATCGTCTTGCTGGTAATGATATTCATATTTTTCCACCCTTGATGGGGCATCAGGCTGCTCAATTTCCTCCACAAAGTCCTGAGTCATCTTGAGGAATTCATCCATGTGTACCCGTTTCCATTCCTACAAGAACACATCAGCCAAAGCTATGAATAATTGTCACGAACTTTTTCTCAAATGGAATAGCCAAAAAAGTGAGCAATAAATTGAACAGAGTGCACAAAGAAGAAGCCAGCATCAAGGTGTATACCAAGTGCTCATCAGGTGTATTTTTCTCTCACATATGAGGTAACACTACTATGTAATTTTGTACAGTTTCTTTAACCTTGCAGCAATATCATTTAAAGAAAATGACATAATACAGGGTCTGTTTGGATAGACATGCATTATGTTTTATTTTGCATTATTTTGCTTTAAAGTTTAATTTGTATTAAATGAATTTATTGAAGTATTATGATATGGTTAAAATGTGTTTAGATTATATGCGATATACCCTTTCACCTTCCTTCCCCTGTCAAAATGTAGTGGTAAGGGTGGTTGTTGTGAAGTTACAGTGGTTAAGGAAGAAGATGGGTGAAAGAATAATTCGTCAAATCATTTTCATCCAAACACATTTTAATTATTTAATATATTAAACAATTCATAATACATTATAATGCATTATGATTGGCTATCCAAACAGACCCACAATGTTCACCATAATACGGGCACTGTTAAACCAATGATAAAACAAGAAACTGACATCATGATCCAGTTTTTCTTTCTCACCAAACCTCATATCACCATTCTCCCTCTTCCTCATTTTTCTTTTTTCATCTGTGCAACCCAACATTCTCATATTTGAGCAAGTTCCATGATACAATGGTATCAATGTTGTTTTATGGTTTCCGATGGCACTTGAAAGCGGTCATTTTGACAATTTTGGTGATAGATATAGAATTAAACTAGCAGATGACCCGTACCTTGTACGGGGGTGTTATTTATTTATTTATTGCTTTGTGTATAAATTTACTATAACAATTACAAATATTATCATATATATACTTTGTTTTAAAACGACCCTTATTTTTTGGATTATAAAATGACATAATACTTGTATATCATCATATATATAAATAAAATTTATTTATATATTTACTTTTAATATATACATAAATATATATTTAAATAATTGAGGAAGAATGACATAAGATAAGATGCATTATCACATTTTATTAACGTTTGATACAAATATTTTGGCATTTGAATTAAATTACATAAACTAACTTATATAATAAAATCAATAAGTTTAAATAAAAATTTGGATTAGTATATTATAATATTAAAGAGATTGATAATGTTTAATAAGTTAAATAGAAAACCAAATTATCTCATATATATGTTCTTGTTTTTTGAAAAAATAATTAAATAATAAATATATAAATATGTAATGAAAATGTTAATGAATCATTATCTTAATTAAGAAATCTATCTTTTTTTCTAAAGCGTGATCAATATGCAATATTAGCGATATATATGGTAAATATAACATCTACTTTTTTATTGGTATTTTAATATATACGATATAAAAAATTTATTTAATATATTATTATAGTAGAATGGATATTTGTCTTAAATATAGCGGTAGAATTTGCTATCATTGATGATTTAAAAAATACCATAATAAAATTACGAAAAATAATTTAAATTTAATATTATATTTAATTAAATGGATAAAATATTATGATTATGCTTTATAGATTATGACAAAAAAAATATTTTTTTAAATAAAAGGTTTATGATAGATCTATATATTAATTAAATGTGTATAATGATAAGATAGATATTTATATTTGGATAAAATAATTAATTAAACAAATCAAATTCTAAGATAGAACTAGTATCTTAATTAAGCATGTGTAAGATTATGATAAAATCAAGAGTTAATAAGATAGATTTTTAAATAAGGGGGTGATGTGGCGCAATATGGTGGCAGAATTTGCTTCGGCTTTAGTATATAGTAATAGATAGATTGTGATGGAAACTATTCCTTTGCCACATATCATGGGAATTCAGAAGAAAAGCTTGCAAAGAATCACCCATAGAACTTTTGTCTATATCGGTACATGAGAAAATGAAAGGTACGGAAGTGAAACTTACCTCAAAGTTCCAATCTCCATACAGGTTTGGATCATCTTTGTCATCCCAAACATATGCGTATACATGAAGCTTTTCAGTATTTTCCTGCAAGGATGCACCCAAAAAAGCCCCTGTTACATTCTAAACCGAACAACATAATTTTCGCAGTCAAGTTTATAATATTCTTAGAATTACACAAACACAAGCAGAAAGCTGGTTAGTTATTGCAAGGAATCACACATGTACACAGGAGTCCCAGTTTTTATGCACGTTCTTGCTCTTATGTCTCAGAAAGCTTAAGCCTAATACCCATCAATTAAAAACAACATGTCATATTTCTAAAAACTATATGAATGCACTATTCATTTATACCTTGAGAATTGGGTTGCAAGAACCAGTGGCATAGTACTGGGAGGACACTTCTATCTACATACAAAGGAGGCGTATTATACTTACCAGGAGAGAAACCTCAACAAGATTTCTGACATACTCAACATCCTCAAAAACGTCGAGAATATCTAATTCAGGTGTAGTCAAGTCCATTAAAACCTGAAAACAAAATTTATAGGATAAATCAAATTAGATTAAGGGCAGTGATCATTAATGAACATCCAAAGATTCAGATATAGTGATAATGATAATGTAAAAGAATTGATGGAAACGTCAGCATACTTAGATGCCTGAATATTTCAGCTATCAACTATTATGAGGAAAGCTTGGGACCTTCAAACTAAACATTCTAAGGTGCAATCGACAAAGAGGATCTTTCTGATCCAATCCAAGATCTTTAAAGGCTTAAGAGTGCCACTGAAATTTCAAGAACTAAGATGTCCATACAGAAAGTTTCAGTCTTCATATGCAAAAAAGAATTCAGTCAATTCCTCTCTACTTCAGAGTAAGGAGGCAAACTGTTCCAAATTCTCTCGATCACCCAACCATATAAGAATATGGTTATCAATTAAGCAAAGACTAGCAAGTATAACTCAAAATCCAATGAAATTCAACCAAGAATAGTTTGCAGACAAACCCTCCCGTCCACTTGCTTGCCTTCAACAGGCAAAATTGCCGGATAAACTCGCCCCTTGATGCTGAACCGATGACTGCAAAAAACGATCATCCAATCAAACTCCGAAGTCATTCAAACCCTAAAACAAAACAGACAAGTCCTAACACAATCCTCCCAAATTCTACTGTGATTATGCTCGAATTAAACGTTAATCAATCTCAAGAAACGGAAAACAAAGTAGAATAGGGACGAGGGAGCGAAACCGACTAGCCGTTGAGGAGAGCGGGGGAGGAGCGAGGAACGCGCTTCAACAAGGCGGAAACGACGTCGTCTGATTGCAGGCTTCCGTAGACGAAGACATTGTGGGGCCCCTGAATCGCGCTCATCTTTGTCGGAAAACTCGTCGGCGACGAACGATTCCCTGTTTCTCTTCTCTACTCTCCCCGCCGTTGCCGAGAGAGATGAAGGGAGTGATCGTCTGATGAACGCTAATGGCTGGATCGTGTAATATACAGGCCGGATTACAATTAATATGCATTCTGGGTCTTTAAAAAAAATATTTATATATTTTAAGTGTTACGCAATTGGCCAGATTACCCCCCGTAAGTGTTACGCAACTATTATTATTATTTTTTTTTTTTTTTATTGATCGAAAAAAAAAACTATTATTATTTTTTTTGATAAAATTATTTATATATTTTAAGTTTGTCATATTTCACTATTTTAATAACGTTATTTGATTTTTTTATATGCGAAAAAAATAAATATGCATTCTGGGTCTTCAAAAAAAAAATCAAAGGCCATTTGAGTAAAGTAAAATTTTATTTACCTTAATATACGTTAAAGGCAAAAAAATATATTTAAATATTTTGCTAATAAAAGTTGCAATGAAAAGTACTTTTGAAAGTAAACAAACAAGATCGAAAATGTATTGAAGCTAGTGGCATTACTCATTACTCATTAGTAAACAAACAAGTACTTTTGCTAATAAAAGTGCTTTTTTGTATATATAAATTATAGTATTTTTTTGGGTCTATATTTTGAAATTTAGTATATATTTTCTTTTTCGTCTGTAGGTCATTACTCATTAGTTTTTAGTCACTGGTTTACCCAAATAATGGTCATTATTTGTAATAATCCATATCTATTATCTAGTGTTCATGATCATTTATATTGTCACATAGCCTCCATTGACAACACGTGTTTGTGAGATCCAATTTCCACTTGGACTTTGACCTTTTGAAAGGAAGGTACTTGCTGAAGCAGAGAAGCAAAACCCAAATTGGACCCTCACTTGTAATTTTTACAACTATGCATAAAAGCTACTGCTTTCGATCGCTATAAAAGTTGAGTTCCTTTTTTTTCAATTAAAATGGGTCGAATACTGAGATACAAATCCATCTAAGAAACTGTTCAGCAACTAATAATATGCAGCAACCAAAAAAATTTGTACGACATCATTTCATTAATCAATGCTAAAACTAATGAAAGCAAAACAACATCATTTCATCGATCAAAACAAAGCAACATCATGCTAAGTACGACAAAAATGAAAGCCATTTCACATATTGTAGCCAAACAATTGTCACTTGATGCACCAGACATGAACATATGCCCCAGAATATTGCCATACGTTGAAGAATTGAATACTTGAGAAACTGCACAGCTTGACCGAATAGATGATTCTTGCTCAGATGTAATAAGATTTGGTAGGTTAGATAAATTTTTTTTTGGATAAGATTATTCTATACTATTTGGTATATTAGATTGATTCGGTATATTGGATAAGAATTGATCAATTAGTTGTGATTATTATTATTTTATTTTAAGCAATATATTAGAAAGATTTTTTTTAAAAAAATTGGCTAGATAAGAAGAAATTTAATGCGGAGTCTACAATGAAATTTCAACCAATCAAATTAATTGAATTGTTTTATTAAAGATGGATGACACGGTCCAATAAGGAAGTGCCATGTGTCGGACTAAATATTAAATCTAACCTCCGCTTTAGTATATAGTTATGATATTTAAAAACAATTTATCCATAAATATTCACTATATTTTTAACACATCAATTTCAACAAGCAACAACAATTTGAAATAAAAATATTTTTCAAAGAAACATTAACACACATAAAACCAGAAAATCGTTCATCGTCGAAGTCTACTAAGGTTCAAATTCAGTGTTTGTAATTCACTGGAACCGTCTTTCGTTCATCATAGTACGAACTTAATGATCAGAAGTCAACTTTCAATGTTTTGTTAACATGTTTCTATTATACTTCATGCATTCTAATACATGGTTGATTCTTTTGATTGCTTGAATGTGTTTTGATGTCACTGAGTGTCTGTTGTTGACACTGACAGGCAAGGTTATCTTAGAGGCAGCAAGCCTGACCGCATCTGTTGTCATCAGTCTCACATTCTGGGCGGCAAAAAAGAGGCCATGATTTCAACTTCCTTGGTCCCTTTCTGTTTGGTGCTTTGATCGTCTTGATCCTAATATATATGAGATTGTGAATTTACTCTCGTTTTTAGGTGTTGCTCCCATTGGGCAAGCTGTCAGTGATGATTTATGGCTACTTGGCTTCCATTGTCTTCTGCGGATTCACTGCATATGACACTGACAACATCATCAAGCGATACTCGTATGATGAATACATCTGGGCTGCAGTTGCATTGTACCTCGACATGGTCAACCTCTTCATGTCTCTCCTAACCGTCTTCAGGGCCGCTGATAGCTGAACTCCGTGATCCATCCATGTCTCTGAAGAAGCTTCAGCTTTCATTTCAGCTGATATTAACCACTCCTCTGCATAAAATGAGTACTATTGCCCTTGTACATATAGATTTTTGGAGTCCTGTTTTATCCCTCCCCTGTTGAAACTTCACTCTAGTAGGTAGGAACGTATTGAGTTGGCGTGATCATGATCCTAACTTCATTTTAGCAAGGATGTGATGGACAACCATTGTCATGCTTGTGTGAATGTACTATGCTATCTACCTTGGCTATCTATGGGAACACCCTGATTAACTGCTGTTTAGAATGCTACACTTGTTTTAATGTTTTATAGTATGCTTCAGGATCCTGTAGTGCAGCTCAACCAAAAAGTAAACAAACAAAACCTGAAGTTCAGAATAGCTATAAAATGGCTACATTGTTTGAAGTGGGACCTGTTCGAGTACGTTTGAGAAGTTCAGCGCCTCTAGCTAGGGCTCTTCAGTATTACACAGGCCAACAAAATAACTCTGATCATCTAATGATCCACATGAACCGTGAACACTTGCCATTCTTTTCAGGCTTGATTCCAAGTCCTTTCTCCACAGCAACATTCCAGGTTGTACAACTGCTATATTGCATGCTTCCTTCATTGCCCTCGCCTTTCAACGTTTTCTTCCTTCTTAAAATGCTAAGGATGAAAGAACAGTTTCAGAGCACAAGTCATTCCAAGTCCTTTCTCACTTGTCGTGCCATGGTTGTACTTCTACTATTACTGATGAATGCTTTATGATGAAGAAACACTAATTCCCTTCAGTCTTGTGTTTGAAGACGACAGTGTTATGCGATGCCCTCTTGGTTTGACGTTCTTGACATACCTATCACAGCTGTAAGTTGCCTTCTTCCTCCCTTCGTTTGTTTCCTGCCAAATGTGTAGTTAGATTGATCTGTAAAAACACCTTTCTCATCACCCAATTCCAGTTTGAGACTTGAGAATTGAAATTTACTATAACCCATATGTTTCTTTCCCCTAAAGGATTCATAATGCAAATATGTAATTACACTTTCTAGTCAAATGAAGGTCTGCTGTCGTCATGAATACTTTCTAATCTCGTGAAATTCCATGTTCTTTGCCCAATCAAATTGCTGGGCAATAGTGATTGCGTTGTTCTAAATATGCACATGTTGTTGGCTTCTTTCCTTTAGGACTCACCAAGAGACGAAACTAGCATTCTCAAAGTTGTGAAAGATGTGCATGCCATGACCGACTTGCACAAAGGCGTTAATAAGCCTAAGGGACTTACAAAGAACAAGGCATTCCAAAACAACAAGGGGTCGAGCTTTAGGCGAACTGTCTAGTAGACAAGTCCGCTTGCAATCCAAACTAGCAAATATGAAGTTTATTGCACCCCAAATTGCGCATGCATCTTGCAAGAAATCAAACCATTTTAGTTTTCTAGGAATGGAACTGTGATACCAAATCTCGATAATTTATTTCATGAGCCCTTCATATAGCATGCAATCCACCTCCAGACACTTCACCCATCTTAATCAACATATAAATGGTTATACCAGAATTAAGTCTCAAATTCATCCATATAAACATCTGGGGGGAAAGGCTCCAAGTGTGTGATTTGAAGTACTTATGCACAACTACATCAATCCACTTGCTACAAATAGCAAGCAGAGCTTCTCAACGACCTTACAATTGGGCTCTAAAAAAAGCAACAACTATCAATCCTAAAGATCAGTATAACAGTAGACAGCCATAGCTAAATGTCAAAGATATGATGGATATAACATTTTTATAGAGACCGATATAGAAGAAACCTCGTAGCAACAGCCCAGACCGAAAAATCAGACAAGAACAACACCAACAAAGCTAAACAACACACTAAAAAACAACATATATATTTAGCAACATTGTATATCTTTACTTTGCTTAATTGACATAGATTTGACTGATTTCACTTTTTTAAGTGCATATCACCGTTGGCTACACCTTGCTGATGATCCATATTACTCAGGCAAAGTTCTTTCTATATAGCATTTTCTCACCCACAATCTT
This sequence comes from Polygonum maritimum, assembly GCA_963924305.1. Classification (NCBI taxonomy): domain Eukaryota; kingdom Viridiplantae; phylum Streptophyta; class Magnoliopsida; order Caryophyllales; family Polygonaceae; genus Polygonum; species Polygonum maritimum. The sequence continues at coordinate 42,444,078 of OZ002731.1, read as the reverse complement.
TTGTGCTTCATCACATGTAAGTTCTAATTCTGAAATTCCAATTCCTTTAAAACCTGGACCTTTTTCTAAAGCTCAGCAACAACAGATCTTAGTTCTTGATAATGGGTGCCAAATTGATTCAAAAGAGATTCCAATTCACCTTGCACAGATTTATTTGATCTATCTGGCAAAGCAATTTTATTCTCAAAAACCGCTATCCGACAAAACATTGTTGATACACTACAGCAAAACTACCACGTTTTCTGCACTTACTTCGACTAAACATTCCTTTGAAGTGGTCACTTCCAAATTTCCAATACAGCATTATAAGTCATCTCAAGTGTCACACTAACAACACCTTGCTGATATTGCAAAGAAGCATCATCTTTTTCTTCACTTACTTTATCTAAACATTTCTTTAAAGTGGTCGCATCAATTTCAACATCATAAGCATTTCTCAAGTTAAAGTGGTCACTTACTTTATCTAAACATTTCTGAAGTGTAAATTTGACTTTACCTTCAACAAAATAATTTGCTCTCCACATTTATTGTCTTACTAATGGCCTAAATATTCAGTAAGGGCAGTTTCTCTTTTGGATTTCAATTGAATAAACTCCTTCTCAACTTGAGAAGCATTGCTCTCCAAGTTAAGATATCTTGTTGAACACTGTTTGTACATATGAACACAAGCTTTCTTTTCTCTTGTTAAATTTGCAAGCAATTCCCTCACACTCTCGACTTCAGCTATTGCATCTGCATTGTTTGCTTGTTTGTTGAAGCAATCCTCTTGAAATTCTCTTACATACTTGACACTTAGTATTCTAGGCTATGCAGTTTTTTCAAGCTTCTTTGATTCTCAATCAATCCATCTTACTCCGAGGGACAGTTCTTAAATATCAGTTTCTGATTTTACCAAATGCACCAGTTCTTTCTCAATGTAAGGGACAACTCCGAGGGACTCTCCTAAGGGACAACTCCGTGGGACGACTCCGTGATACAATTCCGAGGGACAAATCCGTGGGACAATACCGACGGACAAACCCGTGGGACGAACCTGAGGGACAATTCCAATGGACAATTCTATGGGACAAATCCGAGGGACAATTCCAAGGGACAATATCAAGGGACACTAGGGAAATTTCCAAAGGAAATCCGATATACTTGTTTCATAATTTGTAGCCAGATATTGACAAACAATCATGCGTTGTTATTGCAATTAAGTACCAACTTTGCTTTGAAAAAAGAAGCAACCTCCTACCCATTCTCTATGATCGGTATACATTAGATAAATGTTAATCAATCCTCCCAAGATCGGTATAAGTGCTAACACAATCCTCCCAAATTCTACTGTGATTATGCTCCAATTAAACGTTAATCAAGTTCAAGAAACGGAAAACAAAGTAGAATCGGGACAAGGGAGCCAACCGACTAGCCGTTGAGGAGAGCGGGGGAGGAGCGAGGAACGCGCTTCAACAAGGCGGAAACGACGTCGTCTGATTGCCCCCTGAATCGCGGTCATCGTTGTCGGAAAACTCGTCGGCGACAAACGATTCTCTGTTTCTCTTCTGTACTCTCCCCGCCGTTGCCGAGAGAGAGGAAGAGAGTGATCGTCTGATGACCGCTAATGGCTGATGGCTGGATCATCTTATATACAGGCCGGGTTTCCCGTAAGTCTTACGCAATTGACCAGATTACCCCCCGTAAGTTTTACGCAACTATTATTTATTTATTATTTTAAGTCGGTCATATTCAACGGAGTATTTTTTTATTTATATGCGAGATAAATAACTATGCATTCTGGGTTTTTAAAAAAAATCAAAGGCCATTTTGAGTAAACTAAGATTTTATTTACCTTAATATATGATAAAAGCAAAAAAAAAATTTAGATATTTTTCTAATAAAATTTGCAATGAAAATTACTTTTGAAAGTAAACAAACAAGATCGATCATGTATTAAAATATTTAAAAACAATTTCTCCAGAAGTATTCACTACATTTTTTAACACATCAATTTCAACAAGCAACAACAATTTGTAAGTAAAATATTTTTCAAAGAAACATAAACACACATAAAACCAGAAAATTGTTTTTTCTTTATAATAAGGAAAAATGACCCAAAATAATACCAAGTATCAACTTTAAACCAAAAATAATATGAACTTCGTAAATAACAAAACCATAGCCAAACTATCAACACATTAACCAAAAACAATACATACCCAATTTCCGGTGAGAATGGTGATGTGGACACCGGAATATTGAGTTGTCAAAAAATAAACGGAAATTCTACGTGGTAACCCTAGGGTTTAACATTATTTACAAGGTGTACCAATCTTTTACATATTACACGCGGTAACCCTGAGATTAATATGAAATTCACGTAATATCCGAAATGTTAAAAAAATCAATCCTTTAAAACTGATTTTATAAGAAAAAAATTTAAAATCTTCACAAATGCAAGATTATTGACGGTTCAAACCTATCTTCTCATCTGCATTATCAACAAACTTTTTCTTCTTCCTTAATTGGAGGTCTTCTCTCTTTAGTGTGCTTTTTCAGTTCAATTCTCTTATCAAGGTTCAAACGATATGCCTTCTTAATCTTACTTCTCACTACATCACCACGGCCTTTCTTAGATTCGTCATCCTCAGCAACATTCCTTCTACTAGGAAGTCCTCTTTTTGTATCCTTCTTCAGCTCTTCCTCATCACAAGCATCAGAAGTAGATTATAAATTAAATGCATTCAATCTTGGCTGCAACCTCATTAAAATCCAATTCACAAGTGTATGGTGAAGTTGCACCAACAGCTTTGATTCTCTTACAAGGCTGAGTGACCAATGCTAATCTTTTCTGATCGATGCTCTTCTGTCAGTTTTTCTATAGCCGAAGGATCTGTCTTACATGGGGCCTCTTGGATGAAGATTGTTTTTATGTGTTTTCGAAACAAAGTTTTTTCTGATTGAGTAAAAATATTCTTACAAGAATTGGACTTCACCCCTTCAACAACTCAATCTTGGAGCTACAACTCAATCTTGGAGCTACGTGTATAAATTGGTATCAAAGCAATCGGTCCTTGGCCATGGCGGAAGGAACGAGAATGAAGACGCTTCATGAGTTGGTTCGCAAGACTGAACTCCAAGTGCAGGAAATCAACAAATTCGTGAGTCTGATTTTCAACAATTCCACACAAGAATTCATGGAGAAGTCCAATCGTGAGTTCAGCGAACATCAAGCTCGAGTGGAGGCGATGCATCGGAGCACCGATCAGGCGATTGCGAACCCGCGAAAAGAATCGGAGTCTCAGTATGAAACCCTAACAGATCTGATAATGGGGCGTCGCAACCATCGATCGTTTGAGCCACCGCAGGAAACGCAAGGAGGGAGACAAATCCAAGAACGGAGATTGATCGGTCGGATAGAGGTGTTTTGGGTTCTCCTCCGAAGGAACATCGTCAATAAAGCTTCGAGCGGAGCTCAACCTTCGGATCTAATATGCGTTCAGAAAGGCCGAATGACGAGGATGGTGGGGCACCATTGAAGGTGAGCGCTGATCTGTCTTCTTCACCTGTAGCCTCCCGTTCAAAGCTGCACAAAATCCTCTATGGGTGACCTCCCAAACCACGTCTTCTGTATTGTATTTTTAAGATTTTAATTATTTTTTTCTTATAAAATCAATTTTAAAGATAAGGATTAATTTTAATATTTTGGTTATTAGAGGAATTTCTTATTAATCTCAGGATTACCACATGTAATATGTAAAAGATTGGTACACCTCATAAATAATGTTAAACCCTAGGGTTACCATGTGGAATTTCCGAAAAATAAATTACACTTCATTCCTTTTAATTAACACCTCATTCTATTATACAAAAAAGAAAAAGAAAAAGGAACAAAACAAAAGACTTGTATGTAGACATGAACGAAGAGGAAGAGGAAGGAGCAAGCTGAGCATTAATGGCCGCCACTATCTCAACTTCATTGACCTCATTGCGCTCTCACTAGTAGACGTCGGCTCTTCGACTTTTCCTCACCGAGCAAGGCTAGGCTGTGTCTTTCACTCCCCGCCTTCTCTTTTTTCGAAAGGGGCCAAATTGGCCAATACTAGACTCCGACGAGCTGACCGCGACACCAGACTCTGGTATACACCGACCACCGCCACTGGCTTGTAGTCTCATTGTGCATCCTGCTCACTACGGCACTACCATTGATACCCCTTAATGTCCGTAATTGCAAGTAAATGTCAAAACCCTAATTCCAAAATCAAGTCAAATTAAACATGCCTGTATCAAATTGATGTTTAGATTTTGCTAATTAAAGTGGTAATTAGTTGTTTCCCTTTACTTTCATGAAATTGGTAATTGATTCATAAGTAGTGTAATTAGAGTGACTAACCTATTCAATATAATCCACAGAACTTAAAATTTGTTTCTCACTTTTGTAAATGTAAGAAAGAATGGCAATCTGTTTGATTGGTGAGTGGTGACATTAAAAGTGTAGCTTTGAAAAAAATGAGTACAGGAGAAGTTTTTTTTTTGGGTCGAAGAATTGCGTAGAAGGTAAAAGAGGAAGAAGGGTATTTTGTTTTGCTTTTAAATTTATTAAAATAATTATCCATATGGCTCAATTAACATGACATGTCATCATTTCGGTGTCCACATCACTACTCTCACCGGAAATCCCACCGGAAATTGGGTATGTATTGTTTTTGGTTAATGTGTTGAAAGTTTGGCTATGGTTTTGTTATTTACGAAGTTCATATTATTTTTGGTTCAAAGTTGATACTTGGTATTATTTTGAGTCATTTTTCCTTATAATAAAAACAGAAAATCGGTTTTTTTTGAGAAAAACTAGAAAATCGTTTTAGAAGTGACTTGAGAGCATTCCGTATAGGCCCGTCGTTGAACAGGCCCAAGTGCATTCAACTGATAAACCCAGACACCAAATTAAAAGAGAAGAATTCTTCTTCACCGCCGGCATAGCTTCTCTTCATCGTCGAAGGTTCAAACTTCGTGTATGGATCTGTAGATTTTCCTTTCATTCGTATTGTTTGTAATTCACTGAAACCGTCTTTTGGTGGAATTTTAGGATTTTCTTCTTCTTTTTCGGTTGATGGAATCGTTAAGTTTGTACCATGGCGGTTGTTCTTCAAATTCAGTTCTCCCATCATCTAATCACTCCAAAGTTTCAGCCTTTGGTCCAAATTCCCAGTGCCAACTTGGCATCAGTAAATGGGTCACCCTTGAATCAAATTATTCTTTGCAGTTGAGAGGTTTTAGTATGGTTAAGCATGATAGACCAGCATTCTGTTGTAAAAATGCTATCCAGAAATTGGATGCTGTAAACCCTAATTTAGGTGACCCGGAAGTAAGCCTTCCTAGGAAAAACTTGGCAGTTTTTGTGTCTGGTGGAGGCTCCAATTTCAGGGCAATTCACGAAGCTACACTTACTGGATCAGTTCATGGAGATGTAGCTGTTCTTGTCACTAACAAAAGCGGTATGAGAATGATGCTAGTTCTCTTAGTCAGAAACTTTTTATCTTGGCTCTTTGCTTGGTAATGAAACAATAAAAAGGAAAAGCCCCATTAGTTTTTTGTATGATCTTTTGATCTTGTGCTGTTTCTGTGAGTTCAAATAGCCAGCTTGCCCTTTGACATGATTTTACTTTGTTTCCATGTCAATGGCAGCTTGTGGAGGTGCAAATTATGCAAGAGAAAGAGGCATTCCAGTTGTTTTGTTTCCAAAATCAAAGGATGAACCAGAGGGCATGTCCCCAGAAGACCTTGTAACCGTGCTTAGGTCTGACTTCTCAAACTGTTATCTTTCTGATTTTTCATCCATATGTATAAACTTCACATAATTATTCATAAGGCTCCTTGGGTCATCCCAAGAAATTGGCATGCTTACAGTCGATCTATGCATGTATGGAAATTCTTGCAAATTGCATCAGTCTCCATTACTCATAGCTGTGGTTCCATACAGGCGATTCAATGTCGATATCATTCTTCTTGCTGGCTATCTAAAGCTCATACCAACAGAGTTGGTTCAAGCTTTTCCTAAGCGTATCGTAAATATCCATCCCTCTCTTTTGCCGGCATTTGGAGGCAAAGGCTACTATGGGATCAAGGTTCACAAAGCCGTCATTGCCTCTGGAGCACGGTACAATAATCTCTCAGACTAGCTTCTCATTGGTATCGGTTGGTGTTAGTGAATTCAAAGATGTATATTGAATGCGACACATATATATATGCTCGCTATCAGATATTCTGGAGCAACCATCCATTTTGTTGACGAGGAATATGACCGAGGTCGCATTCTTGCCCAGAGAGCTGTTCCTGTGTTGGCAAATGACACTGCAGATGTGCTTGCTGCTAGAGTATTACATGAGGTAATGCAATGACAAGACAATATGAAACTTTCTAGTTATGTAATTGTTGAGGGCTCATTTTCAGTATGTACCACTGAATAATGCACAGCTTGAGTTCATTAGAGCTGTTACTGTCAAAAATCTCTCTTTATAGACTACTGCTTAATTGGAAGCTTAATGGGGTATGTGTTTATTCATTGCTTTTAGATAGAGCTTAAAAAGCAATGAGCATAGCAAATTTGTAGGCGGGATTGATTAATATGGGTGTAAAATTATATATTCCCTTTTGTAAGATCTGCAATCAAGTCTTTGTCCAGAGAATCTTAACAGTGCAAGGTCTCTATGCCATTTCAGGAGCATAGTTTGTATGTTGAGGTGGCTGCAGCATTATGCGAAGATCGGATAGTGTGGAGGGACGATGGTGTTCCCCTCATACGAAGTAAAGAAGATCCTGACGACTTCAGCTAGCCAAACAACGTACTGACATTTTCAGCCCTTTCAACAATGAGATATCAGATATATGTGTATCTGATGGGAAGTTTTCTGCAGCTAACACACACAGTGTTTCATAAAATTTGCATTTGTTTGTCTGGTTGGATCCATATGTATTCATCTAGATCCTGCCACTTATTGGAAGTGTTTGATAAACAATTCATCCCTGAAGGGCAGCAAATTCTAATGATTGGAATAAATACCTTGCTCTTCATGTTTCCCTACCATTCTCCAGCTTAATTTCTGTCATTTTCAATTTCTGACATTTTGCAGCTATGAAAGAATACATTTGTAGACCCTCGAACTTGTTACTTTTTTGCAAATGGATCCTCCAACTTTGAATATTTTCTATTGAATCCCTAAATTTTACTTTTTTTGCCTATTGAGCCCTTTTTTGCGAATGAACCCTCTTTTTTAGTAGTGTGAATAACACGCGCTGACGGGGCCATTTTCATTCCACTCAGCAGCCACGTGACATCCCAGATCTGAAAATGTGGGGATTGTGGATAGGAAGAAGATGAAGAGGAAGATGGGGTTTGGGACTCCACATGGCATATTTTTTTTTGCCATGTAAGTAATTTTGGGGAACTTTCACAGCCAGCTGGACGAGTGACTTGCACGCGCCCCGTCAGGTCAACAAAAGGGGCTCAATAGGAAAAAAATGTTAAGTTTGGGGGTTTGATAGGTAATGTTCAAAGTTGAAGGGTCTATCTGCATAAAAGTTACAAGTTGAGGGATCTAAATATGTATTCTGCCAATTCTGAATAAGAAGTAGTAGCTTTGAAATTCCTTGCTCTTTCTGACATTTTCAATTCCTTGCTCTTCCTGTTTTTGGCTGATTTGTGTTACTTCTGAATAAGAATTTAGAAGCAGGGCATATAGCCAAGACATTTCCTCAGGGCCAGAAAACTGAGCCGTCTATAGATGGGCCCATAAAGGAGTCCCACGTGGTTACTTCTAAATTTCTAATCCAAGCTCATATCGTCTTAATTTAAGGCACCAGAAATCAATCCCATCTCAACCTAATAAATCATTAAATTTCAAATTATTTAACTCAGAAAAAAAGGCTGATTTAGAGGGGAAGGGAAAAGTTTTCTAAAAAAACACAAAAATATAGAAAAAATTAACCAAGGGCTATAATCAATTCTAATCTTCTTGCCCTTGTCTTTTGCCATGAACCCATCTTCTTGTAGATGATAAATTCCATGATCTTGTAAACAAGCACAATTTTATAGATTTTGAATTAGATAGAAGGTGAGAAGGGATAGTATATTTTTTTTATCAGAAAAGGGATAGTTTTTTTAAAGTGCTATTTCAATTCCATCTTATTTCAATAAATGCTGTTTTTCTCAGACAATAATCTCCAGAAATTTTGTAGAAGAAGTAAAAACAAGTAAAAAAGATGTGGGTTGGAAATGCAAAAGAGAATAGAGAGATTAAAAATACTCAGAATACATTAGTAGTCGTTGCAATAGACAAGGACAAAGGAAGTCAACATGCATTGAAATGGGCCATTGACCATCTTCTTATCAAGGGCCAAACTGTTGTCCTCCTTCATGTCAGAATCAAGTCTCCTTCAGCCCCCCCATTATCTGGTAAATGACACATTACATGCATCATTTCTTGGTTCATCACAAAAATACCCAATTTCTGTAAGCTTGTAATATGTTTAATAATACTCTTGAGTCTTGACCAGACAGACAACTTGATGCACAAGCGAAGGAATTGTTCCTTCCGTTTCGCTGTTTTTGCACAATGAAAAATGTATGTTGTATACCCATTTGAGCTCGTTTATCGTGTTTGCGAAGAAATCGAGTTTTGATCAACTTTATGTTTTCATTTGTGCAGATTCAATGCAAATATGTGATCATTGAAGGCACAGATGTAGCAAGGACAATCATTGATTATGTAACTCAATCTGCCATAGAGATTCTGATCATGGGTTCTGCTTCTAAGGGCGGTTTTCTTAGGTATATAATGCATTTGTCTTTACATTTCCCACATATCAATATCAATATTGAGCATTTTTATTGTATTGGAGAGAACAGATTCAACAAAGTAGTAGACCTTCCAAGCACAATATCAAAAGGGTTACCAGATTTTTGCAGTGCCTATATCATCTCCAAAGGGAAAGTCTCGTCCAGGAAATCGGCTTCGCGCCAGGCTCCACAAATCTCCGCGGTTCAAACCCAGATCATGAACAGTCCAAACAGCAGAATTCTTCCCTATCCTTGTAGTAGTGTAAAAGGTTTTTACCTTGTCTTCACTTTCAGGTTTGAGATTTACGTTGGCTTTCTTTTGTGATTGATTTATCATGCACTTCCATTCTGGTCCAGAAAGCCGCTCACGCCATCACAAGCGTTCTAGGATGGATCCGAGAAGGATTCTTCTGGTCATTGCAATAATGTAGCAATGCCTTACTCTCTCTAGTAGTAATTGGTATAATATACGTTTTGGCCCGGTAATAAGAGAGTGTCCCTTGCTTTATTTCAGGGCATGCATGGCAACAATGGGGATCCTATATTACAGAATTGCTCAAGGCGGTATGGGGGAGCAATTGCTTAATGAAAGAGTAGTCTAGTAGAAGCTGCTCTTTGGGCCCTTCTTCATGAACATACCAAGAAAATTGTCTCTTTTGACCCGTGTTACACATACCAAACTGTATGAATGAACAACATAGTTTTCTCTGTCAAGTTTATAATATTCTTAGATTACACAAACACAAGCAGAAAGCTGGTTAATTATTGCAAGGAATCACACATGTAAGGAGCCCCAGCTTTTATGCAAGTTCTTGCTCTTATGTCTCAGAAAGCTTAGGCCTAATACCCATCAATTAAAACCAACATATCATACAAGCTTTATTAGTCTGCAGAATAAGATATGAGTTTTTACCAATCATAAGTTGGGGACATTAGCACCAGCCACCAGGGTAGTGCAGCACAAAAGCTAATATTGATCGGGTACCAATGACCCTCCATATCCCAACCTGTAAGCATTCTAAATGGCGATATAGAGTTCAAAAGCATTACTTTTTAAGTCTCCATCAAGGCCTGATTTAGCCATATACTCGGCCATATGAGTTTAGAGGTCGCAGTAGGAACAAGAATAGCAATTGTAGGCCAAAGTGGTCCGGGAAAAACACCTTGATCTCGCTTGTTACGAGATCCCATAATTGGATCAGTTCCTATAGATTGAGTTGATATAAGAATCTTGAATTTGCTATCTTTGAGATCAAACATTGTATTAGTCTAGCAGGAGCCAGCATTTTTCTCCACAACAGTATGAGAACATAAGGCATGGAAATGAGGATGCAACAAAAATTGATATTGCAGAAGCTGCAAAAGCGGCTACCCCACACATGAGTTCATAAGCAGAATCTTGAAGGTTATAAATCTCAGGTGGGTGAAATAGGGGTGAAAATTGTTTTTCAAGACCATCGGTTCTTCCAATCAACAGTTTTTTTTTTCTTTTGCAGAATTTCGTTCAATCAATACTGAACAGAGGCAGAAAAACCGTTTCTCAGGTACAAATCAAAGGCAACACAGTTGGATTTTTATGCCATATCATCAAGGCATGTACCAAAGGGACGAAATGTTTCGGAATCTTAAACCAAAGGGACAAAAATACCAACCCACACATGAGTTCATAAGCAAAATCTTGAAGGTTATAGATCTCATGTGCGTGGAAAGGGGGTGAAAATTGTTTTTCAAGACCATCGGTTCTTCCAATCAACAGTTTTTTTTCTTTTGTAGAATTTCGTTCAAACAATACTGAATAGGGACAAAAAAAGACTGTTTCTCGGGTACAAATCAAAGGCAACACAGTTGGATTTTTATGACATATCATCAAGGCATGTACCAAAGGGACGAAATGTTTCGGAATCTTAAACCAAAGGGACAAAAATACCAACCCACACCTGAGTTCATAAGTAGAATCTTGAATGTTATAAATCTCATGTGCGTGAAAAGGGGGTGAAAATTGTTTTTCAAGACCATCTGTTCTTCCAATCTACAGTTTTTTTTTCTTTTGCAGAATTTCTTTCAATCAATACTGAATAGGGGCAAAAAAAGACTGTTTCTCGGGTACAAATCAAAGGCAGCACAGTTGGATTTTTATGCCATATCATCAAGGGATGTACCAAAGGGACAAAATGTTTCGGAACCTTAAACCAAAGGGACAAAGATACCAACCCACACATTAGTTCATAAGCAGAATCTTGAAGGTTATAGATCTCATGTGTGTGAAAAGGGGTGAAAATTGTTTTTCAAGACCATCGGTTCTTCCAATCAACACTTTTTTTTTTCTTTTGCAGAATTTCGTACAATCAATACTGAACAGGGGCAAAAAAAACTGTTTCTCAGGTACAAATCAAAGGCAACACAGTTGGATTTTTATGCCATACCATTACCAAAGGGACGAAATGTTTCGGAATCTTAAACCAAAGGGACAAAAATACCAACCCACACATGAGTTCATAAGCAGAATCTTGAAGGTTATAAATCTCATGTGCGTGAGAAGGGGGTGAAAATTGTTTTTCAAGACCATCGGTTCTTCCAATCAACAGTTTTTTTTTTCTTTTGCAGAATTTCGTTCAATCAATACTGAATAGGGGAAAAATAAGACTGTTTCTCGGGTACAAATCAAAGGCAACACAGTTGGATTTTTATGCCATATCATCAAGGCATGTACCAAAGGGACGAAATGTTTCGGAACCTTAAACCAAAGGGACAAAGATACCAACCCACACATGAGTTCATAAGCAGAATCTTGAAGGTTATAGATCTCATGTGTGTGAAAAGGGGTGAAAATTGTTTTTCAAGACCATCGGTTCTTCCAATCAACACTTTTTTTTTCTTTTGCAGAATTTTGTTCAATCAATACTGAACAGGGGCAAAAAAACTGTTTCTCAGGTATAAATCAAAGGCAACACAGCTGAATTTTTATGCCATATCATCAAGGCATGTACAAAAGGGACGAAAAGTTTCGGAACCTTAACCAAAGGGACAAAAATACCAAAGGGACGATTATTTTTTTCAAGCTTGTGGAACACACTGAGTTGGGTTTGATACATTAAGGGACAAATATATCTTTCCAAACCCAAATCAGTGTGTGAAGGACAAAAAATGTTTTGAACATTAGAAAATTCCATCAAGCGTAAAGAAAATTTAGCTTCCTCCCAGAAAAGGACATAAAAGAAGAAGAGATTTCACCAAGTATAAAGCCACTTCAGGTATCATTGATACAAAATGGTTTTGAAGTCCCAAAAGAGTGAACAAAGTACCAATATCAAGCATAAATCACAAAAGAAATCTGCCAACTTCAAGGGTTTTGGTCGGATCACAATCTAAATTCCCAATCCACCGAAATCTGCCAACTTCGAGGGTTTTGAAGTCCCAAAGGACAAAAGAAGTTTCAAGCATATATATATATATATATAAATCCCCAAAAGAAATCTGTCAACTTCTAAAGTTTTGATCGGATCACAATCCACTTCTCAATCCACCAATATCATGTAAGCCACTGTTTTACTAATACAACCCACATACTTAGATAGCCAACAAGAACCAAAACTTAACCCATGGACGTTAGATATCAGCCATAGAATCATCAATTCAGCATCAGGGGCATGCACAACAGCTAGAAAGTGAAAATAGGAACCAAGAATTCTATTCAACATAACGAAATCGTACTCACATGATATCCCCAAATTCAGTACCAAATATTAAATTCATCAATCATAAGACATCGTAAGTGCCTACCAAATCTAGGAACAAGGTAAACCCTAATTTCATATTAGAATACACGGACAATCGGACAAGAAAAGCCCAATTTCCTAACAAATCGAGGAACAAAGTAAACCCTAATTTCAGAATAACTCACATAAGGGGCATTAGGGGCATGCACAATAGCTAGAAAGCGAAATTCCATTAGATCCAACAATCACAGGACATCGCAAGTACTTAAGAAATCCAGGAACAAGGTAAACCCTGATTTCAGATTAGAATACGGGGAACAATCAGACGAGACAAACCAAATCAAGTAAGGGGCAATCGGACGAGACATACCTAGGGCCTTCCTGAGACGATCGTTCAGTCCTCGATCATCTTCTTCCTACTTGAACGGGAACGAGCGGGAATATATATAGACTTGTAAGGTCGGTGTGGCGGTCTAAATGCGTAGGCTCCACGCATTAATTTTGGTCGATTCTATGGGCACACGAAAAAAATCCTCCGCGCACAGGAAATCCCACTCTTCGTAAAGCGTAACGCTTCATGAAGCGTCAGAGCATCGGGTAACCATCTCGGGAAAGACCGCGCTTCGTAAAGTGCTGAAAGTCCACTCTCTGTGAGGAGCCACTCTTCGTGAAGAGTGATATCGGCGCTCCTTGAAGCGCCACGCTTTCTTTGTCGCGCAAGGCGCGGGCGGGCCTGCCTCGCATTCGTTCGTTGTTACGGCCGAAGACCCTTCGTATTTTGTAACTATCTATTAAAAATAAAATCTATCTATCTCAAAAAAAAATGTATCCATATCATATGACAATCTCTATATATTGAAACAGATCATAATACCACCACATTCAGAACATCATTCATTAAAAAAAAAAAAGCATAAGGTTTTTCGACCACTGCAATTGAAGAAGAACAACGATGACTGAACTGGGGGACGAAGAACAATGACTGGAATTGAAGAAGATGGACGAAGGCCTGACCTGGGGGACGAAGAACGACGACCGCAACTGAAGAAGAAGGACGAAGGCCTGAATTGGGGGGATTGACGAAGAACAACGGCTGCCTGAACTGGGGGGATTGATGAAGAACGACGGCGGGGGATTGACGAAAAACGACGAGTGAGTAAATGCCATAATTTGCTTCTTAAAGCGTTTCGCTTTATGAGGATACAAATTCTAACGCTTCACGAAGCGTAGGTTTTGGGCTCGGATACCCGAAAATTCTAACTCATCAAGAAGAGTGATTCCTTATGAAGAGTGGAGTCCACGCTTCGTGAAGCATCACTCTTTACGAAGAGTACGGTTTCCTGTGCGCGGAGGATTTTTTCCGTGTGCCCATATATTCCCCGTTAATTTTCCCAATTTGTTAAATATTTTAAATTGATATATTCGGAATTAGGAATGTATATTTTTATGCCAATTAAATCAATAACAATATGTATATTTTATTTATTTCTTTATTATTATTCTCTTAATTATTCAATTTATTCTTCAAATTTATAATTAATGATTTTAGGCCCACTTTTAATATACTTTATTATTTTTTCAGACTTATTATTTGAACACAAAATCTTTAATTTCACATGATTCTTTATTTTTTATGTATGATTATTTTAAGTGATGATAGAATAGGTACTATAGTAAAAACAATGAATTTTCAATAGATTATCCATGTCATTTTTTTATGGAAATCTCATATATTACATCAAATCATAGAAAAATCTTATACATTTTAAAAAATTTATTTAATTTTTTGATCTATTATTAATAGAGATAACCCTGTTTAATCCAATGGAAAGGTATACACATTTTTTTTTTATAAAGGAAAGAATTAGGTTAACTCCTACACAGCAAGAGACTATCATATGGCATCTAGACGGATGAGGTCCCTAAGGACCGAATCAAATCTGAGCGAGCAAGTCTGCACATGACGGAAAGAGGCCGCTATATGATCTGTAACTGAGTTGGCTTCCCTGAAGACATTCCGGATACCCCAACTATGAAAGTTACTGACCAAAGCCTGAATGTCCGCCCGAATAAGCTCCACTTCCCACAGACAGCTCCAATCCCCCAACACTGCATTTACCACCTGCAGGTTGTCACCTTCAATCACCAGATGGGGAATGCCACGCCGAGTAGCTTCAATAATCCCCTGCCGAAGCGCATAAGCTCCAGAAAACACCACGGAACGCCGCCCTAGGAAACCACCATCATAAGCAACAGTGTCGCCTGTAGAGTCCCTGATAATAAAGCCAAACGAGGACACTCCACAGGAGTTTACGGCACCATCAAAGTTAAGTTTACAAAAATTACATGGGGGTTTGGTCCATCTCGCATTCCCCCTTTTGTCGGTTTGGGAGGCAGTTTTCGAGCCCACATTTTTTGCCTCTTTGTTGGATTGTTTTGAATCCAACGCTCTTTTCCAATCAACCATTTGCTTACATGTAAATTCCATTGTTTCCTTAGGGTTTAGGTGAGGCTGGCCAGTCCCGTCAAAGGTGTTTTTGTTCCTGAGGTACCAAATGCACCACTAGAGGTTGAACACGGATTCAGTTTGAGTTGTGGTGAGTCTAGCTCGCAACTCATTGACAAAGTCCAATGGGTAACGCTTTTGAGAATCAAGTTGTCCCACTATTCGCTCAAATGCGGGGTTAAAAACTCTGAAAGCATGGCGCGCATGACAGCATTCGACAAAAAGGTGAAATGCATCTTCATTTTGTGAAGTGCAGAATCCACATCCTTGTGGTACTGCAATATGATTTGCAGCTAATCTGCTTCGGAGGGATGTTTAAAGGTATACACATTTTGATATGCTCTTCATTCATCGTGAATTTCCCAAAATAAGTCGGTTTAATTTTTTTAATCTATTTTTAATAAGTCGGTTTAGCAAAATAAGTCGGTTTAAACGAGATCGAATGAGTCGGTTTATTTTTTTTCGGTTATATATAGATATCGTCAATTCCCTAAAACACATCGTTTCAATACCCAGCAAAACGTCATTATCTTCCTGCTTGTCCTCTATGCCCTGACATCGTCTCTCTCTAATAAACTTTTATAAACCCATCTCACCCCTCCTCACTTCCAAAACATTCAAGCCTTCTGCGATTTCTTGGCCCTGTGGTAAGCGTTTTGTTCTGCATTCTCCGTCTTCTCCCAATCTTCCATCGTTGTCGATTTGTGTTAAATTCAGTTGCTTTTTTAAAATTCGTATTCAGATATCGATTTCCGCTGGCCTGATCGGATTGTGTTGCTCCAATTGATCGAATTTCCTTATGTAAAGACAACATATCTAGGTCACACCATTGTCATCGTCCAAAAGCTTGTACCGACTCTGACCGATCGGAGTTTCTATTCTTGAATCGCAACCCTAAGAAGACAATCAGGATCGGAAATTCAACTGCAAAGAGGTAAAATTATAGCTTTCCGGAATCAATTTCAATTTTGGCCAGGCGTGGAAGAAATTGAGGAGTTTTAGCGTCTTCTTCACGCCAATGGAGATACCGACGGCTGCTGTTTCCGTGGCTGCCGAATGGCAGTTGCTATACAATCGGTACTACCGGAAACCTGAAGTGTACTCTCTGAATTGGAAGCACGTTGATCTCACTCGCAACAAGGTTGCCTGTGCTCCCTTTGGCGGTCCAATTGCGATCATCCGCGATGACTCGAAGATCGTCCAGCTTTATGCGGAGTCGGCTCTTCGGAAGCTGCGGATTTTCAACTCCGCCTGCGTCCAGATCTCCGAAACCGTTTGGCGGAACCCCGGTGGCCGCCTTGTAGGCATGTCGTGGACGGATGATCAAATCCTCGTCTGCATTGTTCAAGACGGTACAATTTACCGATACAACATCCATGGGGAGATGATAAAGCCTAATAATGTTTCCCTGGGGAAGGAATGCTTTGAGCACAGCGTTGTTGAGTGTGTGTTCTGGGGGAATGGCGTCGTTTGCATTAATGAGAATTTTCAGCTGTTCTGCATTCCTGATTTCAAGAACATAGGGCAGGATGGTGGGGTGGTTAAATTGGCCGATACGAATTTGGAGGAGTTGCCGCTATGTATGGCGGTGATTGAGCCACAGTATACAATGTCTGGGAATGTGGAGGTTTTGCTGGCTGTGGACGAGCATGTGCTGATGGTGGAGGAGGATGGAGTTCAACAGCTTGGAGAAGGGGTTGGGCCAATTCAGAGAATGGTGCTTTCTAGGAATGGGAAGCTGATTGCGTCCTTCACTCATGATGGTCGTCTTCTAGTGTTATCTTCTGATTTTTCCAAGATCATTTTCGAGTATGGCTGTGAGGTTAGAGTTCTTTAAATCCTTGTTTGTGTTTGTTAGATTAGACTAAGTCTGTTAGAAGTATTTTTTTAAATAAGAGGGAAAGAGTGGTGTTAAGATATGGAAATAAAACACTAGAAGTCTAGAACTGACTGAACATTAAGCACATCATCTTTAATCTGAAATTTCCCTATTCATGATTGCTACTTGTTCTTGCATTTAACTACGAGGGCCAAACTTTTATGTCCTGTCTAAAGTTAGAAATGGTTATTTTGAATAAAATAGATACGGTTGATGATCAACTAGCTATGGACAGTTAATTAATGTTTAGTTCAGTGCTGTTGCAAAGCTCTGAGAAGGTACTGTGGACCCTTTCTGGTATGCTACTGATAATAGAAGTGAAAGATTTTATCTATGGTGGCGTTTGGGTACATGAGGAGAATTATTGTAGGGATTCTTATCCTATCCCTTGGATTTTTGGTTGAGTGGACATAGCTGAATGGTGTGCAACATATTTCTTATTACATTTATAATGTTTTGCTTTGCAGTCTGCTCTGCCTCCTGAACAGCTGGCTTGGTGTGGAATGGATAGTGTGCTACTGTATTGGGATGATGAGTTACTCATGGTGGGCCCCTATGGTGAGCCCGTGCGTTATTTCTATGATGAACCAATAGTTCTCATCTCTGAGAGTGATGGTGTGAGGATTCTTTCCAACACAAGCATGGAGTTTCTACAGCGAGTTCCTGATTCAACAGTGTCCATTTTTAAAATAGGCAGCACAACACCGGCAGCTTTGCTGTATGATGCCTTGGATCACTTTGATAGACGGAGTGCAAAGGTATTCCTTAAAATTATGACTAAAATATGTCTTTCTGTTTGTGTTTCCTTTTTTTTCCGTGGCTATACCAAGGTTGGATAGGCATTTTACAGTGACTAGCTTCCTTGTAGTTATACAAGCTATTTGCCCTTTGTAGAAGGTCAAATTTGAATCTGAAATATATCATAATAATATTACTGCAATCTGAAAAGATTAAGTAATAACCATGAAGCCCCTGTTATAGGATCATCATGTTTTTAAAGTTTTATAACAGGACTGTAAGGAGAATGAACTGCACATATTGTGCCTTAGTGAGTGTGTGAGGTGGTAAAAGCACCTATGTATAGTGTTCACTGTTTCTCTTATATATCATAAGTTCCATCTCTTATGTACTTTTCTACAACAACTGTACGGACCTTTGCTTCCTGCTATGGCTTTTTGTTTTTTTTGGGGGGTGGGGTGGGGGGTCGGGATCTGTACCTGGCTTACTTGACTTTATTACTCACTTTCTCCAGCTCTCTTTTTGATCTTGGCTCGTTTGATATTCTCAATTCTTCTCTCTTTTTTGTCAGAGTTAACTTGTTTGATCTTCTTTTTCTTGTTGGATCTACCATCTTCTTGTTCACTTCTTTGTTCTACAGTCAACCTCTTCTTTATGCTTTTATATTCGAATATTCCCATTAATGTTCCTCTCTGCTCTGCTTGACTGTTCTTTTCCTATGTTTTGCTTAATATGATGTTTCTCATGTATATCTCTTATAAAATTCTGTTTAGCTAAAGCGATACTAAGAGTAAGAAGCCTTTTTTGTGTAAAAGAATTCATTAGAATTGTATGGAAAAACACTGCATTTTAGTCTAACAATAAATTGCCTATAATGTTTCAGTGTTTTTAACTTGTGACTTTCAGGCCGATGAAAACCTGAGAATGATTAGGCAATCATTACCTGAGGCTATAGAAGCATGTATTGATGCTGCGGGCTATGAGTTTGATGTTGCACGTCAAAAAACATTGCTCAGGGCTGCTAGCTATGGTCAAGCATTTTGCAGGTTAGCTTGGTGAAGACTTTGATAGTTTTACAAAAATTATTGAGTTGCCAGGTCTGCTGCTAGTAGCCTACCGTACTACACTGTGCAATGCTTTCTTTAGTACTCAGCTTCACCCATGCCAATGTGTATGCTTTCAATTAAATATGCCCTGTGAAAATAAAAAAATCCTGTGCATCTCTTGGTTATTTTTTTATCTCTACCATAGTGAACCTGTCGATTATAACCTACATGTTTTTTGGTCGGAACCTACATTTTTTTTTTTTTTGCAGCTTACTACTACATTATATGTATTGTTACTGTGTCATTATTATTCCCTATATATGTAACAGATTTTGACTGCATGTATCATCAAAAGTATATTTTAATATGCCAGAACATTGAACCTTCTTAACTAATATGTTTGCATCTATCTACCAATTGCAAAAGTTTTATGTGGACAGTGGACTGATGAAATATACTGGGATGGCTGTTTGGTTTTCTACTGGATAACAATGTGAGGACCTTGTGCTATTAAAATGAAGTAGGAGTTTTTTTTTCAATTTTTAAAAGCAAGAAGAGGCCTCGTCCAAAGTATTTCTGAAGTTTCCCTTTTTATTCAAACAAGCTAGGCAGTTTAATGAGTGCAAAGCAGGACAATTAATTAATCCAAAGTGTCATCTTTGCTCCGGATCTTATCCACCATATGTTTCTATCCCAATGGAACCAAGCCTTTGCCTGAATGTTTGAATAATTTCGAAAATCTTGTTTGCTATATGGACTAGTTAATGCTTGTTTATGGGTCAAAGAGTCGTGATTTCTTATGTTTTCCATATAGAT
Organism: Polygonum maritimum; assembly: GCA_963924305.1. Classification (NCBI taxonomy): domain Eukaryota; kingdom Viridiplantae; phylum Streptophyta; class Magnoliopsida; order Caryophyllales; family Polygonaceae; genus Polygonum; species Polygonum maritimum. The sequence goes on along the minus strand of OZ002731.1, from coordinate 42,424,562 downwards.
GCATGAAGATACAGGGAGAGATAGAATGGGATAATAAGGCTGAAAATTATAAGAGCATGTAGAGGCAACTCGACTTTTAATTAAAATTCTGTGTAGTGTTCTATTTTGGTGTTGAAATGATTGAATCCATACAATTCCCAGTGATATCTCTACTAATTTTAGCCCTTGGGACGGTGAGTGGGTTAAAAGAGATTTTAAAATAAATCCTCATTGTGCATGGATCTGTGTATCTATTGGTTTTCTGTGTCCATGCATTGATATAAATTTTCATTTAGGTATGCTTCAGAATGAATACTGGTATGCATTAATCGATTTTCAAAATGGACATAATCCGTGTTTCCTGTGTACTTTTAAGAAGAACTCGTCTTTGACTTCACTTCTTACTTGTTTGTTAAGTAACACTAATAGGCTCATAAGATTGGGGGTGCCCTCAGTCATATATCAACTAAACTATTGATTTTGTTAAATCAATATATGTGTTTCTGTTGAATGCTTTTGGGTTTGAATAGAGCAAAGATTAAAAATTGTATGGTGCTATGTACCTCTGCATGTTTTGGTCTGTTTGGAACGAATGTTGTACTTTGTCTAATAAGTTTGTACTCTAAAAACTGGATATCAGTATTTCCTGCTTGCTATGACGTCTCTTTTATGTGTCTGACCTGGTTAGCATGTATAAACTGTAAAGTGCTCCTAGATTTCTCTGATTTATTGTCTGAATATTGATTTCCAGTTGCCTTTGGCAGCACTGTCCCCCGTGACCGCTTTCAGGAGATGTGTAAAACACTGCGTGTCTTAAATGCTGTGCGGAGCCCGGAGATTGGGATCCCTCTTAGTATCCAGCAATACAAGGTTGTAAGTGCATGCGTTTAAGTATTAGTTTTCATAACATACTTGATCATGCAAGTTATTCAATAGTGTCTCTCTCTTTATTGTAGGAATTAACAGCACCGATTCTAATTAGCCGATTGATTAATGCTAATCATCATCTTCTAGCACTGCGACTGTCAGAGTATCTCAGTTTGAGCGCGGTAACTTCATTTATTAGTAGCTTTTTTAGATACTACTATATATGTAGTCGTTGACTGAATTCAAGATATACATTAGTGTTCGTTCTTGTTCTTTGCACTCTCATGTCTTGTAACTCATAATTGACCATGATATTTGTAAATAGTGTGGCAGTTGTAAATGTTTGCTCTCATTGATGATGTATTATTTATGATTTGGTGCTTCCAGGATCTGGTGGTGATGCACTGGGCATGCTCAAAGATAACTTCTTCACTTTCAATCCCAGATTCCGGTCTTCTTGAAATTCTACTTGAAAAGGTTGTTGATGCTTCTCAGCTTATTTTTCTTATGTCGTATTTCACTCAAGAATTGTATGTCTTTCTCTATTTTAAAATTTTGAATTTCTTTGCTGATGATCGTTTTTTTTACAGTTGAAACTGTGTAAAGGTATTTCATATGCATCAGTTGCTGAACATGCAGACAAGAGTGGGCGCCGAAAGTTGGCTGCCATGCTTGTTGAACATGAGCCACACCCTTCAAAACAAGCTAGAGCTTCTTCCTCTATTAGCTTCCTTTTTTTTTTTGAAATCCAGAGTTTTTTCTTGGATTATTAGACCTCTTTGATTTATAATAATGATGTGTGTACTTCTCTTCTATGTCAGGTTCCAATGCTGTTGAGCATAGGTGAGGAAGATGTGGCTTTAACAAAGGCAACTGAAAGTGGTGACACTGATCTTGTATATATGGTCCTATTTCACATCTGGCAGAAGGTAGCGCCGTGTATTAAACATTCTATTTGTGGAAAGTCCAATTATAGACTTGAAGGTGACAGCTAATAGGTTTATTCTTAATGCAGAGGCAATCATTGGAATTTTTTGGAACTATACAGGCTAAACCTCTTGCACGGGATTTATTTATAGCTTATGCACGGTAAACTGTTTTCTTACTGCTTTCTTTTTCAATGAATCTGGATTGATTACGCACAGTACCATAATACTGTTATTAGGTGTAATTTAGGGATCACTTCCAAATCCACAACTAACAGGTTTCCATTTCAGATGTTATAAGCATGAAACCCTGAAGAATTTCTTTCTATCCACTGGGCAGATTGAGGTGGAACTTCCTTTTTCCTATGTTGACTACTCCATGACCCAAATGTTCAATTTTGCTTCTCTTCAGTGTAATTATAAACCTTATACCATTGCAGGAAGTTGCGTTCCTCTTGCTGAAGGAATCTTGGCAATTAAGCAAGAATCCAATGGCTAGCAAAGGCAGCCCACTCCAGGGTCCACGGATAAAGCTAATTGAAAAGGCTAGAGAGCTCTTTAAAGATACTAAAGAGCATAATTTTGAGGCCAAAGCTGCAGAAGAGCATGCAACACTATTAAGGTTCAGACGCTACTCTCTCCATTTTGCAAAAGTATTAAAAAAGATAACCGATGGTTTATACTCTATTCCCTTTCCAAATTTTGAGTCCGAAGTTTCAGATGAGCATGCCAATTTGTTAAGGTGCGGTGCAGAAACTAGTCTCTCCATTTTGGAAAGTCCTTTCTTAAAAAGTACCGATCTTTGGTTCATTGTTTATTCCCTTTCCGAAACTCTTTTTTTAGCATTGTTTTTACTGACGATATACAAGTCTTGGAAAGTCCGTATTTGTATTGGAACTTTGTTTGCATTGGAAAGTGGCTAATAAATACTGTGGTGCCTGCACAATTGTTATAATCTTCCATATGGATTCAAAACAGAATGCAGCATGGGTTCGAAGTCTCTACAAAGCAGGCAATATTTGTAGATTCAAGTATTAGTGATACAATCAGGACATGTATTGTACTGGGAAATCATCGAGCTGCTAATGATGTTAAAGATAAGTTTAAGGTTTGTATCTTCGTTTCTTGTTTCTCATCATATTTACATAGATGACTGGACGGACAAACATAAAATAAATCTCGAACATTTTTCATTGCTTAATGTATGTTACTGGTTTTATCTGTCATTTGAATTGCTTTTCGGATCACTAAAATATGGCAGGTCTCTGAGAAGAGATGGTATTGGCTTAAGGTTTTTGCTTTGGCTACAAGAAGAGATTGGGATGCCCTTGAAAAGTTCTCTAAGGAAAGATGGCCGCCAATAGGTATGATAGCTTTCTACCAACTTATTACCACTAATGTTCATTTTTTTTTTTATGGTTGTCTTGAAAAATGAAGTATTTTTCATGCAAGTTGGTTCAAATCGTAGGACTTTCATTAAGTCAACGTATTTCGGTATCTAGGTTTTATATGATGCGGTTATTCGTCATTTTTAACCGTCCTGGAATATTATTTTCTGTAATAAATAAATCAAAGTACAGATCTTCCATATATGTATATCTAATCTCACGTATGGTATCATCTAGGTTTCAAGCCTTTTGTAGAGGCATGCATTGATGCTGAGGAGAAAGGCGAAGCTCTTAAGTACATTCCTAAATTAACTGATCCTCGAGAGCGAGCTGAGGTAATTTTTTTGTCTGATTCCTTCTTGCCTTAAATTGGACCTTTGTAACAGAAACCTGGTAATCAATTACAACAAGAAATTACTTGCTGTGATGTTATGTTTAGGCTTATGCTCGAATCGGTATGGCAAAGGAAGCTGCTGACGCCGCATCTCAGGCGAAGGACACTGAGTTGCTTGGTCGTTTGAAGCAGAGTTTTGCCCAAAACGCAGCTGCTTCAGCTCTCTTTGACACGCTTAGAGACCGATTGGGTGTTGTGTGAACTCACCTGTTCTTCCCTTTCTTTTCGATTTTGATCGAAACCTGTGCAGTTTGATGCTTGATTTTTTTTACTTGGTTTTGCTTGGTTTTTCTTTTGTCTTTTTAGTCTGAACTATTGTGCTAGAATACACTCGTCTGTCGCTTGTTTCATAAAGAAGCGTGAGCTTGTTAACATTTTGTAGTTTGTTGCTTCCATATAAGATCAAGCACTTTTGTTTTACTTTGATTTGATTATGGGGTCTAAGGAGAAATAGATTGGAGATTGGTTGGTGGCATTAATCTCAGAAGCCATTAAGCCAACCCAAACTACTACTCAACTAAACCCAAACAAAAATGATGGAATTTGGAGCCCTTAAATCATGCAGGTTAATTTTATGTGGATAATGCAGAAAAACTTGCATTACCATTTACCAAACAAGAAAGTGTCTAAAACATAAGCAGTTAGGCAAGGTTTTATGGAATGCTCGCAATTTCTAAAAGGCCCTTACACGAATTTACTAAATTTCATGTTTATTTGCTCAGTTAGTAGGGTTTTTTCCCTGTGAGATTGGCGTTAACATATACTTCACTTAGAAAAAAACATATGATTATCGAAATCATGTTTTAAGAAACTAGTATAGATCATGCATAATGTATGGACAATATACTGATTTAAAATGTAATTAGCAGATTAAAATTGAACATATGATCATAATTAAATTGAACATGATTATATTTTATATACTAATTTATAAAACATGATTATATCTCAAGTGATTTATACAGTATGGGCGATATAAAACATAATTATATTTTTTATATACTTAAATTGAACATATGATCATAATTTGCCACATAAGTGGAGGGAAAGGGGCCACCAATTTGATGGGCCTCCAAACTGAGCCTCCCACAGAAGGGCCCATAAAGGAGTCCAAGTGGTTACTTCTAATCCAAGCTTATATCGTCTTAATTTAAGGCACCGGAAATCAATCCCACCTCAGCCTAATGACTCAATAAATTACAAGTTATTTAACTCAAAAAAAAAGGCTGATTTTGAGGGGAAGGGAAAAGTTTTCTAAAAAAACACAAAAATGAAGAAAATTTTCACCAAGGGCTTCAATCATTGCTAATCTTCTTGTCCTTGTCTTTTGCCATGAATCCATCTTCTTGTCTTTTGATGAATCCCATGATCTTGTAAACAAGCACAATTTTAAAGACTTTGAATTAGATAGTTGGGAAGAAGGGATAGTATTTTTCAAGTGCTATTTCAATTCCATCTATCTATTTCAATAAATGCTGTTTTTCTTTCTTTTTTTTTTTTGGTAGAAATAAATGCTGTTTTTCTTAGACAATAATCTTCAAAACATTTGTAGAAGAAAGAAAAACAAGTAAAAAAGATGTGGGTTGGAAATGCAAAAGAGAATGCAGAGATTAAAAATACTGTGAATACATTAGTAGCCGTTGCAATAGACAAGGACAAAGGAAGTCAACATGCATTGAAATGGGCCATTGACCATCTTCTTATCAAGGGCCAAACCGTTGTCCTCCTTCATGTGAGAATCAAGTCCCCTTCAGCCCCCCCATTATCTGGTAAATTACACATTACATGCATCATTTCTTGGTTCGTCACAAAAATGCCCAATTTCTGTAAGCTTGTAATGTGTTCAATAATACTCTTGACCAGGCAGACAACTTGATGCACAAACCAAGGACTTGTTCCTTCCGTTTCGCTGTTTTTGCACAAGAAAATATGTATGTTGTATGCGCGTTTGAGCTCGATTATCATGTTCGGGAAGAAATTGAGTTTTGATCAACCTTATGTTTTCATTTGTGCAGATTCATTGCAAAGATGTGATCATTGAAGACACAGATGTAGCAAAGGCCATTATTGATTATGTAACTCAATCCGCCATAGAGATTCTAATCATGGGCTCTGCATCTAAGGGCGGTTTTCTTAGGTATATATTGCATTTGCCTTTACATTTTACATACATCAATGTCAATATTGATCATTTTTATTGTGTTTGTGAAAACAGATTCAACAAAGTAGACCTTCCAAGCACAATATCAAAAGGACTACCAGATTTTTGCAGTGTCTATATCATCTCCAAGGGGAAAATCTCACATATGAAGTCAGCTTCGCGCCAGGCTCCACAAATGTCCGCGCTTCGAACCCAGATCATGAATAGTCAAAATAACAGCATTCCTCCCTCTCCTTCTTGTAGTAGTATAAAAGGTTTTTCCTATGTCTTCACTTTCAGGTTTCAAATTTATGTTGGCCTTCTTTTGTAATTAATTTATCATGTACTTGTTTGCTTGTATTAGGAAGTGATAGGCATTCTTCTGCTGGGTCACCACCACATTCACATGATGATCAGGATTTTAGGTAATGTCAAGCTATGTCTTTTTGTGCTTCATTTCTCAACTTTTGGATCACCTTCTTACAATGGTGCATATGTGGTGACTATAAGTTTTGATGAGTTGAGAACTGATTACAAACAGATCACCATTCACAAGAGCAAGGCGCCCATATATGAGATCTTATGGAGAACTCTCAGTGGAGTCAGACATAATGAGCTCTGGGAGGACGAGTGTTGATCGTAAATCCTTCTATGACTCGTTCGATCCACCGCCAAAGCCTAAAAACAGGATGTCGACAAGCTCTGATCATTCGTCGGATTATACGTTTGACATACTAAGTCGAAAATCAACGGATAGTAGTAATATAAGTCCTGATTTTTCGGTGATCTCTGACGATGTTCCAAGCTTGTCATGGGCATCATCCCAAACAGCTGTAAGAAAAGTTGTCTTGTTTTATTTTTTTCTTTGCATTCTGAGAGCAATTCAAATTGTTCTATGTTACTACAACACTTTTTAAATCAAGAATAAGAACAAAACTGATGTGGGTTTGGATGACATTAGATAATGTAGGATGTAATGCAATCTAATGTATCATAAGGTTTAGTTTATCTCTTCATATTTCAATATGTTATTTTCTTATATATAATAATAATAAGCTTACGTTTTCATACAAAATTTTACAAGGACATGATGAAATTGATATTTGTATATGACTTTTAAATGATAGGATGATATGGAATATGAAATGAGAAGATTAAAGCTTGAGCTTAAGCAAACAATGGACATGTATAGTAGTGCATGCAAGGAAGCACTTACAGCCAAGCAAAAGGTATGTCCATTTTTCATACAACTTTTTGATAAAAACAAAGCTAAAAGCTTGAAATTAAGCTCAGAATAAGAATTGGAATGGTAGGCAATGGAGTTGCAAAAATGGAAACTAGAGGAACAAAGGAGATCAGAAGAGGCGCGATCAGCAGAGGAGTCTGCAGTTGAGCTTGCAGAAAAGGAGAAGGCGAAATCGAAGGCGGCAATGGAGGCTGCAGAGGCTGCTAAAAGGCTTGCTGATATTGAAGCAAGAAAAAGAAGGTCTATTGAAATGAAGAGCAGCAACTCAGAAGGAGAGGACATGGATGGTTTTGGACATTCAGAAGTGAACTACAGAAAATACTCACTTGAAGAGATTGAGGTTGCAACCGAGTATTTTGCGCAAGCCCGAAAGATTGGCGAAGGCGGTTATGGACCGGTTTTTAAAGGTCGTCTTGATCATACCCAAGTCGCCATTAAAGTTCTTCGTCCGGATGCAGCTCAAGGCAGATCACAGTTTCAGCAAGAGGTACGTTTCACTGATCCATTTCTTGCTGAAAATATAAAGATACTGATTCTTGACTGCATTTTCATCAGGACCTGAAAAAAACTTGTTATGACAGACAAAGAATGTAAAATTTACAATTCATCAGTTACCCACCTCATAATGTGCATAGAAAAAAGAGTCAATATTTGCAACTTTCAATACCAATATTCCTAAAATGACAGAAAGTTCATTGCTTAAAACTTGTCATGTTGGTTTTTGTTCATGAAACAGGTAAAAGTGCTAAGTTGCATAAGACACCCAAACATGGTACTCCTCCTAGGAGCCTGCCCCGAGTACGGTTGCTTAGTCTACGAGTACATGCACAACGGGTCCTTAGAAGACCGGCTCTTCTGCAAAGGCGGGACGCCCCCAATCCCATGGCAGCATAGATTCCGGATAGCAGCAGAGATCGCCACCGCATTACTCTTCCTGCACCAAACCAAACCCGAGCCATTAGTCCACCGCGACCTCAAGCCAGCCAACATTCTTCTTGACCGAAACTTGGTGAGCAAGATAAGCGACGTAGGCTTGGCCAGGCTCGTCCCTCCATCACTAGCCGACAGTGTGACTCAGTACCGAATGACTTCTACAGCCGGGACGTTCTGTTACATTGATCCTGAGTACCAACAAACCGGGATGCTTGGAGTGAAGTCGGACGTGTACTCTCTTGGCATTTTGTTGTTGCAGATCATAACGGCTAAGTCGCCTATGGGCTTGACACATTATGTAGAGCGCGCGATTGAGATGGGGAAGTTTAGTGATATGTTGGATCCGACGGTTGCAGATTGGCCGGTTGAGGAGGCTAAGGGGTTCGCGGAGTTGTCTCTTAAATGTGCAGAGTTGAGGAGGAAGGATAGACCGGACCTTGGCTCGGTCGTGTTGCCGGAGCTTAATCGGTTGAGGGTTCTTGGAGAGGAAAGCCTTGATGCTCAAGGATATAGTGGGATTGAGTATTTTGCTCATACACCTAGCCGAGCTTCCATGCAACAAGTAATTGTGTTTTCTTCTTCTTCTTTTTGTCTCTTTTCATGAGTTCGACTTGAGTACTTGCTCATTTTTTTACCATTGCCCTTGTGCAGGATGTAGTGAGCCTTACACCTTCTCCATTCGAGAGTTTCAAGAGCCACTAGGGTGACATGTGCGCTCTAACAAATCGAGGACCCAAGTAGCCATCGAAAATAGACTTAAAGTTGTAGTCCCTTAACAGATAAATATTGTAAAATCCAAGTGTATATATTCCTCATGTAAATTTTAATAGAGGGGGTGAATACAGAGACGAAGATGATGGCCATAGGATTAGGTCGGCCATAGGATTAGGTCGGTCTAATGTATGTAAAAAAAGAAAAAACTGAACAAGTTCACATTTTTTGTACACTTTCTTGGGTTTGTCCATAAATAATTTATGTTATGTCAGAACCCACGGAATGTCCTATCTGACATCAAAAATAAGTTAGGGAAGGTTGAATTTACTGAGCTGGCAGTAATACGGTGGATCATTTGGCATCAAAGGAATAAATTGGCATTTCAACAAACACCTAATGATTTCATACAAGACCTTAGCATGCACATACGCACACAGTTACAGCAATGGGAATATGCCAAACGTTGGCAAGAAGATGAAGAAATGACGCTAAAAAACAGTTCTATTAGATGTGATGCACGAAGGAGAAAGCCGGACAAGTGGAGAAAACCCAGCCAAGGATTTGTGAAACTAAATTTTGATGGGTCCAAATTAAATAACGGAAATGCGTCAGGAGGATCGATCATAAGGGACGTCAACGGAAGTCTTATAAGTGGGACTGTCAGAAATTTTGGTAACATCTCTGTACTGATGGCTGAGGCCCTAGCCTTGCGGGACGGAGTAGCAGAGGCAAAACAGAAGAAAATACGCAATCTAGAAATAGAAGGCGATAATGTGACAGTTATAAAAGCCGTGAAGGAGCAAGTTAATTGTCCATGGGAAATAGAAAGAATTATTGCTGACATTCTCGTGTCCCTTAGGGGATTCGAGTCAGTTCGTATCTCTCATGAGAATAGACAGTGTAATTCTGTGGCCGATAAAATTGCAAGTTTGGGCCACAGCCTCTCATGGGAAGCAATCCGGAACCACCACGAGCTTTTAGCTCTCATCCACTTGGATGCTCTAGGATACCCTCCTTGAGGAGGGATCCTAATCCTCACCGAGTCAAAAAAAAAAAAAAAAAAAAAAAAAAAAAATTTATGTTCCGGTTCATAAACTTCTTGCTTTACTTGTAGCCTAAATTACTATGTGTACTTTGCAGTTGACTTGAGTCGGGTTTGGGTCAGTTTGGTTTGCAACAAAAGAAAAATCGGGTCAAACACTAAACGTAATCAAGAACATAGAGACATATAAAGAGCAATGATAGAAGAATCAGGATGTCAAGATATTGCAATTTTGTTCAAAGTTCAAACCAAATAGAACCTACTTTTATCATGAATATGATCAGCAGTACCATGACTTAGGTCCATTTAAGAGGTACCAATGCTTGATCAGAATTCCAAAACACAGAGCCGGACCAAAGTCATTAAAAGCCACAAGGAGGTTCATTTTTGTGACAAATGAATGGTGTTTGTTGCGTGTTATAAGAGTTCTATACTTGTATATTTACTTTGTGAAATGGTCAGGGTCCTCAGGGAGTTTCCACAGCCTTCGATGCGGTCCGTAGTAGGTCTTGTTCAAGTGGAGTCTATGAAGAAATGACCTCAAGGTAGGCGTATGTTTTTGTGGTGCGAAGGCCAGGCAAAGACTCAGCTGGTTTATTGACAGATCGTTCTCCCTGTAAGATATAAGAAACAACTCATGGATTACAGACCAAGAAGAGGAAACTGAAGAAGATCAAGTAGATTCAGAAGTTATTTGTACTTGATGAAGAATAACATCAAGGCAAGTTCCTGCCTCACTACCCAGTCACAAGGCCGCATACTCAAAACCCTCTCTGCAGCCATTATTGCCAACCTGTTTACAGAAGAATTAATAACAATTGAATACGGAATCAAATACTGTAAAGTTCAGACCAATCTATTATTAATGTGAAGAAATGTTTGATTTTTGCATACACTGTGAGAATGCATTCAAAATGTGTAATGGAAGAAAGGAAAGAGCTTTGATTAATATTTAAAATGGAGGGAGTGAAATAACCATAGATCTTGAGTCAGTATCACAGGCGGCTTGCGATAACAATAATTAGGGTTCAAAGCATTAGCCATCAAGAATCCAGACTCTAGTCGTGAAGCACGTTTCCAGTGAAGTCTCTGCAATCCCAACTTCTATCTTATTATACCCATATAAGCAAGTTTAGAACATTCATTTTCCCACCCCTCTCTCAAATCAATATAAGACATAAGCAGTAATAAGCTAGTAAGATCAGACTTACAATTAAGTTCCTCAAAGCGATTACTATAATATCTCGGTTTGTAGCAATAGGAAGTGTAGAAAGCGAACTGCTATTTAGTTCTGAAGCCATGCATTCTGGGTCTTCTACGCATGGAGCGTTAATAATAGCAAATAAGCTATGTCCAGAATCTGCCTTGAAGAGTTCCTGTGGAGCATGCAGTAATAAACAATGGTTCAGAGTGCTGAAGTTCATACCATTTACCAACCAATATCCAGCAACTAATATTTGACCAAACTAACATTGGTTGTACCTCTGGAGTCTCTATCTGGGGCCAAATTACAAAATCCTTACCAACGGCAGATCCAAAAATGGTCAGCCCAAGCCTTTGACAAACCTCAATGTATATTATGCTCACCAATGTAGCTGCAACAAGATTTACAGTTATAGCAACAAACCCAGGATATTATTTAAGAAATTACATCAAAGCTAACACAAACTTCAGGTGACAAAACTGGAAGGCGTAGAGAAGGGGTGGTAAAGGTGATTACCACTGCCAATCCCCCCAGAGTTTAGTAGTCTGTGCAAGTACGCAAATTCGGGGTCTACAGGGGAACGCAACCTTTTAAAGCGTCTGTTTCCAAAGATAACAGAGTTCACGGCTTCTAGAACTGCAACTAAATGGCAACCGATGCCTCTAGAGACCAGCTCTGCCTCAACCTCTCTAGCAATTACGTCTAACTCACTCAACCAGTCAGATAGTTTCTTTCCAGCTAGAGGCATGAGCTCCAAGTAGTGATCCTCAGGCGGATCATCTGAAGAAGCATCTCTCTCTACATTTAGAAGGGAAGGAGCATCCATCAATCTACCCAGAGCCATGAAGGCTTCATCTTCAGCTGCTATAAATAGCATAGCCTGCAGAGAAGAAGTGTAAATAGATTACAAAAAAACACAAGTGTATCACTTTTTTTTTCATGTGGTACTATAAATCATACGGTACAAAAAGAAAAATACAAGAAAGCATGTGAGCAAGACTCTTAAGAGAGAACAACACGTTACCAATTGAGAAGTAATGGGATCTTGTAAATCTCTATAAAGATGAGTAGCAAATTAGCCAAGTGAGGCATCAACGTTACCTTTGCAAGAGAAATGTCTTTGTCCTCTAAACGGGGAGAGATCTCTTTGTTAAACTTCTCCCTTGCAGCCCTGAGTACCTAGGAACTCATAAGAACATAAAACAGACTATGATTAGACAGATGTGATAGGTACTATTATAAGATCTTGCAAAGAGGTCTGATATAGAAAATGCAGAGCTGATGAGAATGTTGCAAATACAATTTCGGCTAATGATGAAATTAAGAGCATCAAAATGGATCACATGTACCAATTTGCCTCTACTGAGTGAAAAATATAAAATCAACAAAGATCCCATCATATCATATCCAGATCTTTCAAGATAAACTTACCATTTAGAAGAGTGAATGAAAACTAAACTAATCTTGGAAGCGTTGCATATCATCACCCATAATAGAGGAATAAACAACTATACCTTCACATAAAAATCAGGGCCGAAGGCATCCTTTGGAAACTGACTATCTGGAACAGAAGCCGAACAGATAAAGCTTCCATTTCTTTGGTTCCATTTAGAAACCGCCATCCATGATTTCAGGTTTGTTCCATACGCAAGTGGATAGGAGCCATCGTTGGTATGAAACCTACCACAGCAAATAGGATTACAAGCTTCATTTAAGCTGTAAACGACAAATCATATTGCTACTACACATACTTCCAATCTTGTATAAAAACTTCTGCATCAGTTTGCAAACAGTATCACTCATCAGAACACTCAAAAAGCAGCAGTAAATTCATTCATTTATTTTTCTGTACCAATCTGCTGTGCACAAAATATCAACATACATCTTGCAGACCCCACCGTTATCCTTCCGGAAACAAGCAAGCATTGAACACTCAAGAATCAACGTCATTGAATTCAAAGACAGGAGTGGAAACAAAGATCGGCGATTAACGAGCAGGAGTTCAAGAAATAAACCGAATCTTGGACAGCAAGCAACAGAGAAACCAGTACCTGAATCGAGAGCAATCAGGAGCGGCGGACGCCATCGCAACCACGGAAGTAGGAGGCTCCGAGCAGTAAGCACTAGCGGCGATTGTGGCGACGGCGTTGGTGGTACGAACGCGAGCAGAGTGACGTAATCCGGTTCCGTTAGCGACAACCGAGATCATTCTCGGGAAAATCAGCAATGGCGAGAGCAACGCCGACATGATTACCATCTCGATCGAGGAATTCGCTCCCTAAATCCGGAAATTTCGCCGGAAATCCGAAAGCAAGAACGGAGAAAAGCGAGAATCGGAGATCAAGAAAGCGGGAGTAGGTTTTGAGACGGAATTGGAGCTCTGGAAGTCGCGGATTTCGGAGAACGGAGAAGAGAAGTAATGGGAGGGAGATGAGCGTGAGGGAGAGCAGACGGAATTGGTTGAGAGTCGGCCGAATTCCATCGAAGGTTGGAGAAAAGTGTAGCGGAGTTTGGTTTTTATAGTCGAGAGAAGGAGGGAGGGAGGAATGAAGTGTTGAATGAGAATGGCAGTGGGATGATACGCAGAGGCGGGAACTCGGAAAGCGTGAATGGAGGAGGTGAGACGCAGAGAGTTGGATGATGGAGATTAAGGACGATGCTGTGAGAATGAGTGGGGACAGTATATTACTGTATTATGAACAGCATTTAACATTTTGGTACGAAAATCTTGGTAGAAGTGGATAATGAATGCATGAATTTATTAATATTGGTAGTCTTTATTTATATTTCTTCCATATAAGTATATAGATTTGAAGTTATCAAATTGATTGAAATTTATTAATATTTTTTATTAGATTATAAAGCATTTTTGTGTTTAGCCTTACGCTTGTGAATTATTGCATTATTATTATTTATTTATTTGTATGTAACCAAAATTCCTAAACACATGTTTGGATCGCGTCTTATAATACATTACTAGTTATCTGCTCCTGACGCGTTGTTCGGTACAGTTGTTTAGTACTATTTTGGTAGTTTTGTATGGTCGTTGCTTATATCTATGGTTTCGTTATTTTGTAGTATATTCAAACAATGTATTGTCTTTATTAAAAAATTAGAGTGACATTATTATCGTATTTTTTGTATTTTTAATATTATAAATCCCTATATATATAGATAATATATATCCTTAATCCTTAATCTATAAATTCTTAGCTATAATACTGACATTAATTATCCAAAAACTAACTTAATAAAGAAATTTCGAAAAGAATCTTAAAAATTTTCTATGATATAATATTTAATTTTTAATAAGAAAAAATTGAGATGTAAATCATTATTATGGATTTTTTTTTTTGTTCGAAATTATTATGGAATTATTTGCTATAAAATAAAATTTTGTATTGCATATTCGATGTATATAAAATTTATAATAAAATTTTGAAAAGAATCTTTAAATTTTTTCTCAAATTTACGGGCCGCTCGAGAGAGGCGGTGGATTGACGAGTTTTTGGAGGCCCAACCCGAATAAGCTTGACCCGAGCCCGTATATAAATAGGCATAATTTAACCCGCTTCCGACCTTTCTGTGGAAGCCTCCACCACCCTCGTAACACTAACGCCAAATAAAAAGCTCGGAGCTTTCAAGTTTCAACACAAAGCGGAGCCTCGCCTGAGAGAAAGACGGAACTACACGAGACAGCGCTCTAGGGCGGGATTCTAATTGAAATTCGATTGTGAATTCTTTGATTTCGGGGTGGATTTGGTCTCGAATTCGGTGTTTGGTTAACGGAGGCGGCAATGGACGATTCTCAATCGAATTCCGGTTCGGGGCAGCCGGAGCCACCGCCGGCGACGGAAGGGGAGCGTCCGCAGGAGGCGGAGATACAGGGAGGCGGCGAAACGGTGGAGGATGAGGTGTTGGTCTCGAAGGCGCAGAAGCTAATGAACATGATCACTTCTTCTCAGGAGAACCCTAATCCCAAGGCTCTTCATGCCCTAGCTACTATCCTCGAAAACCAAGAGGCTAGGTTTGTATCCCCTTCTTTCTCTCGTGTATCTGTCTCTAGAGAGTGTTGTTCAAATGCTTTAACGATCCTTTTCGGTATATGTAACTTTACGCTATTGATATGTATACTAGCCTTCCATGAATAGATAGTCCAATTATCGTTTGTTAATTGCATTGATTGTTTGTTTGTTGCATTGAATCATATGTTTCTTTTGTTGGAAGGGTTAAGGACCATATTGAGATATGGAAAATACACCCTTGCGTTCAACCTATGATGCATTATTGTGGTGTTCTTATCTTCCATGGTCTAATTCAAAATAGTAGACATGCCTCTGATTTATACCACTATCAACCATTTCCCATCTTTTGTGGGATCCCAGTCAGATTGGTCTTTTAGCTCAGACTGAACTTCCCTATCCATTCTGACCCTACAACACTAGAGGTTCCACAATGACCACTGACATGTACAAAAGGGATGCTTTATAACCGGGAATTGATGTTCCATTATAGATAAGACTATTCAATACCATTGCAGGATTATATTAACATTTAACCAGAGTAGTCAATTATATGAGGAAGTGTGGTTTCTTGAGAGCAGCCTTATAAGTTAACTCTATGTACAGAAGGGATGCTTTTATAACTGGGAATTGATGTTCCATCATAGATATGGCTATTCAATAGCATTGCAGGATTATATTAACATTTAACCAGAGTAGTCAAGTATATGAGGAAGTGTGATTTCTTGAGAGCAGCCTTATAAGTTCTAATATATGATATCATTGTCCACTGAAAACAATATTACAAATTGCTTTGTTTTATCCCCAAGCGTTTACAGTTATCTTCGCCACTGTGATGATTTCTCTATTTTTTTAGTTGTTTGAAAATGAGGTGTTGTAATGTGGCTGTGTGACATGGCAGTTCTGACAGCCTTGACATCGGATAGTCTTCAGTAGCTGCAGGTTTATTCTGTTAGGATTGGTGAACTAGATTTCCTTCTTTTTTTGCCAATGCCGGTTAACCAAACCTTTTTATGCGGGGTTAGATTAAAGTAAGATAAATTGATTTAATTTGAGCCTCTCCTTTGCTTCCCATCATGATATACTGTACTCGTCATACTTGATTAGGAGTGACTAATATCAGAGAGGTTTGTATGTAAAATATGCTACTTAATTACAGCATCTCCATTTAAAACTTATATACTCAATAGTTGGGCATCTTTTCTTATTGAAGGGGGAGGTTTTTTTTTCATAGCTAGACTACCATATTAGTTTGTAGTTGAGAACTATTTTTATTTTTCATGTTCATTTGTGCAGATATATGAAAGAGACTGGTCATTCCTCCCCTAATAATGCTAATGCACGGTCTTCTCATATTATTGGACGTCTAGCTAATTTAATTCGGGTAAATCCTCTTATAATGTATTCTGTAGAGATTCTGTCTTTTGAATCTGGATGTTTTTATACTTGATGTGTAAGTGCGCGGTGACTGGTGCTTAATAATTTTTTTACCCTCTGTGAACAGGAGAATGATGATTTCTTTGATTTGATATCATCAACGTTTCTTTCAGAATCTAGATACTCCATGGCTGTCCAGGCCGCAGCTTCTAGGCTGCTTCTCAGCTGTTCACCAACTTGGATGGTAATATATTCCCTATTGTTTTTATAGCATTATTTGGTAATGCTCTTATGTGGTAACTGGGAGCATGGGTCTGTTTATGTTAAGTGGCATTGGTTTTGCAGTTTCCTCATGTCTTTGATGAAGATGTCTTGGAGAACATAAAGGAATGGGTTATGTTTGACAATGCTAGCTCATCCGTCAACCAGTCTAAACCAGAACTGGGGCTGAAGAAATCTTCTGATTTTGAGATGCGTACAACATATTCCACTGGTCTTCTAGCTGTGTGTCTTACTGGGTATGCAAAATGCCTTTGTGCTTACTTGTCACGCTAAGTATACCTTTTTCTTCACTATCTTCTGCAATTACTTTCTGGCTTATGTCTGATTTTAAGTTAATTGTTGCAGTGCAGGTCAGTTACTTGAAGATGTGCTAACATCGGGATTGTCAGCCAAGCTTATGCGTTATCTTCGTACAAGAGTTTTGGGAGAGTCAAGTGCCAGCCAGCACAGTCATATAAAAGATAACAGGAGCTTAATTACATTAGGTGTTAGAGGTAGAGATGATAGCCGGACTCGAATGAACCAACCTATAGACGCAGTTCCTTTTGGTGATTTAAGGACAATGGAAAATGGAGCTTTGCTTGAGCCAAGAACTTATGAAATCAGGTGTGCAGGAAGATCCATTAGTAACGAAGATGATGATTCCATGAGGCGTAAGGTGAACCATTCATTGCAAATATCTAGTGATAGAACCAGCGTTCATGACGGTGTTATAGGGAGCGAGCAATCTGTAATCTCCCCTCTGTCTGTAAGCCAGTCTGGCCAATCACATAGAACTGTGGACAGGAGTTTGCTTAAATCTCCAGATGCGAAAGGTGTATCAGATGTTTCAAGGGGAGTAATCAGGGTTGTTCCTGATGAATGTGTGACTGAGAAAGAGGAAATTAGTTGTTGTAAAGTCGGAAGTCGAGATATATCTGATCTGGTCAACTCTGCAGTAAGAGCTGCTGAAGCTGAGGCACGTAAAGCCAATGCACCTGTTGAAGCTGTTAAAGCTGCTGGAGATGCTGCCGCTGAGCTGGTCAAAAGTGCTGCTTTGGATGTAACTCACTGTCTTCTTCGTGCAATTTCACTTACTCTGCATTCTCCCTTTGCTTTGCAGTAGATTTAGATGCAATATATGAATTCATTGTTTTTTAATCTTATGTTCATGCCTACTCATTTACAGGAGTTGGAAGCAAGTAATGATGAAGATTCTGCAGTTTTGGCTGCTTCTAGAGCGGCATCTACTGTAATAGATGCTGCTGCTGCAACTGAAGTTTCAAGGTTTGATAAGTAAATGATTTTCTGAGGAAGTTGATCTTTGTTCTCTCACTGTCCAATATTTTTATTGATCATCGTATTTTTGATTAAAATATTCACATTTAATCTTACATGCTTTGTTGGTTGCTGAACAGGAATTCTCATGCTGATGAGGTTGATGCGTCAAATTCTGGGGCTGATGCATCAAATTCTGGCAGTGGACACACTGAGTCCGTTGAGGACATTGTTGATGTCATGATCCCAGATTGTGAATTACTGGCACAACACAGGGAGAAGTTTTGCATACAATGTCTTGTGATTCTAGGAGAGTATATTGAGGTTCTTGGACTTGTGATGCAAGAGAAGGGAGTAGATGTCTGCCTTGTATTGTTACAAAGATATTCTAAATTAAAAGATGAAATAGAGGCTGCCATCCTCCTTCCTGATGTTCTTAAATTAATATGTGCATTGGCTGCTCACAAAAAGTTTGCAGCATTATTTATAGATCGTGGTGGCATGCAAAAGCTGCTTGCTGCTCCAAGAGTTTCTTATACGTTCTTTGGTCTTTCATCTTGCTTATTTACTATTGGATCCCTTCAGGTATTATGACAGTCATTCCAAGTTTTCAAGCCTATATAGATATTGCCCTTGTTTATTGAATCTTTAAATGTTTTATTTTTCAGGGAGTCATGGAGCACGTATGTACCCTCCCTTCAAATATTGTCCATGAAGTGGTTCAGTTGGGTATCCAGCTTCTGGAATGCTCACAGGATCAGGCACGGAAAAATTCGGCTTTATTTTTTGCGTCTGTATTTGCTTTTAGAGCAATTTTGGACGCCTTTGATGCTCTTGAGGGATTGCAAAAGCTACTTGGTCACCTGCATGAGGCTGCTTCTGTAAGATCAGGAGTCAATTCTGTGGGCTTGGGATCTAATTCGGGACCACATAGAAATGATAGATCCAATGAAGTACTGACATCATCTGAAAAGCAGATAGCCTATCACACAAGTGTTGCATTGCGACAATACTTTAGAGCACAGCTTCTTTTGCTTGTGGATTCTCTTCGTCCAAATAAAAGCAGTCGCAGTGCTGCTCGAAATATTCCAAGTGTAAAGGCTGCTTATAAGCCCCTTGACATTAGTAATGAGGCCATGGATGCAGTGCTTCTCCAGATACAGAAAGATCGAAAGCTGGGTCCTGCATTGGCTAGGGCTAAATGGTCTGCAGTTGATAAGTTTCTTAACTGTAATGGGCATGTGATAATGCTGGAGTTGTGTCAGGTAGGTATTCTATTATTCTTTCAAAGAGTTTTTTTTGCTTAATAAATGGAAAATAGGGTGCTAGTGAGGGAAAGTTTGGAAATAGAAATAAGAGATGCTTTTACTTGCTTTTTCTTTTTTGTCTTTGTTTGTTTCACCTACGCTGACCCATTGTAACTATGGATGACCACTTGTGTAGGCTCCACCTGTTGAGCGGTATCTGCACGACTTGCTCCAGTATGCATTGGGTGTCCTCCAGATCGTCACGTTGGTTCCTTATAGTCGCAAGTTGATAGTAACTGCCACATTAAGCAATAATCGTGTTGGTGTAGCTGTGATTTTGGATGCGGCTAGTGGTCCTGGCTATTCTGATCCTGAGGTAGGTTCTTGTCTTCCCCTGATCATTGCTGTCATTTGTGAAACCAAATTAACTTTTTATTATACTTGAATTGGTCAGATTGTTCAGCAAGCCTTAAATGTGCTGGTAAATCTTGTGTGTCCACCACCTTCCATCAGCAATAAGCCATCTCATTCTATTCAAGGTAACCACTCTCTCTCTGTCCAGGGCCCTAGTGGTCCTGGTGCAGAGACTAGAGAGCGAAATTCAGATCAGAATGCTACAAGCCAAAGTGAGCAAACGCCAGTATCAGCTGTTGCATCTGGTTTGGTTGGTGATAGGAGAATATCATTGGGTGCTGGAGCAGGATGTGCTGGCCTTGCTGCTCAGTTGGAACAAGGATATAGACAAGCTAGAGATGCTGTTCGATCTAATAGCGGTATTAAAATTATGCTACAGCTAATCCAGACACGCATCGTTTCTCCTCCTGCTATGCTTGATTGTCTTCGTGCACTTGCATGCCGAGTGCTGCTTGGTTTAGCCAGGGATGAAGCAATTGCACATATATTGACTAAACTTCAGGTATGTTCAGAATGATTTTAATGTTTATGCTCAAAATAAATACGATGGCAGGCTGTGGCTGTTGATGTAATATTGTCAGCTGAGAGAAAAAAAATCAAAAGAGAACATAACTATAAATTTTGTGTTGCACACGTTAGAGCTTATGGCATTAAAAATATATCTGTGGAGACTGTTGATAGGTGATTACATATGAGTCCTTGATAATACTCTTGGAATCTGTGTTTGTTTATTTATTTTCTTTCAAGTCCAAATTTTTTGCATCTGATTCGTGGAGGAGGTTCAGTATTGTATATAAATATTTTTTTCTTTTTTATTATCAGTCTTCGCCTCTTTGGACAAACTTAATGAACTGCCTACTAAATTGCTGTAGAATTGGATTTAGGTTTATCACTAAAAGAGTCAATTTGAAGAATTGTTTTTTTTTGAGCCCCACAATTTGAAGAATTTGGTTTGCCTTAAATGATTGCAGAAGAGCTTGAAAGTTTTTTTTTTTTTTGAATTATATGGTCAATTTAATAACTGTGTGCAAAATCAATATACAATAACAGTTTGACACTGTAATGATGGTTTTTTATAGGTTGGCAAAAAGCTATCAGAGCTTATTCGAGATTTAAGCAGCCAGACCTCTGGAACTGAGCAAAGCAGATGGCAAACAGAACTCACACAAGTTTCCCTTGAGCTAATTGCAGTGAGATGATCGATTCTTGATGCTTGTTTATTAATTAAAAATATTTGCAAGCATGTTGCTTGCGCCTATTTTTTTCCCCTTTTGATATACCTGTTTGAGCAGTTTAGCTTGATAATACATTTAGGTTTGATGAAATTTAGTATGATGATCCTTGTCATACACCCGTCTACTTATCATGCATACATTTTTAAGCGCTTTCTATTTCAGCTTAGGCATCCTGATGATTTGTAACGTTTTTTTGTATAGATTGTAACTAATTCTGGGCGTGCAAGTACGTTAGCAGCTACTGATGCTGCAACTCCCACACTGAGACGTATAGAGAGAGCTGCTATAGCTGCAGCTACTCCTATCTCATATCATTCAAGGTATATTCATGGAACTTTTGCTGCCTTTACACTGTTAACTATTGTTGACCATCTTTTATCTGTGTTAGTTCTTATATTTTTTTCTCCGTATTTCCAGGGAACTTTTGCTACTGATACATGAACATCTTCAAGCATGTGGTTTAGGCACAAGTGCTGCAACATTGCTAAAGGAAGCTCAGCTGACACCTTTGCCATCCTTGGTGGCCCCATCATCTCTGGCTCACCATGTTCCCGCTCAAGAGTTACCCTCTTTCCAGATTCAGTGGCCATCTAATCGAATTTCTGGTGGGTTTTTCAGCAGTGGACTCAAATCCACTGCATGTCATGATAATGAGCAACATAATTGTGTTCCAGAAGATTCTGCCAAGAAAAAGCCTCTTGTCTTCACATCTAGTTTCAGTGCTTCAAAATTGAGTGATATGCAGACACCAATTTTCAAGAAAGCGCATTCTTTCGGGAAGTCTTCTGTAGATGCAGAATCTCAAACCAAGACTCCAATTGTGTTGCCAATGAAGAGGAAATGTACAGACACAAAGGAGAATAATTCAACCTCAGTTAAACGGCTGAACACTGGTGGTGACCTAGGACTTAAGTCTCCAAGCTTCCAGACTCCCAACAGTGGACGTAGAGTCAATTTCTTTGATTCAGCTGGTTTCTTAACCCCAGTCTCCGGTTTAAGAGATTCATTAGAAACATCCCAACAGTGTGAAACTCCAGCAGGAATTTCCCAGCCCGGGCTTTCCACTGATGGCACTGAACGCCTGTCCCTAGACTCCATAATTGTTCAGTATTTAAAGCATCAACACCGCCAGTGTCCTGCTCCTATCACAACTCTTCCTCCCCTCTCCCTATTACACCCACATGTGTGTCCTGAACCGAGACGAAGCCTTGATACTCCATCAAATGTAACGGCCCGGCTAAGCACTCGTGAATATAGAAGCATGTATGGCGGGACCCATGGAAACAGAAGGGACCGCCAGTTTGTGTATAGCAGGTTCAGGCCAATGAGGAGCTGTAGGGACGACGCTAGCTCCCTTCTGACAAGCATGACTTTTCTCAGAGACTCACAGCTTGCTGCTGGATTTCATAATGGAGAGGTCAAGATATTTGATTCGTTTAACAGTACTGTACTGGAAACGTGCATGGGCCACACATCTCCCGTTACAATGGTGGAGTCGTTTTGGGGGGATGGATCCCAGCTTCTGCTTTCTTCAAGCTCCCTTGATGTGAAGCTGTGGGACGCTTCCTCAATTACAGGTGGCCCTGTCCACTGGTTTGAAGATTGCAGGACTGCTCGGTTTGGTCATTCAGGGAACGTCTTCGCAGCTCTAGCTGCTGATCCATCGCAAAGAGATATTCTCTTGTATGATGTTAGAACTTTCCAACTGGATCAGAAATTAACAGACACCAATGCACCCGCTCCTTCTCGAGGTCAATCTTACTCGCACGTTCATTTCAGTCCTGATGATACCCTGCTGCTTTGGAATG
Source organism: Polygonum maritimum (assembly GCA_963924305.1). Taxonomy (NCBI): domain Eukaryota; kingdom Viridiplantae; phylum Streptophyta; class Magnoliopsida; order Caryophyllales; family Polygonaceae; genus Polygonum; species Polygonum maritimum. The sequence goes on along the minus strand of OZ002731.1, from coordinate 42,402,087 downwards.
GGGTCTTGTGGGACCGTCGGTTATCACGCCATGTCCACAGATTTGACCAATTTACAGATTATGGTGGTGGCGGCTTCCATCCTGCTGGAAACGAGGTATGGATCAATACAATTTGTCACTTGAATTCTATTTTGTATTTTTACAATCTTCCGATCACTTTCAATGAGCCAAATTTGGAACTATAAAAACAAAAATCCTATTTACAGTATCATAGATTTCAATAAAAGAATCTTGCGGTGACCAAGTATGGTAAAACTAGTGTACGTCCTGTACCCTGTACGGGATTAAAGAGTAAAACGATATGGGATTTAATGCAGTAAAATTAAATTGTTATTGTACTCCAAGTATATGGAATGTGGGCTGGTTCTTGTATTTAGGAGGGAAATATGAGAATTGAATGTAATTGGGTGGTTTGTAGTTAAAAAGGGATTGTGAGAGTTTGGTGGTTTTATAGTTATTTTTCTTTCTCAGCAAAAATTTAAAGAAAAACTAAAAATTATAATTTTACAAGCAGGTTTTTGAGTTTTTATTGGTACACTTGTCGAATTTTACAAGCAGGTCTTTTCTAAGACATTGCTATCCAATTAATATATAGAGAGATTGGACTTAACAATATCCTATGATTTCCTTCAATGAGCAGGTAATTATAAATTCTGAAGTGTGGGATCTCCGGAAGTACAGGCTCCTGAGAAGTGTGCCGTCCTTGGACCAAACGACAATCACATTCAATACTCAGGGAGACATAATCTACGCAATACTTAGGAGGAATCTCGATGATGCCATGTCAGCAGTCCACACACGCCGTGCCAAGCATCCGCTCTTCGCAGCGTTCCGCACTCTCGACGCCATAAACTACTCCGACATCGCCACGACCCCGGTCGATCGCTGTGTGCTCGACTTTGCAGCGGAGCCCACGGATTCTGTTGTCGGGCTCGTAACGCTGGATGACCCTGCTGACATGTACTCTTCTGCTCGGATTTACGAGATTGGTCGGAGGAGACCGACTGATGACGACTCTGATCCCGATGACGCAGAGGAGAGCGAGGAGGAAGATGATGAGGACGACGACGAAGATGATGATGATCTTATGGGGGACCCGATACTGGGCCCCATATTAGAAGGTGACGGAGACAGTGGCGACGATGACGATGACGATGATGACGATGATGGGAGTGGGATGGATGATGATGATGATGATCTGGACGATGAGGATGTGGATTATTATGTGCATGAAGGTTTGAACGGAGGCGGTGGGATGATAGAGTTTATGAGCGATGGAGAGGACGATGATGATAGCGATGATGATGGGTTAGGCCCGTACAGCAGCGAAGATGACGAGTAATCAATGATAACCGGAGGTGAAAAGTGGTATTCAATGCCTGAGTAGTTGTGCTTTCATTGCACTGGGCTAGATCCAATGGTTCAGTGCAAAAGTTTTGCTGCTGTACATGTTTTTGATCATTGAACTGTTTTGTTCTAGGGATTTTTGTAAGGTTGTTGATGAAGTTTTAAAATTCTTTCTTCAATTAGTTTAGTTGTTTGGTAATGAAAAGAAGAATACACAGTATTTACAATGGCTTACATGGAGGGCTATGAAAGCTTTCAGCCTCATTTGTTCGGTTTGCTTACAACTTTCACAAGGTTATTTTTCTTTCAAAAAGAAGAATACAGTTTTTTACTCTCAATCTCTTGCATCTTTCGTTAAAGTTTGCCTTATAAAAAATTTAAATTGATTAAATGAATAAAGTATTTCAAAATTTGTATTTTTTTTCAAAAGCTTCCTCTGTTGCACAAAAATATATAATTATTTTTTTTAGGGTATAACTAGTTTATTGAATAATATATTTGAAAAATCTCTTTTTTGTTTCATGTTGACATTAGTATAATGCAAAGGTAAATCTATATTAGTAAAATCGTATAATCATATCCTAGCTGGAAAAATCGTCATAATATTAGTACCAGAATATAAAAATAAAACAAAGAGAGCACCGTCCCCTAAACCCTAGTCCCCCATTGCTGTCTTCCTAAAAGCCTCTTCTTCCGTGCAAAAGGCGCAACCAAACCCTTGCTCCCTTTCTCGGCGAAAATGTCGCAGTCTCTGGAGCTTCTTCTCATCCAATTCTTAATGCCGGACAACGACGCCCGCCGGCAAGCCGAAGACCAGATAAAGCGTCTGGCGAAGGATCCCCAGGTGATTCCGGCTTTGATCCACCACCTTCGCACCGCCAAGACCCCCAATGTTCGCCAGCTCGCCGCCGTCTTGCTCCGGAAGAAGATCACCGGCCACTGGCCCAAGCTCTCACCTCAGCTCCGACAGCTTGTCAAGCAATCGCTCATTGAAAGCATAACTCTGGAGCACAGGTCTCTATTTCTTTCATCGTCTATCTGCACTTATTGTGCTTGCTGTTGGTTCTGAAAAGTGGCGCGCTTTGTTTTATCAGAATGCGGATTAGCTGTTGAGTTTAGTAGTTTGTTCTTTTTGCTAATTGAATTTTGTATCATTGACTCGGTCATGAATTTTGTGTCAGAGTCATCCAATTAACTTCTCTCTCTCTTAAATTATAGAAATACCAGTGATGCTAGCATTTTATCTCTCTTACGGTTAGAGGTTATCAATGGTTGAGTGATCTTCTTATACTATGCTGAAACTGATAGATTGTCATTGGTTGGAAATGTATGCAAATAAACAAAATTGAATATCTTAAGGAGAATTCTTTGTGGACTTGTATTTGCAGCCCTCCAGTGAGAAGAGCTAGTGCAAATGTAGTTAGCATCATTGCCAAGTATGCTGTTCCAGCTGGTGAATGGCCTGATTTGTTGCCATTTCTTTTTCAGTGCAGTCAGAATGCCCAAGAAGATCATAGAGAGGTGATTAGCAAGCTTTCTTTATTTTGTGTTTATCATTGCCAGTGTTTTTTTTTGTGATGCCAGAGTATGGTCTATTTAGCTCTTGTTTTTTTGGACTTCTTGACTTATAGAAACATCATCATTGTGCATTTGGGACTATTGTCTGTTTAGGTTTTCCGGACTGGTCAATTGGCAGACAATCTCCAGTTCTGGCAAAGAAATTCATTACCTTTTGCCAAGTTTCAGTTTCATCACAGTTAATTCATTTCATTAAAAATATCACTGTCCATGCATGAAGAATGGTGCATTGATGTCTATTCAATCAATCCATACATTTAATTCTTGAAAATGTCTTGATTTAGTGCTTGGAGTCCACTTTTTGTATACTTAAATCTTGCGCCTACTTTAACTGACAAATTCTCCAATCCAAACTTTGTGCAAATTCTAGGTGGCATTGATCTTATTCAGCTCGTTGACGGAAACAATAGGAGATACATTTCGGCCTCATTTTCCTGACCTGCAGAAGCTTTTACTGAAGTGTTTGCAAGATGAGTCTAGCACTCGTGTTAGAATTGCTGCCCTCAAGTAAACGCTTGTTTGTTGATAGCTACTTCTGCAAACATATTGTTTTATTGATATTGTTGCTTATCCAATTATTGCTCCTTGTCAGGGCAGTTGGATCATTTCTGGAGTGCACTCTTGATGCACCCGAAGTGGTAAGCTCGTGTTATATATTCATAGAAAACTTTGCCTTTAGTAAAAATGTTCTTTAAATCCTGCATTCTGGGAAAGGTGGGGGTGTAAGTAATTGACTGATGTTTTGGGATTTTGTAATTTAGAAATATATGATGTAGGTTCTTGTAACTTTGTATGTGGAAAATATTTTGGTTAAGACACTTCAGTGAAGCTTTAGATATTATATGTATGTTTGTTATGCAGATCCAGTTCCGTGACTTCATACCTAGCATTTTGAATGTCTCGAGGCAGTGTCTTGCAGCTGGCGAAGAAGATGTTGCCATCATTGCTTTCGAAATATTTGATGAGCTGATTGAGTCACCTGCACCACTTCTGGGTGATTCCGTGAAATCTATAGTGCAGTTCTCTCTTGAAATTTGCTCTAATCAGACTTTGGAACTTAGCACTCGTCATCAGGTACCTGAATGCTCCTGTATTCCTGGTGCTGTTTCTAGATAATAAGGTTTTCATGAAACTTTTATTTTCAGCTGGTAATGTGACTATTTCTATTGGTTTAGTTTTGATAGTTTTCTTCATAAATGATCAGGCAATTCAAATAATTTCATGGCTTGCAAAGTACAAGCCTAAGTCGCTAAAAAAGCACAAACTGGTCGATCCTATCCTGCATATTATGTGTCCTCTGCTTGCTGAATCGAGTGACAGAGATGACGATGATGACCTTGCACCAGATCGAGCTTCTGCAGAAGTTATAGACACAATGGCATTAAATCTTCCTAAGCAAGTCTTTGCTCCAGTGCTTCAGTTCGCTTCAATAAGCAGTCAGAATGTGAATCTGAAGCATAGAGAAGCTGCAGTTACAGCTTTAGGTGTAATTTCAGAGGGTTGCTTCAATTTACTAAAGGAGAATTTGCAGCCTATTCTTCAAATTGTGTTGGGGGCTTTAAGAGATCCAGAGCAGGTAGTAAGAGGAGCTGCATCCTTTGCATTGGGCCAATTTGCTGAGTATTTGCAACCAGAGATAGTGTCTCATTATGAGAGTGTCCTTCCGTGCATATTGAGTGCACTTGAAGATGCTTCTGATGAAGTTAAGGTAAGATGTAATGCACATGTATTATTTTTGGCTGATTTTATTTTGTGAAATGTGTTGCTTAAGCTCCAAATCATGATGGTAAATGAAATATATAATTTTTCAGGAAAAGTCTTACTATGCTCTGGCTGCATTTTGTGAGAATATGGGTGAAGAAATACTTCCATTCCTAGATCCTTTGATGGCCAAGCTGCTGGGCGCTCTACAAAATAGCTCCAAGAAGTTGCAGGAAACGTGCATGGTAAAGTGAAGCCTATCTTCACTGTTTGTACTTTGTTTTGGTTTGATCCTATATCCTAATGGCATGTAGATCTCTAATGCCTTGATTTTCTTCAGTCTGCAATTGGCTCAGTTGCAGCAGCTTCTGAACAAGCTTTTCTGCCATATGCTGAAGGGGTTCTTGAGTTGATGAAAAACTTTATGATTCGTACAAGTGATGAGGACCTTACATTGCGGGCTAGGGCAACTGAATTAGTTGGAATTGTTGCAATGTCTGTTGGAAGAGCAATGATGGAACCAATTTTACCAGCTTATATTGAAGCAGCAATTGCTGTGAGTAGAGATTCAGAGCTTTGATTTTCTGATGTCAGCGTAGCAGATCTAGGAACTGATAAATGTCTGCATGTTAATTTACAGGGTTTTGCATTGGAATATAGTGAACTTCGGGAGTATACCCATGGTTTTTTCAGCAATGTGGCTGAAATTTTAGATGACGGGTTCACACAGGTATAAGATAAATCATAGTTTCTGATTTTATGAAGACTTCCTTTTTCCTTGCAACTGCCTCTAAATTGCTTCAAAGACTTGTGTACCGAGCTATGTTATAGCAATTTATTTTTATATTCCAATACAGTACCTTCCACACATTGTACCTTTGGCATTTACCTCCTGCAACCTTGATGATGGTTCTGCTGTCGACATTGATGAGTCTGATGGAGAAGAAAATATGAATGGGTTTGGTGGCGTTTCCTCTGATGATGAAGCTCATGATGAGCCAAGAGTACGCAATATCAGCGTAAGAACAGGGGTATTGGATGAAAAGGCAGCTGCAACCCAGGCCCTGGGCTTATTTGCTTTGCACACAAAGTCTGCATATGCACCGTATCCTGTTATATATAGTTGTCTTATGCTATAACTATGTTATTATTTCACCATGAAGTATCCAGTTATATGTAGTAGTCTGTCAGCGGGTTCTTTGACTCTTTCCATTAGCTATCTGGAAGAAACTATCAAAATTTTAGTACGTCAAGCTGCGTACTTTCATGAGGATGTTAGACTTCAGACAATTACTTCTCTGAAACGTAAGTATTGTTTGTGTGCTGTGTGCATATATGTTCCTTTGCTATATTTCTTAATAAACTTGACTCTTGCTCTAGTAATAGGCTTTATGCTGTTGTCATGCAATGAATGAATCAACTTGAATTCCTTTAAAGATTCGATCTCTAGTTGCAGAGTACTGTGAAATGTTACTTACATTATCTCTGTTTGCTTCAGTACTCTAATCCTATTTCCTTTTTGGTCAACTGATGAGGTTTTGTTGAGTATTAAAACAAGTCAGCATTTGCATCAACATTATGTACACTGCTTCTGTCATTATGCTATATCCGAGAGTGTTGTAACAGGCTGACAAACATTTATAACATTTTACATTATGTTCTATTGGTCCTATCTAGTTATTCTCAATAATATTTGCTTGTTTTTTTGCCAGATATTTTGACGGCAACGGAGGCTGTCTGTCAAGGCCATCTTGTAAGTGGAAGTTCGGGTTTACAACCTTCGATTTTGCATGCATAACTGTTTGTTTTTGTTCAACTAAAGTACATGAGATAGAAGTAGAACGACATTTTTTTCCCTTTTGTTTATCATAAAGACCTTTTTTTAGCCCAAGAAGCTAATATGTACTCTGGTTTTTCCTGCAGGATCGTTTAGAAATGGCAAACATGGTTTTCGGTAAGTATGCACCTTGGATTTTCATTGTTGCCTTCTCAACTTATCATACTATCTGTACTAAGACTTGTGATCACCTGCTTTCCTTATCCTTTCCATGGATATTCAGATACTATAATGAATATCTATATCAAGACAATGGCTGAGGATGATGACAAGGAAGTTGTAGCCCAAGCTTGCACAAGTGTGGCAGACATTGTCAAGGATATTGGATATTCAGCTATTGAGTCATGTTAGTCTGATACCATTGAATATGTTCGATAGGTTACTGAGTTATTATTTATTGTCTGGTTCACTAATGAGTTGGTGTGTGATTTATAGACATGCCAAGGCTTGTTGAGACAACATTGATGTTGCTTAAAGAAGAATCTGCCTGTCAACAAGTTGAATCGGATGGTGATGATGATGATTACTCGGACCATGATGAAGTCCTGATGGATGCAGTTTCTGACCTCCTGCCTGCTTTTGCTAAGTCCATGGGCCCACATTTTGCTCCCATTTTGGCGAAGCTATTTGGACCTTTGATGAAATTTGCGGTGCACTTTCTGTTAACTTTTTGGACATTTTCAGCCTCCTTCAAATTTTTTGTATCCTTTCATCAAGTAATCATTGCCTGTTGCAGAAAAGTCCACGTCCACCACAAGACCGTACCATGGTTGTTGCGTGCCTTGCAGAAGTTGCTCAGTATATGGGTGCACCCATTGCAGGCTACGTTGATGTAATCCTTTTTTCTTGACATAACAGCTCATTCAGCACTTTAACCTGCTCAGTACTTTAATCTCAAATCATGAACTGTGATATTTCAGACGGTTATGCCTTTGGTAGAGAAAGAACTCATATCGTCAGATGCAACAAACAGGCGAAATGCTGCTTTCTGTGCTGGAGAATTGTGCAAAAATGGTGGAGATGCTGCTTTGAAGTAGTCTTCCTTTTCTTTTCCTTCATTTTTATCTTTATATTCCTGGTTGCTGAAATATCTTGCTGAGATTAAGAGTGGAACATGATGAATAAAATACTTGCTCATACCAATTGACTTGAAATTTATTTATGTTTGGTTTTCACTGAATTAATAGTTGAATCGGAATGTTTTGCATCACAATTGTAGACATTATAGCAATGTGCTGAGGGGATTATATCCATTGTTCGGAGAATCTGAACCAGACGATGCTGTAAGGGACAATGCTGCCGGTGCTGTAGCAAGGATGATCATGGTTCATCCTGAGGCTGTCAGCCCATTGAATCAAGTGTGTTTTCTTTCTTCTTATAGTCCCTTGCTCCCTTTGTTCACTAAAGATTGATCTTTTTCAAACTTTTTGTAAAGCATTTCATCTTCCCATTGCAGGTTCTGCCCGTTTTTGTCAGAGCTCTCCCTTTGAAAGAAGATCATGCAGAGTCCATGGCTGTTTACACCTGCATTGCTAATCTTATTATAGCGTCCAACCCTCAGGTATCTTTCGCACAGTCACCTCTCTAGTACATGACAAATTTGCTTTGTCAACAAGTGCTTCAATTATTTGTATCCACATTTGGACATGTATATTTTTCTACTTTGGATTTCACATTTACAGAACCAATTCTAATGCACGCCAAAATTGTCACTTGCCCAGATACTGTCTTTGGTCCCAGAACTAGTGAAAGTGTTTGCAGAAGTTTTGCTGTCACCTGTTGAAACCTCAGAAGTAAAGTCTCTCATAGGCAGCGCTTTCTCACATCTGATGTCAACATACGGGGAACATATGCAGCCTGTTCTAAGCGCTCTTCCACCAGCGCATGCTAATGCACTAGCTTCAATTGGTCGAAAGTGCTGATATACATTCTCTCTTCAAATTTATGAAGTTTATACAGCCCAAAATACAGTTGATGTTTCTGTACAATTTTTTCATGGGAGAATTGGACCAGCCCTTCAAACAAATCAGGTATTGGTTTGCCTTGTTCTCTTTTCTTGGAGACTCCATCTTGTCTAAATAAAGCTTTGACCCCTTTTTTTGTGTTGGCCTGATAATCTTTCTGCTTTAATCTGTGCAGGGTCTGATCTCTTCCCTGGTTCCCAAATTGTGCACCATTTTTGTCTCTGGTGTGATATTCAATTATTTATGGAATTTCATTTGAGTTAAATTTTGTATCTTGTTTCTTTTTTATATTCTTCCCGTTTTGCAGCTGTGTTCATGCACATTGGGTTCGATAGTTTTGATCACTATTATTATTACATCTTGGGTATGATTTGAGAATGTATTTAGTACATAGTTTGAGCTCGGAAAGTAATGCAAGTGGTGTGAGTTTTTCTTATTGATTTAGGCTGTTCAAAGTTCAAACTAGCCTTCTTGAGTCATTATCATTCTACAAGCCAAACGTTGAAAATCCTCAACACTTTCAAGTTAGGTTTTTGCATGCATGAATTGAGTTAACAACTTTAAAATGCTGATTTTTGTATTTCGGTGGAAATGGTTCGTACATATTTCGTATGGTGTACGTAAATAGTAATTTGTTAATAAATGTTAATTTCGTGGGAACTATTATGGCCTGTAGTTTATAAAGGAGCTCACTGATTGACACCTGGTTCTTTGTATAAAGATGATGAAACTAGTGCAACTAGCCCACCAGGTTCCTATTTTCAAGCCTATCCAAATGAAATCTATGTAATCAGGTAAGTTTTTTTTTTTGGTTGAGGGCACTGCCCATGAGAGTCGAACCGGTAACCTCTGGGTAGTACCCTTGGAGGCTTAACCGTTTTGACTAAATGCCCGAAGGCTATAATCAGGTAAGTTGAAAAGCACAAACTTAAACCTAAATATAGGTAAAGCATGTCCAAATGAAATCTATGTAATCAGGATTGAAAAGCACAAACCTAAACCTAAACCTAAAAATAGGTTCTTTGAAGTGGAATAATAAAGATGTGTCGTCAAACCAACGCAACAGCAACAAAGCAAATCTTTAGCAAAATTGGGGTTCAACCTACTTACCCTAATCAATGAAATTACACGATAAGATGGGCCAATTTGAGCAAAATTGGGAAAGCAAGAGGTAGATCGTTTAGTAGTTACCATAGACAGGGAAATCAACGGCACCGTTTAGTGCTTGCAAGATCCGGCCACGGCGAGCCCGGTCATGCACTCATGCGTTCTGAGCTGACTCATCTTGACTCGCTTGTCCACCGGAAAAGCCCTCTCGAGTGTAAGCGACGGCGACTAACACATAGACGTGGAATCCCACCAAAATTATTGCCCAAATTGGATTTCTTAACATTACTCTCTTTCCAAATTTGGGGTCTATTTTTCTCAACTTCTTTGGGGGTTTTTATATACCGTGATTGCCCAAACATAGAATAAGGGATGGATAAAGGAAGTTAGAGACAGCTAAAAAGTCCACCAAATATTGATTCCTCTTTAAGCTTTGTGTGGGATTATTATGAAAGAGGAACTACTACAATGTACCATGCAGGGATAACTTAAATATAAATCCGATTTAAATGCAATATGATCCAGTTTAAACAAGTTTAACAAAGATTTGGGCTCCGTTCGAGCAAACCTTAGTGGAATTTATTGCAGTTTCTTACCAATCAAGATACAATTTGTGTGTGTGTTTGTCGTATTTGAAAATGTGCACTCTCGGTAAATAATGGTCTTCATATGCTCTTTATATGCTGTACCTAAAGTTATGATCCTTCAAAAAAAAGTTTATACGGTGCATGCATGTAGTCCCAATTTTTCAACTAAGCTAAGTGTCATTAAAACAATGTCATTAAACATGTTTATAGTAGTTGTATCTATGCATATCGAAAACATTCCACACGATAGGCAGACTATTACATTACTCCTCATGAATAATTCTACTATACTACTTTAAAAAAGCTTATATATACGGGGAAAACATAAAACCACCCTTTATTTTTACTTATTTTCACAAAATCACCCTTTATAAAGCAATTTGTAAAAAACCACCCTTTATTACAAATTAGCTACACAAAACCACTCCTTATAAATATTCTTGTACAAATCACTCACTGTTACTAATTAGTTGCACAAAACCACCCATTATCTATGATTTTTTGCAATTAACCACCAAAAATCATACTTTATTAAATTATTCATCAATTTTTTGCCAAATGTATTTGATCAGGTCATAGAAATTAATAAAGATAATGACAAGATCTATTATCACTAAAAATCCCTAAATTTATTGATGATTGATAATTGATTTTAATCTTTTTGTAGTTGATTTCATATCCAGCGAAAGTAATCATACAAGAGATTTAAATCTATTGTCTGATTCACAAATTTTAAACTCTTCCATTTTCAAATATTCAATTGACACATTAGTTGTTCAATTAGGAGTTTTTTTTTTTTTACTGAATAATCTAAAATATACTCATATTAATATATGTTACTTTAGTATTTTTCTTTTGAACTTAAAGTTATTGATATCATAACAATTTTTTTTGTTTGAATAAGAGTACAATACAAATAACGAAAAGTATTATAAAAAATAAGGACATTTTTATTTTTGTTCTATATTCATTTTAATTAAAATTAATTAGCAATTAATACAAGATATGGGCGGTTATTCACAAACGTTTGTGATAACAAGTGGTTTTATGTAAACTTTTTTTATAATGGGTAGTTTAGTGCAAACAAATACCAATAATGGATGATTTTGTGCAAAACGAATTATAAAGGGTGATTTTATCTCTTTTGTGCGTACAAGTGTAAATAAAGAGTGGTTTTATGTCTCGCAACCAAAAAAAAGAGTGGTTTTATGTCTTTTTCTCTGTATATATAATTATATACTCCGTAAATGCTAAGTTACCTCAACAACATGCATATTACAGCTAGATCTAATGCATGAACGGCTGAAATGGCTGAATGCATTAACTAACTACGTACCAGAATAAGAAATTGTACGGTTGAGTCCTTCCCATTACAGCTTGATTTTCAGTGGATCAACACTCAATTAATCGTGATCATTAGTTCAAATCCCAGCTCATAAATCATAATCCCCCGTCACCCGCGTGACCTCATCACTATAGCCTTATTTTTTTAAAATATATTCGGATAAAAAAAAAGGAAAAAAAATCAATGATCACTAGTATTTTCTATTGTGTGCCCTAAGAGCACATGATAAGCATACCAACAACAGAAACTAAAACCATACAAAGGAAATAGCGAACCCATCATAAAAAAAGATTAAAAATCCAAAATTTACAAATTCTTTCCACTATTAGCTTTTTATAGTGTGCCCTTCGGCACACATTGTAGAAAAATCCTTCACTATATAAGAGAGCCCTACTCTCACATTCTTCACTCATCACTCAACTCTCATTCCTCTCCCCAAAACCAAACAAAAACTCCGATCAACATTTCCGATGCCGATCTTGGGCGAACCTCCGGCGAGAGAGCCCCCATACATCTCGGTCTACGAGCGAGAGCTCAAAGCCGGGAGGCGGAGCATTCCGTTACCGGAGTGCACGGAGACGATCGGGTTCGAGAGCATGAGCTTGAACCGCGCCGACAATTACACGGACGGGATCGTGATCGACGGCCTCGATGATCTCGACTGGCCCGCTCCCACGGAGCCGTCAAGGAGGAACGATCGCGAGCCGGCCAAGAAGAAAGGCAGTTTGGGTTTGGGCTTCCCGCCAGTTCTGACGATTTTGAATGGGGGCAACGGACGGCCCAGATTCGATTTCAGGAGGCAGAGCACATCGGACGGTCGGATCACGATGCGGATGGTGGAGAGCGAGACCAGGGAGATGAGCGTCAAGTGCTTCCGTGGAGATGGACGGCTCAGGATGCAGCTCGTTGGATCGGATGGTGAGGATTCCGATTAGGGTTTTGAAGGTTGAGTATGGGGAAGTGAAAATCCTCACAATGCAGAAATTTACAGCTGGTTCTCAGATTTTGCTATCTTTTTTTTTTTGAGTTTTTGTTATTTTTGTTGTTTAAGTTTGCATTCCATTTGAGTTGTTTGAAAGAAGTTTTTTCTTGTGTGAGCAATAAGAGAATCTTGGCTTCGTTTATCCAATGTGTTGTGATTTTTTTTGGGTTATGACTTATGACTATGGGTTGTTTTGCATGGGTGATAGTGAGAGGAATGACAATTTCACACGCATCGAATAGGGCCAGAGCAATTGCGCTGGCCTTACCGGCTCTTGCTAAACCATCAGTTTGTAATGAATGGGTGAGAATCGGACAGCGTATAGGTTTTAAAGTTCAGACAACTGGCTTGAATATTCGAGATTTGATTTTAACGTGTAAATTATAAATTGCCATATATATTAACGCAAACCCTAAACGGCTTTTTTGCATCTTATTTTACACTCCGCCGCTGCTCACTCACTCTAACTTATTATGTATCAAAACGGTGTCGTGTTATTATAGATCTTTTTATTTAATCCTCTAAAATATTTAATGCGGTGAGTTGTATCTAGGTTTCGCAAGCTATCACAATTTGAATGCGAGGTAGGATTTGAATGGTGCGTCCAGTCGAATCCGAAGCTTGGCCTATAGACCAAACATAGATAAGAGGACTTGAGGTTGAAGCTTAAATTCGGGTTTGTCTAGGGTCAAACCCACACTTTTAAGTGATATCGTACACAATTGATCCTACCTTTTGTGTTTTGTAGGCTTTAAAGTAGCATCATGCAAAAAAAAAAGACCACGAAATACAATGTTAGTCATAGTAATGACCAAATTGTTAGCCGAATGCTTAATTATATTCTACCTCCTATTATTTGTGGGACTAATGTTCTCTCTCACGTATGACCGAAAAATGGGCTTAACCATTAGCTATCCCCTAACACGTACGTCGTGTATTAGACCCTGATTAGGTAGTTTCTCACCAGATGAACATGGTTCATCGTATAGAAGTAAGACATGGTTTTTGGGACGGTGGACACAAACTTACCTAATACATTACAAGATTCCTTTGTGTGTCATACTTTGATTTTTCAATATGGATCGAATGTTGGATGGAATGAAATAAAAGGGGTGTTTTGTACAAGACGGAGGGAACGAAGCCATGGATTATGTACAAGACGGACGGTGAGCACTAATTAAGTTTAGGGATCCACCTTGTGAAAGAGCTTTGTCAATGGAGCCTTGCTTTCATTATCCTCCAAACGTATGATTGCAAATTAAGATGGTGATTGAAGCTTGATTTCATCCACTTTTTGTTGGCCATGGTTCAAACTTCAAACTTCAAAGCAAAGTGTACGTGTCGTCATTTGGTTGATACTTTTTTAGGCTAGCTAGCTTTTTGATGGCTTTTAAATGATGATGAATTCCAAGAAAAGTTGCACAAAGATGAATCATATCATGATATGTATGGACATTATTGTAGTTTGCTGTTTATAGGTTATTGTTGAGCTTAATATGGGGTAACAAACTAATGGAAACATATATAGTTATGGCAACACGTTATAGCTACAGTCAATGAATCGATCGAGAGTCTTCAGTGCATCATACAAAAGGAGAATCCCATGCTAAACGCTCACGAATAAGAAAAACTTACATAAATATTACCTCACTCGTTAAGAATGAATTGACGACGGAACGAGTAACATTGAGTCCAAGCAACTAGACTCTCACTCACCGGGTTCATAAACGTCTTTCACAAGACGGAGATTTTGGAGCCGATGGGGAAAATACGACATCGGGATTGGAGGCTTGCGTGGTTGCTCCTTCGTCTTAAGCAGCTTCGCGCTAGCAAGTGTTGCTACGTACATTGTGAGCTTTTCCTTTGGCACATGCAACCTGGCCAGCTGAGCTCCCAGAGAAACACCAAACCAAGCTTTTCAACACAAGCCATGTTGCCTTGGTTCTTGCAACCTTAGACTTGGGTATTTGAGGTTTTTGATGATTAGATTTGTTGGGTATTCTAGGATATAATTAAAAATAATTAAAATCCTTATTTTATTCTATCACGAGCTAGGACGTGACGCAAATTTTAACAAACACTTGGATTCCGCTTTATATTGTATCGATAAGATTTGAGGTTTTGCATGTTAATCTAGAGAGAGACAGAATAATGAGCAAGAGTAACGTTGAATTTTATATGTTTAGTCTATATATCAATTTTAACTTTGTTAGGGTTGTAATTGTGTTTTCCACGTGAAGAGTTGGGATGAAAACAAACTCACTTATAAGTGCATAGGTTACTCCGATTCCCCTATTGCCAATTGATTTTGGGATGAAACACCATGGGCTTGTGAGTTGAGTTTGGTAATTGGGCCTATCTCCCCTCTAATAAGTTGTATCAGAGCCGATGGTTCGGCTTAGGGACCGGGAGGGTTGCTGTTATCGGTTGTGAGGGATAAACAACCGAGGAGAAGATTGTTAGAGTTGCAATTGTGTTTCCCATATGGAGAGTTAGGATGAAAACAAACTCACTTATAAATGCATGAGCTACTTCGTCTATTGTCAATTGATTTTGGGATAAAACCCTATGAGCTTGTGAGTTGGGCTTGACAATTGGGTCCGTCCCGCCTGGCCTATAACAAAATTTTATATAAAATATCAAATGTTTTGGACCAACAATTAAATAACCAAAAGAAAGAACCACACACTATGGGTTTGGTTCAATTCGAACCGAACCGTAAAAACCACAGGTTTTGGGAACGAAATCGGAACCGGTCAACTCACTGTTTCGGTTTCAGTTCGAGGGTTTTCAAAACCAGCGGTTTAGTCCGGTTCCAAACCGGAGAAACCACAGTTTTTTTATTTTTCTTTCAAAAGAAATAGACAACCCGTACTCGCGGATATGTTTTTTTCAAAAAAAAAAATTGGTTCAAATCGGAACCAATTTCAAGTTGGGTTTTTGCATGCTTAATTTGAGTTAACAACTCTAAAATGCTGAATTTTGTACTGATGGTTCGTACATATCTCGTGTGGTGTACGTAAATAGTAATTTGATACTAAATTTTAATTTCATGTGCACTATTATGGGCTCTAGTTTCTACTAATTGTTTTTTTCAAAAAATACGTACAGTGCTAAGTTTTGAGTTTAGGGTTGACCAAGTAAACGGGTTGAATCTGTGGGCAGCTTGGCTTGGCTGTACGAGGAATCAATCGAAGTTAATCACTAGACACTTTAATTAATTCATTTAATACAGCGTGTTGTCGACCCCATCATAGTATCGTGTATTTAGGACGAGGTACAAGTATTTGACTATGTATTGATAAGGTGTGATTTCGTATAATATAGGGCCTAATTAAGATGGATATGTGTAAATTACTCAAAAAATTAATCATTGGATCGTCAATGATGCACGAGAATTTTTAATTAAGTTGACAAATTAAGGCGTTCTAGAGCAGAAATGTTTATCATATATTAAACAAAATGGGAGGTTTCAGGAGAAAAAAATGGAAAATACAAATCGATATATATTATGAAAACTTATTCATCAATCATCATCATGTACTAAAACATAAGAACAAGCGAAAACAACATCAAATATATGTTCGCACGGAAATCTACCTCCCATTTATTATAACGGTTTTTTTATTGTGTGCCCTAAGGGTACATGATAAGTATACCAAAAACAGAAACTAAAACCCTAGAAGCAAAATAGTGAACCCGTCACAAAAAAGATTAAATAACAAAAATTTTAAAATTTACCAAATATTTCTATTATTAGCTGGTTATTGTGTGCCCTAAGGACACACGATAGAAAAATCGTTATTATAAAAAAAATATTTATAGATCTTACGTAACAAATGATAAAATAATTAGAAAAGAATATTTATGTTACTACCCTGAGTTTAAAGGTATTTGTCTTTAGCACCCCCAAGATTACTCTTTTTCGGTTGGCTCTCTTAAAGTTTTGAGTTTATTTGTTCGATTTTCGTGAGGAAAGGGTTTTAGTGATGATAAGAAAATAAAGACAACATTCGATCAAAAAAAAAGAAAATAAAGACAATAATCCAATTGAAAGGCATTATGCATGCGAAAAAAGAAGGTTCTAAAATGATTTCAAGTATTTTTCAACGTTAAAAAAACCCTTTAAAAAAGATCAATTCACGCGTTTAAAAAGTTGAAGGTTTCTCACTTGAAGATCAGAGACAATTTAAACCGATAACATAAATTAAGTATTAACCAAAACCTCAAAAATATTAATCTCAATAATCAAATTAAATACCTTTAAACTCCAAGTACACTAACATAAATTTCCCAATAAAATATAAAGATTTGACTTATGAAAAAAAATAACATATCTTATTAGCTCCATCAACATGTTATATCCGTGAGAGGCAAGAAGATGTTTTCCCCGGAAAAATTCCCATCTCCTCTAAAAACGACACGTGGAGGTCTCCGTTGCTCATTTTTCCCGTTGCCCACTTTTTTGCCGCCTATATAATCAACTCCTTCAACAACCCTGCGTGTCCATCGTATCTCTCTGGTGCAGGCGAGAGCAGCCGATCCCCCCACCAACCACCATGTATTTCACAACTACACTCATAACAATCCTCCTCGCCGCCGTGGCGGCGTTTCTATCCCTCCGCCGCCGCTCCTCCACCGCCCACGGCGGCCGGAAAGGCCTCCCCCTGCCACCTGGCACCCTTGGTTGGCCCTACGTTGGCGAAACCTTCCAACTCTACTCTCAGAATCCCAACCTCTTCTTCACCTCGAAACAAGCCAGGTGCGCACATTTTTTTTTTTTTTGTTGAGAACACTGTCCACGAGAGTCGAACTGATGACCTCTGGGCCAGGTGCATACATATTGACTCCCCAGAACCTGTTTTTTGCGGGACCAGACAGGGTTGTTGTTGTTGTTGTTATCATATATATGTAAATGACTTGGTAAAACGACGTCGTTTTGTTTGGTTTAGGTACGGGGCGATATTCAAGAGCCATATACTCGGGTACCCGTGCGTGATGGTGTCGAGTCCCGAGGGGATTAGGGAGGTTTTGGTCAAGAGGGCCCACCTCTTCAAGCCGACGTTTCCGGCGAGCAAGGAGAGGATGCTTGGGAAACACGCAATCTTCTTTAACCAAGGCGACTACCATGTCCAACTCCGGAAGCTTCTCCTTCGCGCGTTCTCTCCTGACTCGCTTCGTCGATTCGTGTCGTCCATTGATGAAGTCGCCTCTAACTGCCTGGCCAATCTCCAATCCCGCCACAACGGCTCCATCAACAACACCTTTCATGAGCTTAAAAATGTAAGCCACTATAACTATATAGTTTTGAGACTTATCTAGGTTTGTTTCGCTTTTCAAACACCAACATATTATCACAAGATCTAGATTGACTAAATATAGGATGTAAGGGCATTATCAAACCTAATATTTTATTTACTAGAATCCTTCAAAGGTAATGTTGTCACGCTCCCACGTATAAGTATTTTAAAACATACCCTAAGATTAAAAAGGTTTAAAAAGTCAACAAGAATACATAATCCAAAGGACTTGATCTACACGAAACATAACATAACTAGTGAATTCAGTTAAATTAATAACGGTTAATTACTTGATCTCGATCAGTACACGTTCAACGTGGCCTTGCTATCGATCCTAGGCGACGACGAGATGAAGTACATAGAAGATCTAAAGCAATGCTACTACGTTCTTGAACGAGGCTACAACTCCATGGCCATCAATTTTCCGGGCACACTCTTCCACAAGTCAATGAAGGCGCGGGCCCAGCTGGCCCGTATCTTGGCCCACATCATCTCGTCCAGGCGAAACCACCAGCTCATCGGTCAAACTGGGGCCGAGGACCTGCTGGGCTCGTTCATGGCTGACGAAGAAGGGCTCACCGATGATCAGATTGCTGACAATGTGATCGGAGTGATCTTCGCCGCCAGAGACACCACCGCCAGCGTGCTGACGTGGATCGTCAAGTTCTTGGCCGACCATCCGGACCTTCTTCGTATTGTCACGGTAAAAACCCTTGTTATTATATGTTGCATATATTAATTATTATAGGATTTTCTTAGGGTTTATAACATTTTTTAGTTAGAATTTTATTTGGTAAGTTCGGAGTATTATTGATCGATCATGTGCCCGGCCTTATGACTTGCATAAAGCAAAAACAGTGATTTAACAAATTTTAAATGCATAACTTTATTATAAAGTTTTACTGTTTTATAACTTTTGATCGGAGCTAAATAGTTACATTATTATACGCACAATAATTTATGAATATAACAGGTGGACGGTGTAATACCCCATTTTCATAATCAACACACATGGTGTGTTAAAAAAAGTGCAACAATTTTGAAATGTTGTACTTACCAAAAAACAGTGTACTAGTACTTAATTTGCACCGACCTTACACATCTCAAGATGTTTTTCTCATGGAAAAATGAATTGGTGTTGCACAACTTATTTCTAATAAGAATTGTGACATGCATGTGACCTGATTTACAGGAAGAACAAGAGGCAATAATCAAGGAAAAAGATGAAAATGAAGAAGGACAAATTCTAAGTTGGGCTGATACAAAGAAAATGCCCTTTACATGTAGAGTCATTCAGGAGACCATGAGAGTTGCTTCCATTCTTTCGTTTACCTTTAGGGAAGCTGTTGAAGACGTTGAATTTGACGGTACATAACTTTCTTCATTTCACATTAATGAATAATTATAATTAATTATCCCTTTGAAAAACTAAACCCTAATTTTCTTATTTGGTGGTTAAACTTTTGCAATCACACAGGCTACCTCATACCAAAAGGGTGGAAAATTTTACCCTTGTTCAGAAATATTCACCACAGCCCCCTCAATTTCACTGACCCAGATAAGTTTGACCCATCCAGATTTGAGGTAATTAATTAATAACTTTTGCTACATAAAAAAAAAATGAAGTTTTTTACTCTAAAATTGGATTGGGTGATTACCAACCACTTTATTTAATGGTGATTTAATAAATTAAAACAGGTGGCTCCAAAGCCCAACACCTTCTTGCCATTTGGCAATGGAATTCATTCGTGCCCTGGAAATGAGCTTGCAAAGCTAGAGATCTTGGTCTTTGTCCATCACCTCACAACAAAATACAGGTTATTCTAATTAATTGCAACCGAAATCTGCTACTCAAAAGTCAAATGTACAGTTTCTATATATAAGACGTTTAATGATCATTATCATGCATGTCGTTACACATAAAAAAACTATCGAAGTATAAAGTACTTTATGAAAGTTTAAGGATGCTTATACTTATGATTTTTCTAACCTATTGTAAAGATTCCTTAGTTGAGAAGATTTTATCGTATTTTATTTGCTTAGCTTTATCTAAGTTTATTTTTGTTCCTATTTGGCTAGGGTTTATGTTTTCTTTTTTAGGGGCTAATTTATAATTTTGGAATTCTTACGTTAGGTCTTAATTCAGAGCATTCAGAGAAATCTATCCCCATTTCTTAAAAATTAAAGTAAAGTTAAAATAAAATATTTGAGAATTTATGTCAGGTAAATCGAAGAATTTTTTTTCTACTTTATTTATTATAGTATAAATTTTTTATGCACAATTCTTTGCAAAACTCTGATCGGTTCTTTTTATTTTTTAGTTAAGAAATTCTCAAGATTTTTTGCATTGTGTATGATCTCAACGGTTTGTACTTAATGAGTCAAATTTGTACAAATTTCAATATGATTGTATTTTGTAGGTGGAGTATAACTGGTCCACAAAATGAGATCCAATATGGCCCCTTCGCACTTCCTCAAAATGGTCTTCCTATTAAATTGCATCTCAAAGGTCAAGAAGACAATTAAATTAAGAAGGCAAAATGCTTTGGAGGGACAAGTGTGCATTCCTATAGTTAGTTAGTGATTCATATGCTTTGGGAAACAAGAATCTTTTCAATTTTGGTTTGCAGAGGAACTCTTCACAAACTAATTTTTGAAAAAACAATAAAGATTCTTGTAACATCTATGTTGACAATAATTAGTTAGTGATTTAATGTTTCAAGTTATTTTCCTTGTGCTTGTGTGTGTCGTGTGTGATCGCCAATATGCTTTTTTTTTTTTGAATTGGCAAACTTAATTATAAAATAAAAGGAGTTCTTACAAAATTGATGCTGGGAGAAACGCACCAGCATTACAGCAACACAAAAGAGCACAAAAGGGAGAGATACATCGGATCAAAACAATTGAGTGGATGCGCAAATTCAGATGCACCAGGCTGGGCGACGCCAAGTAGGGCTAGGCAATTGCAAATTGTGAGCAGCCACACAATTCTTGAGATGGGCGATGATGGTACGCGAGCACTCTCTCGGGGAAGGCGATGCATTGTTGAAGATGCTGTCGTTCCTGCTCTTCCAAACAAAGTAGATGAGGGCGGTAAATGCAGCAGATGTCAGCTTGTAATCAAAGTTCCGTCTACGACGTTGATGGTAAGCCCACTCGAACCAGCCATGGATGGAGGCTGTCCTATCGGAAATTTGCAGCCAATCGAGAAGATCGGACATGACTTCCGTGGTGAAGCTACAACAATTCCAGAGATGGTGGGACGTTTCCTCAGCTGAGTTGCAGAGCACACAAGTAGTGCTTGACATGGGAATCCAACGACTAAGTCGGGCTTTAGTTGGGAGGCGATTATGAAGAGCAAGCCAGGATATGAATGAGCATTTGGGAGTGTGAGGCGTTTTCCAAATGAGTCGTCCCCACAGCCAGGGATTGCCTCTAGGGCGCAACAGGTCATAGGCGTTCTTTGACGAGAACCGGCCATGGACATCCGTAATATTTTCCACAACCAAAGTGGGGGAAGAGTCTCGGAGGAGGCGATCCCGGAGAAGAAGAACACACTTCCATCCCCAACTGTCATTGCAATTGGGTGAGATGTTCCAGATGCTCAGCTGATCCGAGTTACAAAAAAGGTTCGCCCGAACCCATCTCGACCAAATGTTGGAGGGTTGACAATGAAGCTCAAGAATCAGTTTGGAGAAGCATGCTTGGTTCCACCAGAGAATCTCCTTAAAACCTAAACCGCCTTCCTCACGAGGTAAACAAACCTTATCCCACGCCATTGGGCTCTTAAGAGAGAAGGAGGTGCCATTCCATAGGTAAGAGCGAAGGATGGAGGAGACTTTATCAAGAACCTTTTTGGGAAACATAAGGACATTGCACCAGAAAGTGCAAATACCATAAAGGACCGAGTGAGTGAGCTCCAATCTGCCGGCGTAAGAGAGATGCCTAGCGGTCCAGGACTGAATCCTAGCGGTCATCTTGTGCACCAGCTCGTCATAATCCCGACAATGAAGCCTACGGGACCCGAGAGGCACACCCAGGTATTTCGTGGGAAGGGTACCGAGTGAGAAGCCAGAGACAGAGAGAATGGCCTGCTGAGTGTCCTCATCGACACCTCCGAAGAAGATGTTGGTTTTATAAACATTCGCCACAAGCCCAGAAATGGAGCCAAAGAGATTGAGAGTATTTGTTACCTCAGTGACAGAGGCGATGTCACCCTTACAGAAGACAAAAAGATCATCGGCAAATACAATATGATTGATCTCGGTGGCGCTGCACTTGGGATGCCAAGAGAAAGTGGTGAGCTGGCCAAGCCGCCTAAGCATACGACTAATATACTCCATCCCAAGAACGAAGATGTACGGGGAAAGCGGATCGCCTTGCTTAATTCCCCTTTTTCCAAGAAAAAACCCCTGATACTCACCATTGATGGAGACTGAATAGGAGGCTGTAGTGATTTATTGCATAACCCAGCTGATCAAGCTGCTAGGGAACCTGAAGTAGCACAAGATATGCTCAATAAAGCGCCAGTCGATCATATCAAATGCCTTCCGGAAGTCAATCTTAAGCGCGCAACTAGGAGAGCAATTACGGCGACCATAATTTTTGAAAAGCTCCTGACACATCAGAATATTATGGCGAATGGAGCGGCCAGGGACAAAAGCACCTTGACCATCGGAGATAATTTCAGGGAGAACCAGCTGGATTCGGTCCGAGATCAGCTTTGTGATGGTTTTATACACTGTAGAGCAGCATGAAATGGGTCTAAAGTGGGAAATAAGGGAGGGATTGGAAATCTTGGGGAGGAGGTGAATGATGGTGTGATTGATTTGGCGAAGCAACCGACCGTTTCGAAAGAAATCACGGACAACCTTACAAAAGTCGCTCCCCACAATGTGCCAACATTTCCGGAAAAAGAAGGAGTTGTAACCATCAGGCCCGGGTGTTTTGTTAGGGTCGATCTTGAAAAGAGCGGCTTTAACATCGTTATCGAGGAAGGGAAGGACGAGGAGGGAGGATTGGTGGTTCGAGAGCAGGGGGCCATGGGCGAGGCAGTGGAATGGGAAGGGATAGGCAGGCTGGCTGGACCCCAGAAGATCAGAGAAGAAGTGAAGGATATGGGCGACCAGATCGGGGGGATTGGAGATTAGGGTGCCATGTTGATCAAGAAGGGAGTGGATGTGATTTGTGGCGCGACGCTTTTTGATGGACTTGTGGAAGACGGCAGAGCATTGGTCACCCCCTTTAAGCCAGCTCAATTTAGATTGTTGCCTAAGCATGGAGGAGAGGGAGTTGGAGTCCTCAAAGATGGCTTTAATGAGGGAAGCCTCGTGTTGGTGGAGAGAGGTATTGGTGGGTTGGATTTGGGCATGTGTTTGGAGGGAGTAAAGGGCAGTTTTATTGGTTTTCAGGCGCTGGGAAATAGCTTCCACATTTCCGTTGCAAAATCTTCGAAGCTTGGATTTGAGGGCTTTGAGTTTGGAG
Organism: Polygonum maritimum; assembly: GCA_963924305.1. NCBI lineage: Eukaryota > Viridiplantae > Streptophyta > Magnoliopsida > Caryophyllales > Polygonaceae > Polygonum > Polygonum maritimum. The sequence goes on along the minus strand of OZ002731.1, from coordinate 42,378,855 downwards.
CAAAGCTGAAACATGGCAAAGCCCTCGACCCTAGAACCCCAAATTTCAGCCACCGACTCCAAGAACAGCTCATGAGTTGCCCAAGCATTGTTGAATTTGAAAGGGAGGAGTCTTCTACGAGGATGGTCAGAGAACGACACAATTATCGGGCTATGGTCGGAGATGCCCGGGGGAGCAAAGAGAGTGGTGGCCAAAGGAAAAGCCGAGAGCCACTCAAAGTTGATGAGAGCTCTATCAAGCTTGCACCAAGTTCTCTCACCATTAGAGAGACGATTGTTCCACGTAAGCTTAGCTCCCTGGAATCTCATATCAAAGAGACCAGTTTGGTCAAGACATTGAGAAAGCTCCGAAGTGATCGGTGAAGGGCTGTTACGAGGGCTGATTTTTTCGCTATGATCGAGGACCACATTGAAATCGCCAGCAAGAATCCAAGGAGTAGTTGTGGCTGAGTTGAGGGAGAGAATGGTGGACCAGAGATCAGCCCGACCGAGCTGGTTGTTGAACGCATAAATAAAGGATGCCGAGAACTCCGTAAAGGACCGGAGATCGGCGATGTGGCAGTGAATGAGTTGAGCAGAGGAGTGGGTGACAGTGATGTTTAAGATTGAGGGGTCCCAAAGAATTATTATGCGGGCATAGGAACCGGAGGAGATGTTAGAGGCGCACATCCAACCGGGAGCAATGCTGTTGGGAAGAGAGGAGATATTTTGGCAAGAGATGTGGGATTCAAGTAGAGAGATGAGGTTGAGGGAGTGGGAGTGAATGAGGTCAATAACCGCCGAGCGCTTGCAGGGGTGATTCAAGCCTCGGGAGTTCCAACAACCAAACTTGAGACTACTCATGAGGAACCTTATGACGAGGGGGTAGGCTCCTTGAGCGGCTAGGGGAAGAGAGGGAGAGTCGGGCAAGAGAGGGAGGGATAGAGGCTGATCTCGGCCGCCCCAAATTGGAGTTACTGGCACTGGAGTCCGGCAAAGAGGAAGCAAGAGTTGGAGGGATTAGTGGGCTTGAAGAAATCTGGTTAGAAGAGGGTGAGACGTTGGGGCCAATTGGTGGGGTGGCAACGGTTGAAACTGGGACGGCAGAGACTGGAGAAGGTGAAATAAGAAGGTGAGCGGGAGGATGAGAAATGAGGGGTGGTAGCGGGGACGGGGCCGGCGGCTTGCGGGGTCCGCGTTTGGGCGGTGGCCTAGCTGCCACGGAAGAAGAAGGAAGGCCACAAGGGCATTCTCCATCTTTATGGCCGAAAATCTTGCAGGTTGAGCAGTGACAGGGCAACCAATCGTAAACAAGAGGCTGCAAGATGGTCTCTCCTTTAGAACGAATCTCCACTTCCCGACGTAGGTCGGTGCCAGCAGAGACCTCGACCAAGATACGAGCAAAGGAGGCTCGGTCCTCGTACGCTGTGGGTTTGTCCATCTGGATCGGAGTTCCTACAGAGGACCCAATTTTGCTTAGCATAAAGTCCGACCAGAAGCGAACATCAAGATCCGGAAGAGTGACCCAAATTGGAATCTTGTTGAGACAAGAAAGGTCAAGGGGAATTCCAGGAGACCAACGCCTAAGAATGAGGGGCTTTAAGCCTGGAAGGAGCCATGGTCCTCTCTCAAGAACTGAAAGCAGGTCTTGCTCTTTAGAGAACCTAAATATGAAGAGGCCTCTGTTATTGAGAATGATTTTAGGGAGGATGATGCCAGTCCAGTTGGAAGTAACGAACTTTTCCATGGCTCGAAAGGAGATGCGATCCCCTATGGTGGCACCAACAAGCGAAAGCTGCCATCTTTGCACCTGGTCAGCCACGTCATCGTCGTCAAAGGTAATGACGCCGTCTTCGCAACCCTCAATAAAGCGAAGAGCCAAATTAGATTTATGGCTTGGAACACCACCAGCAGCAGCTAGGAAGGAGCGATTTTGAGGAGCGATGGTTTGAGTGGCTCTGTCTCCAATAGGGGAAGGAGCGAGAGAAGCAGGTCCTGGGGCGGAAGGAGCGACAATAGGTTGAGGGGCGACAGTAGGTTGAGCGACAATGGGTTGAGGAGGGATGCCATTGACTTGCGATGGGATTTGGGTGGAAGAGGAAGGTGGGAGAGAAGGAGGGTTGGTGGGGACCGAAGGACGGGGAGACGGCGCCGACACAGGAACAGCTCCAGATCCAGGAGCATTAAACCCTTCTGACTTGTTGAGAATATTTGGGACACAAAGGGGAGGAAAGTCCGATAAAGGCAAAGGAGGACTTTTTGAGAGATTGAGAGGAGAATTTAAGGAGAGGGGCCCTTGGATAGCAGAAAATGCCACCGGCTGGGGAGGAGCCCTTCGATTTCTAGCGTTATTGCTTCGGATTTGGTCGTCAGGGATGGGGTCAAAAGGACTGACGGAATCCTCAGCTTGGGGCGAAACAAGGGCTGGATTGGACGGCGGGCGGGACGATGAGGCAACGGAAAGGGGAAGGGGGAAAAGAGGAGAGCTTTTTCGACTTGGGTTTTTTGCCCATGGCGCCGGAGCGCCGCTGAACACCGGCAGCGGAACAGGGAAGCAGACAGCAGGCAGGGTTCTTTTGAGAAGACGCGCGTGAGGCGCGTACTTCCAGCAGGCTTTATTTAAACTTGATCGCCAATATGCTAGCTAAGTGCTTAAAAAAAATCCCATCTCCTCATTTTATGTGTGCATATGAGATTGGCATATATGAATTGTCCAATAGATAAAATAAAGAGCAAGAAAGGCCATGAAAATGGTCATAAGAAAGAACGTAATATGTTAGATTGTTAAGAAAGAACTTTGCTTGAATTGTTTAACTAATAAGAAAGAAACGTAGAAGTAAATGGAGTTGGCTCAGGTGGTAATAGACCTGCTCCACATCCACGAGGTCTGAGTTTTAACTATAGTGGATGTAAAAAACTTCCTTTGTGAGACTCACCTACCAAAGTCAAGTATAGGACTCGAATCGAGCTGGACGTAGTCAAGACGAACCTCTATTGAACAAAAAAAATCTATATAGTATACCTGGATTTGTACAGCAATATTCCGAAACTTGTAAGTTGGCTTGCATTGAGATTCCCATATTCTTGCAATTATCTATTTCTTTCGTGTAGATATGTTTTTCATTTTTTTTTTCATCTTGACGTCTTCGAATAAATTACTTCCTCTAATTTTATAATGCTTAACTCTGGCCTTTGGATAAATGGATTAAATTGTACCAAAATGTTATAACCTCTACTAATTCCGAACAGGTTATCGTGGCTCAATAATTAAGTTAGTGAAGTATTAAAATGATCGAATCAAAAATATAATTTATCTTTATTCCTTAAATTTTATATACGAGGATACTAGCAACTCTACACTAACATGTCATCCTCTTTTGCTATAAATATAGATTGACAAATCAGTGGTGGCAAACTGGCAATCATTGACAATGATCCATAGCAGAATAATACTAGAACAGAAAAATTAAAACGGAAAGCCTGTGTACATAAGAAATACGAAAACAACATATACAATGAGGGAGAAAGATTCATAGGATGTACGAAAATTTTCTTATTTTTTATTCAGCTTTTGGGGGCTTAACTTTACAAACCTATCAAAATTATCATGTTACTTAATCAATAAACGGGAGATAATTTAAATATTAAAAATGGTGTTACGTAGGACATGACGAGATTAGAGAACTTAGAAGCCGGTTAATACCAAACCAGGAAACACGTGGCATGCTACGGTGTAACATTAAAAGTCAAATAACATAAAAGTTTTGATGTATAATTGTTTATAGAAAGTCAAATTTAGTACGTGGGAATATAAAAACATGAATTAATAGGCGTAAAATGTCAAGCTATTTTATGAAATCGTGGAGGATTATGAAAAGTTGTGAGGATTGATACTTAAGCTTGTTGGATCAGCTAAAAAATTGATTTAAATACATTGTTTGACTTTGTTAAGGTTATCCACGTGTACCCTTTTAAGTGTTAATGACTTGCATGCAAGTATGCCACCTATTTTGACCAATTTTATGTAGAATACTTTTGAATCTGATCGTACATTCATGTGAAAGTACATGGTATATTGTATGGGACGTGGTCGTGCACGTGTATGTATAAGACTAAGACTAATAAGAGCAATGATTTCATTATAAAAATAAATTAACATGGGAGTATGTTCATTACGTTGGTTTTATATAGCTGGTCCTCTGACCTTCGACGTGGAATGAACATTATATTTGAACCTGTCCATGCACGTGTAGTTGGCATAAGCCTAGCTAGTTGATATATTCAGACTATAGTGAGGGCCGGCCTTTTGGCGGTCCAAGTGGTCATCCAGAACAGGACCCCCAAAAAGTTTGGGCCTCAAAATTTTCCAGCCCATTATACATATGCTTATTATATATTATTATCTTTTTTGTATACGTAATCCTGCTATTGCTTTTCTCTTTCTTTTTGTTTTTCTCTTTCTTTTTCTTTCACCAAAAGCAATGATAACTTCTCCTCTTACACACGTTTGCAGATGTCAACTTTTACCCATTAGACTAATTCCAATTTCCAAATCCTACTAATCACCTACTAGTAGTAAAATAGCTTTACCTCACCAAAAAAAAAAAAGCAAAATAGCTTTACACTAGGAATTGTCATAATGCAACGGCACTTAATTTTATTTGTACTTCATTCCCAACATTTAAGTGTAAGAATTAAGATAATTTTAAAATATTAAATATTTTATATATTTATATTTATATTTTATTGTAATTATTATTAATTATAGGGCCCCATTTTAATAATGACACAGGGCCACGAAAATTATCGAGACGGCACTGACTATAGTTCAACCTAATATTCAAGCCTTTTATAAGTAGACCAAACAAGATGTCTTATAGGTGGCTATTTAAGTTCGTCGTCAAATCCTAAGATTTAACCTTAGACGGGCCGTGAAAACAATCAAGTTGGAGCGTACGTCTATGGTAAGGGTAGATCCACACAAGGGATCGATTTCGGGTGACGCAATAAAATGCATCAAGTTTGGAAGGAACGCCAAAAGCGAAAGCACACTGGTGGGCACTTAGAGACGAAAATTAGTGGAGCGAATGAGATTAGATGTCCCGATAATTCTAAGAATTCCTAACGCGTCGTAAAAGAGGGATACTAGGCGATATGTGTATCGACTAGCTTGTATACATTATCTCGTTTGTAAAATTTAATATGATCCAATCGACTGTAATTCCAACAGCTTATCTTTCCTATTGTATATTGTTGAAACTGTACTTAGTTGCTATTCATACAGGCCACGTACAAACCATCTTTTGGGTTCAGTCACACATGACAAAGCAATGCATCAGGGAAATGAGTCAAATGAGACATGCATTCATGTTGGTTCCAGTAAGTAATTAATTTGCTTCTGGAAGTAGTGGTTGAGATTTCCTAGTGTGGATCCCATCGTGGATTTGGTCAAAAACGTTCCACGTATAAGAAGGTAACAGTTGTGTATCTGACAAATAAATCTGTAACAGATGTACCAAGTCAAGTTGATCGATGAAAAGTTGACTAATCAGCCAAAATATTGGAACAAGACCAATGACCAAATTAGGGTTTGAAATGAGGTGTTTGAATAAAATGTGGTGTTTGAATATATTAAGCCAATAAGTTAGGTCTTTATTCTATTTTATTTTTCATTATGGTTGAAAATAGTTCAGGTAAATTCGAATCCGATCAACTACCACGAGTCAAGAAATGTCGCAGAACCATATAGCTAGGGCTGAGCTTTCGGATTATCCGATCCGATCCGATCTGAAAACCCGGATATCCGAAAATTTATTTTGACAAAAAGCTCGATCCGTATCCGATCCGTATCCGATCCGTATCCGGCCGGATATCCGCTAAAAATTATCCGATTGGATCGGATATCCGGAGCCGGATATCCCGGATATCCAAACTATCCATTTTAATTTTCAAGCAAAAAAATGTAGTATATTTTTATATTCAATTCATGTCCAAAAATCTAACTAGCTATAAAACATGATATGAAATTAAATGTAAAGTTATAAACAATAATTAATATTAACATGCTCAAGCTATAATCAAATTCAAAGTCAAAATTATTATCAAGCTTAAGCTATAATTACTTAATTACAGTAGTATTTACTTGAGGTAAGAACTAAGAAAGTGGTAAAGGTAAGTTTAGGGTTTTGACCTAATAGTAATTTATTTTCACTTTCTACAAACATATATATATATATATATATATTTGGATATTTTCGGATATCCGAAAGACTCAAAACCTCTATCCGTATCCGGTCCAAATATCCGGAAAAATTAGCGGATCGGACCGGATACGGATCAATTTTGAACGGATCATTTTGGATGCGGATATTTTCGGATCGGATCAGCGGATCGGATAACTTTGCTCAGCCCTACATATAGCGACGATAAAGACACTTGTATATTTTGTCTACCAACACAATCTCAATATAGGCATGCAACAAGAAAACAAACAATGTTTTGAGACGAAGTGGTCCGTTCTTATCAACCAAGGCAACAATGTGTTGGCTTAACTTTCAAAGATACTTATAAATTAATGAGATCAGCAAATCAAACTAATGCATCTAGGCCTAGAACGAATTAGGCATACTTTTGGGTTAGTTATAGCAATTAACTACAAAGTCCACTTAGTGGATTGGGCTTCCGTCCACTGAGATGGGCCTTAAGTGACTAGGCCCGTCTCAGTGGACGTGAGAAACAAACACTGCTTTGATTTTTTTTTTTTACCTATTAAAATTTCATCGAGTGCTATAACATTTTACCATTTTAATCATGACGTGAGAAACAAATCTAAACATAACCCATCAAACATGAACACGCATGCTTCAGTCTGATTGTATCTCAAATACAATTAAATTGCTACATAAACGTGGAAGGCAACCCATATTTTTCAAGAGTCTTACAAATCAACCTTATGTAGCAAAAAAGAATTAAGAGATAGAATGACTCAAGAAAAGGCATGTAATCTAACACAAGGATCCAACAACATATATAATAACCAAGAGCTCATCTCCCCAAAAATAGTTAAGTCACCCAGCTTTAGAAACAACCCATTGCAGTTCAACAAACAAATATGCAAGACACTAATACAGACTTGTATACTGGGAGTAATAATCAGAGAGTACTCCCCTTTCATGCCGATACTTCACAGGCTCCTCCGGGCAGCGACGACACCATGGTTGCAGGAAAATCACCTTTAAGGTAACAAAATATGTGGAAAAATACGCCGAAACTGCCCTTGTTTAGTTCAACTTATAAGTTGTCATGTAATATGACTAAAACTTTCCCAGCTCTTCACTGATAACCACTTCCATATGGCTGTTGAGGAGGAAAACCGCCGCCTCTCCCCATCATTGGGTTGTTGTAACCACCTGACATGTTTGAACCAGGGTGTTGATTCATCATTGGAGCTCCTTGTCCCATTCCCATGCCCATATTCGGGCGTTGGTTCATCATCCCATAGCCTCCCATGCCCATGCCCATGCCAGGCGCACCACCCATACCCATACCCATGCCCATGCCCATGTTACCACCAGAAGCACCACCCATGCCCATGCCCGTGTTACCACTGGAAGCACCAGCCATACCCATGCCCATGCCCATGCCGGATCCAGCCATTGGATTGGACTGAGGCCTGCTCATGCTCGCACCTGAACGACCCATTCCAGAGCCGGATCCCATAGCTTGACCCATGTTGATAGTAGATGCTACAGGAGTTGCCGTAGATTTCTCCATCCTTCTGTCCTTTCTATTAAGGGAGTCAAAGTCTACCCCAATACCAGCATTCGGGTTAACTTTTGCTGCAAGAGCGGGGTACAATTCCAGGTTCAGTTCATTTAAGCTTATTCTGACAGCAAGAAGTTAACAATTGAGATTTCAGCTAATAGAAATGGCATATACTTACGTCCAGATATATTCAGGTCGACCAAGCCTCGGTTTAATGTATCAGTCCATACAGCTGACTTGAGCTCAAACTTTTTGGGTGCTGGTTGAGAAACTAAGGCGAGTGATCCAGTTGTCAGCGTGGAAGTAGTAGGCTGGGATGGTGGACCAATAGTGGGACCGGCATGTGGAAGTAAATCACCCAGGGGATCGTTGGTCTGCTGGGGTACAGTCACTGGCAATTGAGGGGCTGTGCTTGCAGCCATTATAGGAGCAGGTGTAGAGTGGGGAAGGAAATTTGTGTGGTTATTTTGGTAATTTGGCATCATTTGGTTTTGAGCAGCTGTAGGAAAACTGCCTGGAGGTGGGGCCCCAGACTGTTGCACAAAGTTTTGACCATTGTACATTGGCATTGTGGGCTGGTAAGGTGGAGGTGTAAAAGGCGTATGAGAGGTTGCAGGAGATGGAGGTCCAGAAGGAGGTAGAATGCCTGCAAGTATGTCATCATTTTGAAATGACAACGGCTCTTGCTGTATTGGCTGTGAATTTGGAGGTAGCTGAAAGCTGGAGGGATCGGGGCTGCTAAAGTTTAAATTGGAAAATGTCTGTTGAGCTTGCAAGTCACCAAAGTTGTTTGTCATCTGGGGGACATGTTGGGTCTGTTCCACAGAATTGACAGCAGAAGGCTGGAAAGACGGTGCAGGAGGAAAGCTCTGTGCTTGAGTTGTGACATCATCTGGTGAAGAAATGGCCTTAAATGGTGAATCACCAAACGGATCTTCAAAAGACTGCATAGAGTACAAACATCAGGACAAGAGGTTATTTATGCTTTTTTTATCTAATAATGAGGTCCTCCAATTTCTCTGGCTCCTTCACTAGCAGCGAGCCCATATTGAAAACATATTCTACTATGATAATCAAAGAGTAACCGGTATCATGATATAGAAAGTAGACATAAAACACGGCCCTTTATTAGAGTAAACAGTTGGATATATTGACACAGACCTGATGCATAATGGGTGCTGAGCTTGTAGCCATAAATTGGGATTCAACAAAAGTTCCAGAGGCATTAGGATCAGTTGATGACATTGCATCTGAAACTGGGGTAATAGCCCAAGAATCTGAGAGAGATCCAAGCAGGTCTACTTCAGCGTTGTTCGATGTACCTGAAGCAGCTGGTGTAAGAACAGATGGGTCAGAAGGTTGCTTTATAGCACCAAAATATCAAAAAAAAAAAATGCAAAAACTGTAGAATATAGAGACAAGTATAATCATTATTTCTCCACCAAAAAAATGTTATACTATTGTTATTTACACAATTCATGCGAACACAAAAATATCTTTTTCAATCAAACAGCAAATATAGGAATGAACAGATTCAAATTTGTAAATTTCCCCAATTATACATTTAAAATTCATTGATTTTCAGCATTCTGACAAAAAAAACTTGGCAAACCAAAAAATAGAAACCAATCAGAAAACATTTTCCCTTCATATTTACTACAAGATAGTAGAACATTGAACATTTTCCCTCAACTTAATTTTGGTTCATACTTACTACAAGATAGCAGAACATTGAACATTTTCCTTCAATTTAACTTTGGATAAGTTGTCCACAGCCTCCTCTCACTAACGTTAAATGAAAACCAGAGGGACCGCAAATTTCAAGTCACTCCCAACATTTTTCAAGCTTGATCCTGAAGCCCAAGTAAAGTTCAACTCCTTTAATTTATCTCCAGGCAAATTTTGAAGAACATTATTATATGCTCTTTTTCGCACAAACTTAAACAGCCAAGATCCTCCTACCTAGAGAAGTATATATTTTTTTTTCACACGTGCAAAATCCTTGAAAAGTGAAGTCTTGCAAGTAACTAAAAACAGATGGCTACCTAACGTCATATCCTACAATGCAAATAGTGGGTTTAGCTTTTTAGTCCTAGCATTTTTATTGACACTAGCATATTCCTAAACTGCAACAGAGGTACAAAAGATGCATATCCCAAACAGTTCTATTTACCAGCTACTGAACCACGTGGGTCAAACTCATCAACAGTTTCATCCTTGCTGTTTGGTTCAGACCAACTGCTAGGGTCAACAGTTGGTTGGCCTGAAGTAGTGTTTGTAGTTGGAGAAGGAGGTTTCGGAACTGGTGCAGCTGGTGTTTCTCCATCCCTTACAAGTGAAAATCAGTCAAGATTTGCGCGCATATTATGGGGAAAACTTCAAGGAAGATCTTGAATATAAAAGTACCTCTCACTGTAAACAGGACTTTTGGATCCAGCAACAACATCTTCATAACTAGGAGGAGCCCCGATATTTTGCTCAGAAAATTTCCGCTCCAGTGGTCTGCATACCAACATAGCCCAAGGAAAAACCAACGGTAAGAGAAAACTATGAAAACAACAATAAATGTTGCTTAAGTTTACAGTGCATGCTAATTTCCAGATGTGAATGAAGCAGAAAGAAATCATAAAGATGAGTTCTTTCTAACAGATACAAGATGGTTTACCTTCCCTCCTGAGGATGGTCCTCGGCTTTGACACTACTACCTCTGTGATAACAAAGACACTAAGTTAATACTTCTTGTAGGATCCATATCCAACGCAATGTAGGTGTTTTAGGTAGATACATTTATATTTAGGAGAACCAGCTGCTAAAAAATGATGGCTGATGACTACTATTGTCATATTTGAACAAGTTAAAAAATGCGTCCATAAAGACAAATTAGAGAAGCCTTACATCGATAAATGCATTTTTCCTATAGATCAACAAGATAAAATCAAGTCAATATGCCAACTTACTAGCTCTTAGCTACTACAGACATTTCAAAAACGAATATTCGTACCGAGAGGAGTGATGTTCATCATCATTAGCACGATCTCTATCAGAGCTCCTTGATCCACTCTCGTCAGCATATCTTCCTTGATGATCATCTCTGTAATTCCCTCTGCCATATCGTTCTTCAGAATCCTTACCATAGCGATCAGCATCACGATATGAATCAGCATTACGGCCATATCTGTCATCATCTCTGTTGCTCCATTCACCCTCTCTTCCATAACCATTTCGGTCATCGTCTCTGCTACCATAGCGGCCAGCATAACGCTCATCACCATAGCGATCACCATATCCTGCAGCTGAAGGCTCATGCGTTCCACCAATTGATGCACTTCTGAACCTGTAAGGTAGTTTGGTCATACATGTACATCTACATATGATGTGGTAACTCAACAAAGATAATAAACAAAAAAAAAACAAATGGAATATACAGGAATTAGTTCCACTACATTTTTCATGAGCATAGTGCTATCTAACAACATAAGACAGCCAATATTTTACATCTATGCAGTATGATATGGAAAGGTTTTCATAGCATTTTCATCAAGTAAGATGAAATCTACTTGGGCTTTAAGTACTTATATCACTTAAGCACGTGCTTTAAACAGTTATGTCTCTCCTTAGGAGTTTCACACTTGAGGAGGTACCATTTTTAAGTACATATATAATGTATTGACCCAAGCTGAGGGTGCAGAGCAATAGAGTATAAAAAGTTATGTCTCTCCAGACTTCTCACATTTACAGATTTCTACTATACCACCTAATTGAAGAACAGGTAAGTGTTGACTATCATGTTTATTTCAAAAATCCAAAGGCACAAAGACCAAAAGTTTTCTATTTATTTATACTCTCAGGCTATTCAGCAGGGAAAATTCTGGAACACCTAAACAAATTCTCATGCAAATCTCCCTGGGGTCTGCTAAATGATCCTATGGATATATTATTATTAGCCATGAATTCTACTCATCCTCAAATTTCTCAGGTTATTCCCATGAACATTTTAGCTATAATTGATTGCCATTTTAGCTTTGTCGAATCAACAACCGAAGCATCAAACATTTTTAGAAACAAAGAGCAATAAACATGGTAAAAATAATGTAATGCCCAAAAGGATGACAGGAAGAAGCCTAGCTAGGAAATATTGATCAGTATCAGAAGAAGAAATAAAATGTGTTTATATATAAGCCTTACTTGTCCCTGTTAGCAGCAGCCTTCTCCCGCACCTCTAGTATCTTCTCTTTGTCATTCACCAAACTCACAAGACTCTGAGACTTTCTTCTGACATTCAACCCCTGATCTCTCCCACTAGAGTCAATATACTGAAAATTGGATAATGTCTGTGGAAAATTATAAGCAAAAAAATGATTAGAACAGGATTGAGTGAACAGCCCAGATAGAAGGAAAAAATATCAACATTAAGTAATTACAAGAAAAGTAAAGAACAACATACAGATATTTGGTATGCATGTTCCCTGATCTCATCTATAGCACGCTCTGATCCATTTGCCACCAAGTATTCCAACACTGTTAATGCCTGAGAAATAAGTATTTCCAAGCTTAGCTTTCATATCAATTCACACGTTCACGTTTTGTTCTTCTTCATTCATGCTACTTTTTATTAAATAGTTAGAATAGGGGCTGCATAGTAGCACTTAGACTTAAAATAGACTCAAATAAACATATCAAAGAAAAGGTTAATAACTCCAAAGCACACACCTTATAGACATGCCGCCAATTCTTGCCAGTACTGTTGAGTCGCTTCCACATAATTGTCATGATCATCTGGTATTCATGACTACAAGAAGAAAAAAAACGAATATTTAAGCTCAAGTACAGTATGCTAACTATCATACATAATCTAGCCAATTAGTCTTACTAATTTCTACTCGCTTGTGCAATGTCTGCAAGAAGTGATCCATGGGGACCCCAAGGCTCATTGCTGGTCGCATCAAGAACCTGCACATCAAATGGACAACTGTTAATTTGTGATACTGGTCTAAACTGCCTGTAACTAATGCTTTAGAGCTCCCCTGACTTCTATCCAAAACTTATTTATGTTTAAAGACAAATATATCATGCATCCATGACGGAACCAGAAGTAATAAGCAAAAAAAACGCAGTCCTAATGCAAAGTAAAAGATGGAAAGACCTCATTAATGCTAAGGGAAGCATGAAGTCATAAATGACGATAGTGATGTTCAATGTAAAGATCCTACCATATGATGTGCATTGTCAAGAGAATCCAAAGATGCACGTGTATACAAGATGATCAAGCATGCACCTTTCAACAAATGAATGTAGCTTGAAACAAGTGGAAGCAAAATTTAGAAGATAAGGTGCACTTATATTATGTATGTTAGAATCCAGACATTCAGAAGAGTAAGAACTTGCTTTCACTAAAACTGAACTTCAAGGGCATTTAGCAAATGTGAAAGAAGGCTAGAAATGATGGCCAGAATAATAGGCTTAGACAACAAATCATATCCACATAGGAAGTTTTACCTTTTGTTCTATTGAGGGAACTTTGAGAACTTTCTTGTTCACTTCCCTCTTCCTGCGAGGAAATATGCACAAACAATCTATAAGAGACAAATAACAACAATACAGAACAATGAAGAAATGCTGCATCAGATAGAGTTGATTTTAAAAAAGGTCATTCTTGAACCAAAAGCTACACAAACTTACAAGTCTCTAATTGTTTGATCAAAGGCCTTCTTCATTGGTTTATTCCCAAGAAACACTGTTCAGTAAACCTGTAGAGAAACCGTGATTATCAAAATGGCTTAAACAAACAACAGAGCAAAATTGGGTCAAATTAAATCATGAGGCAACTATCAACCCAAAATTTCATACCTAGGGGAAAGATCGAGCAAGAGCTGAATCAAGTAAAGCCTGGGACAAATTCCGAGATCCTACCATAAACAACGAATGCAGATCTACCAGATCAATCTCAAATACAATGCAAAAACACACGGCGTTGAATTTAAGCAGAGATCAAGATCGGGAAATAAAAATCAAAATACCTGATGGTACCGGAATCGAAATAGCTGAATACAGAGTTGGAGATGGTGAAATGTAGACGGTGCAAACGATCGGAAAGAGGAGGAGGGGGAGGAAATTGGGGGAATGGTGGACGAAAATCAAGAGATTTGTGTCGGAAGAAGAGCGATTGGCTGATTTTGTGGGAGGAAGGTTTTCTCTGACTCCGCCCCCTCTTTCAAGATTCAAAGGAGGCCACCTTCTTCTTCTTCACGCGGATAAACAAAGACAACTGGAAAAATAAAGATTTTTCAATAATTTGCACCCGGAAGTAATATTGAATATATATTGCATGTTTTTAATCATCATATCCAGCTTTATTCTTGGTGTCTTGACCAAAAGAAATAAACTTTACATTTGGTGGCATGTGTTATTGTTACTATTGTATTCCAAAAAAAGTAACTAATTTATGATAATATTAAATGATTGCTTATCTATATCTATATATTATTTTACCAAATCTATATCTCTATATTATACACGAACATGTCCCTTTTAAACATTTATACTATTTCTAATCTCAATTAACATTAAATAAATTTTGACAAAAAAAAAAGTAACATTAAATAACTATAAATTATTTATATTTTACCAAAGATAATTTTTAAATTAAGAAAACAAAATTACATGAAGTTGGATGGGAGCCTCGAAACAAGCTGCGCTCCCACACCTTTCTGAATACAAAAATAACATTTATAACCAATATTTTACTAAAGTAATATTGATAATTTTTACTAATGAATTATTGCTTATTTGTTTTTCATTAAAAAAATAATTTTTTTACTATTCCCTAATATCAAAATAACATTTATAACCAATATTCATATTTAAATAATCTATTAGGGTAATTTTTGACTCTACTTATTATAAAAGGATTTTTAGGACACACAGTAAGATATCAATATTGGAAAGATTTGATAAAATTTAAATTTTGGGATTCTTTTATTTCTTTGTGATGGATTCACTATTTACTCTTTAGGGTTTAGTTCCCTTATTTAGTAGACATATAGCCGATTATAAAATAAAAATGTTACATTTCTTCCGTAGTAAAAAAATATTAACATACATGTTTTAAAAAATATATAATACCTTTATCTTTTATCATGATATTTTTGATAAATTTTTAGTTTTATATTATAAATATGTAAATAAGATACTAAATTGACCAATTCTATTTGATTTTAATAAATAACAATAACCAAAAAAAATATTAATTTTAATTTAAAAAGGATAATTCACATTTCGATCTCAAACTAAAAAATGTTAGTAAGAGACTAGTACTGAAATATCAATAACACTTTTTTATCAATTCATTTTACGCTAAAATTATACTCCATGGAACCATAACTTGGTTTTGTATTCATATCAACTTATTAGTGTTTATATATTTAGTTTTAAAGATTTGTATCATGATCTCCATTTTTCGACTTGTTTACTTATTTGTTGCTTTATCTTTTTTTTAATAGCAATTGTAGTGTCAAATATCACATGAAGACATAAGAAACAGCATAGTTTTTTTTATTTCTTCATATAAATGGTTAACTATCGTTATTATTTATAAATAAATGATCACTTAAATGCGGAAAAACTATATACAAAAATAGTTGGTACCACGTATTTCGTACCATAGCACAAGTATACAATAGTCGTATTTCCCACCATAGCACAGTATATATATATACACACACAAAGCCAGAAACTCGGACCACTGAAGAAAGCGTGAAATCGAGCGAAGAAGATGGAGAGAGAGCTGATGAGATGGGGCGTCCTGGTGGCGACGACGTGGATCCAGGCGCTGACGGGGACCAACCTCGACTTCTCGGCCTACTCGACTCGGCTCAAGTCGGTCATGCAAATCTCCCAACTCCAGCTCAGCTTCCTGTCCATGGCCTCCGACATGGGCAAGGCCTTCGCCTGGTGCTCCGGCGTCTCCCTCCGCCGTTTCCCGCTCTGGCTCGTCGTCTTCCTCGCCGCCTCCTTCGGCTTCCTCGGCTACGGCCTCCAATGGCTCCTCATCTCCGGCTTCGTCTCCCTCCCCTATTTCCTGGTCAGTTTTCACTAATCGATCGATTGAGTAAACCCTAGGCCTGGATTCGAGTCCCGATTTCTAGCGTTCTGGTTAGAATTGATCGGTGTGAGCTCAATTGCGAATTATCCCCCTTTGATCGAGCCTGATTGTTAGCGCGGACGTCGCGATCAATGTCGTACACTCGTACGAGCTTTTTTACCCCTCTTTGCTTGTTGCTGAATTAATTGGCTTGAGAAATTAGGGATTGTGAGTGATCCACGCGTTCTCCTAAAGGCCGTTAGTTAGATCATGTATGAGAAAAGAGGTGACGTCATCCGTGGTTCAAACCGAGTTAGAAATTGGGCGATTCTTTGTAGGTTAAAAATATTTTTTGGTTGAAAAATAAAGTTTTTTTTGAAAAATTTGTCTCGAAAAACAGAGATATGATATGAATTGTAGAAAAAATTAAAATAAATTTTTTGGATGAAAAGATGGTTTACATGTAAAGTAAAACAAGGCCTTAGCCTTAGCTAAATCAGTTTATTGTTTGTAGAGCTAAGCCACTCAAAATTGGGAGTGTGTTATGCAGGTATGTGTGCTCTGCCTTTTAGCGGGTTGTAGTGTCTGCTGGTTCAACACCGTTTGCTACGTTCTCTGCATCCAAAACTTCCCATCGAACCGATCCTTGGCGTTGTCCCTAAGCATAAGCTTCAATGGCCTAACCGCCGCCATTTACACCCTCATCGTCGATGCCATCAACTCTGATAGCACCTCCCTCTACCTCCTCTTAAACGCTTTGATTCCAATTTTAACTTCAATTGTCTCCTTAATCCCAATCTCGTATCACCACCGACAACAAACGCCCGTCTCATCACAACTATCTCTTCTCCAGCCTTTGAACGCGCAAACCGGGCTTAGCTCTTTCACATTTGTTGTTCTCTACGCGTTAGCCATCTTCACCGGGTTATATGTCATCTTACTAAACTCGGTCTCCTCCATGACTAACGTAACTACCCGCATAATCTTCCTCGGTGCAATCCTTCTTCTTTTCCTGATTCCGTTACTATTGCTTCGCCTCATCTTTGGCTGTGGTCATCGTGATAGCCGCTGTAAGGATAAGATCATGTCGCGTTTTGAAGACGTGAGTTTCAACCTTGTTGATGATCTTTATGACATCCATCGTGACATCCATAAGGAGCTTCTTGAGCCAGACCAAGATGTGGGTTGTGGCCACGCTTTGTTGGCTAAGGATCGGATTCTGACTCTAGGCGAGGAGCATACGAGTCACTTTCTTGTCCGCCGCTGGGACTTCTGGCTATATTACCTTGCTTACTTAGGCGGGGGCACAATTGGATTGGTTTACAGTAACAATCTTGGACAGATTGTTCAATCATTGGGCTTCAAGTCAGAAACCACCTTCTTCGTTAGCGTCTACTCTACTTGCTCTTTCTTTGGCCGACTACTCGCAGCTGCCCCTGATTTTCTAAGCAAGTACGTATACTTCATCCCCTGATTTTAACTACTTGCTCTTTTAATTAAGTTTGTGCACTATATCGCATTTCTTGTACATATCTAAATCATACTTTAATCGAATGTGTGTGATGTACATAGCAAGCTATGGTTTGCAAGAACTGGATGGCTCGCCATGGCTATAGTACCAACACCAATCGCCTTCTTCATGCTCGTGTCATCGGGATCCTGGGCGACATTGTGCATTAGCACGATGTTGCTCGGTCTGAGCTCGGGTTTTGTATTCGCTGCAGCGGTTTCAGTGACATCTGAGCTATTTGGACCGAACAGTGTAGGGCTCAACCATAATATCGTCATCACGAATATACCAATCGGGTCTGTTTCGTTCGGAATCTTGGCAGCTTTGATATATGATTCGAACGCGGGCACCGGCTCGGGACTGATCATGGCGGCTTCTGATGTGGTTGGCGATGAAATGGTGTGTATGGGCAGGGACTGTTACTTGCAGACTTTTATATGGTTTGGGTGCATTTCCTCACTGGGGTTGGTTTGTAGTTTGTTTTTCTTCGTAAGAACAAAGTATGCATATGATCAGTTCAGAAAGAATGTCAGAAGAGCTGGCTCTTTGTTGTGAAAATAATACTTATGCTTGTTGTAATTTTAGGAATATATAGGATTTTGGGTTTAAGACTTTTTTATATTTTTTCTGAAAGGGGGTTTAGGAACTAGGGTTTATGGGTTTTACAATTTATAATACAAAGTGTAGGGTTTATAGGATCTAGAATAGGTACACATTTATTAAAATGGGTAAACAAAATCGATTTTCACTAGCTGTGTTCAATCAGACCATTTATCGTATAAATGCGCTTGTCGCATCAACTCACTGGTTGAGCACTCATGGTACTACTATGAGGTCTTGGCTTCGAGACTCTAAAGCAACGATTTGCCCTATTTTTTCTAAAGCTGGTCTCGAGTTCGAGTAGTACTTCTCAATCTCGAGTGTATGCCATACTTAGAACTTTAGGTTATATACTATTTATATTTTTTGTATTATGTGCTTAAGGTGATAAACATATTAAAAACAGAAATTAAAACCATAAAAAAAAAAACTTGTCACAAAAAAGATTAAAGACGATAAATTTATAAAATCTTTCTATGATTTTTTTTATCAAATAAAATCTTCCTATTATTAGCTCTTTATAGGAGTTAGGATATAAAAAAATCCTACTATTTAAATGATTAAGATTATTAATTTGTCGTTTGGGGGAATTAATCTGAACCAAAAAGAAAAAGATTAGGGCTATGATTGCAATTTAGGCGGTGTCCAAACAAATCCACCAACTCAAGCGAAAATTAATCGAGGGGGGCGCCAGATAAACAACAGCTTGAAAATCTCCAACAAGAGAGGCAGACATAGAGAGAGAGAAAGAGCGACAGAGGAGCGAAGAATCTGCACAGAGAGTGTGAGCGAGCGAGATGAAGCACAAAATCCACGAAGCTGCAAGCTTATACGGATCTCATTTACAGCCGTCACTTCTCCGCCATCGCTCAATTCCGGACAATGGCGAGAAACGGCCGCCGTCGGAGGACTATTCTCCGGAAGGCGAAGAAGACGGCGGAGGAGAAGAGGAGATAGGCCTCGCGTTGGAGAAGCAATTGGATGTGGAGGAGGAGACGGCGTATCCGTCGGAGGTGAACGAGAGGGAAGTCGAGAGCGACGAGGACGGAGAGGAGTATGAGAAAGACGAGGAGGAGGAAGAGGACGAGGAGATGGAGATGGAGGAGGAGGCTGTTCCGGTGGAGGCTTCGGAGGGAGAGAAGTCGAAGCTTGCTGAAGGGTTTTATGAAGTCGAAGCCATTCGGAGGAAGAGGATTTGCAAGGTATTAGGTTTTCCTGTGGTTTGTTCTCCTATTTGAGGTTTTGGTTGCGTTTTCCCCTTTGTGATGTGTGTTTTGTGGTTCTGATTTTCGTGAATGTTGACTGTTGTTCTTGGCGCCTGGTGTGTAAAATCGGAATTGAAGGGAGAGCCTCAGTTTCTCATCAAATGGTACGTTGTGAGTCTGTGAATATTTGTCTTGGAGGGGAGTTTGAGTTGTCAGAGAATTCTCTTGATGTTAATGTTTGTGCCTGTGATTGGTGTTTAGGCGTGGTTGGCCAGAAAGCTCCAATACATGGGAGCCCTTGGAGCACCTTCAGTTGTGTCCTGATGTTGTTGAGGCTTATGAACAGAGGTGTGGTTTCTTATTTGGTGATACTCCTCTAAATGTACCATTGTCCTCATTCCTCTCAAGGATTTTATTAACTTGCATCAACTCTTAGAACACACACGAGAGTACATTGATGATTGGACCTTTGGCTTAAGTAGATTTTTCAGTAGATCTTCAGTTATCTTTGTTCATCTGTTTCCTTTAATCTCACAGGACATGACTCCTAAACTCAACTTCTGTTATAACATAGGCTTGGCCTTGGTTAGGGCTGGGATGTATTGATATGGATTAAAACCAAGCCTAAACTCAAAGGACATGACTCCTAAACTCAACTTCTATTATAACATAGGCTTGGCCTTGGTTAGGGCTGGGATGTATTGATATGGATTAAAACCAAGCCTATTGAAACTCATCATATATTATATTGAAGACGGAATTACATATGTACCTTATAACAGAAACAATCTTTCTTTTTGTCTATTAACCCCACAGCTATATTAAAGTCAAGTGATGGATTTATATGAAATATAAGAGTTGAGTTAAAGTTTGGAGGTTTTTTGTCCTACTTCAGAAAGCTTTTAGGCCAAGTCAAAATTAGGGGTTTATATCTCCTAATGTGAAGTTTTATGTGCTGTTGAGTCTAATTTTAGTTTAGGCTGTGTGTTTAGGTTATAAAAGTCTGAATGTCAAAGATATATATATAGAATTTGGATCTTGTGAAACACTCTATAAGAGTGTAACCGGTGAACATTTATCAACCATTGGATTTATTATAATCTAACGCTCTAGATTTTATAGTAAAGATAGAATACTTAATAAAAAAAATTAAAATGCCAAATCTGATTTTGGGGATCTTTTTTCTCTCTCCATATCTCACTTCTTTCAAATCAAATATATAATTTTCGGTGATTTTTTCGGATCTGATTTTGGAAGTATTGTGTTTTGAATATATTCCTACATAGTTCGAATATTACCGTCTGATTATTGAACGCAACAACTTCGAATGTTCAATATTATCCATTGAATATGAACTCTATGTGTTTGAATATTACCATGTAGTATAAGTTGTATGCTATTTATGAATATCAATGTACATATTTCGAATTTTACCATCTGATTATTGAATTCAACAACTTTGAATATATCTCATTAGCCACTGAATATAAAGTCGATGTATTTGAATGTTATCCATCTAGTATAAGTTGTACGTTTCAGGTCGAATATTCAAATTATGACAAATTCTAACAATGTTTAAATAATTCAAAAAATTTTAGAAGATATTCAACCATGTATATAACAAATTCGAATATATTGTATAGTCGAATATTCAAGTTGTATAGTTGAATATATTAAGTTTGTATCATCAAACATTTGTGTAGTCGAATATTGAAGTAGTATAGAAAAATATTTAAGTTGCATCCTTGAATATTTATCCAGTCGAATATTCAAGTTGTATAGTCGAATATTTGTACAGTCGAATACTAAATCAATTTTATCGAATATTGAAGTAGCACGATTGAATTTGCAATGACTGACGAATGCATGTACGAGATTTGTGTGATTTTTTTCTAAAATCTGGTTTGAATTTCGAAAAAAAATTACAACCCTTAAAATTAGGAACTTTGATTTTGAGAAGAATCTAGTTTGAATTTGGACGTAACTCCTCCCTACTATTATGGAAGCTTAATTGAATTTACAACTAATTGTGATTTTTCTATAATTCACCCATTATTTTCAAAAATTCAACATAATCTAGGCCCTTGATTTCATGGTAATCCAACGTCTACTATTAATTCACCCGTTTCACTATAAGAGGTGTTTTACCTGAACCCTCCCCTATATATATATATATATATATATATATATATATACTTTCTTCCTTTCGTAAAAGTTTTTTTTTTTTTGACATTAGGGTTGAAGTTTAATATGTTACCTTAAAGTATGCATGTTTTCTAACCTTTTGTTTGGCTTGAAGCCTGAATTCTGGGAAGAAGACACGTAAAAGAAAGCGCAAATACACCCAACCCAAGAAGAAACTGCAGTACTCTTATGCTACCCCTGGTTCTAAGGGTAAGAAAATACTTCCCAAGTTATTAGTGATCTGGTCCCCTATCTCTTTTGTTCACTTAAGCTTTTTAAAGTACTGAAAGATGATCTTTTATCTATTTATATTCAAACAAGCATCTTTGATCATTTTATAGAGCATAATGCAGATGTAAAGAAATCTAAAGCGGGGAGAAAACCATCTGCGAAAAAACCATCATATGAGCCTTCTTATACTCTTGGAAGCAAAGAGACAAAGGATGATGATAATTCCAGTGACAAGGATAATGATACAAGGAAGATTACCATACAGTTGCAAGAAGCTGCAAAGGGAGATGGGAGCTCAGTTAACAGCAGTTCTAAGGCTGACAGTGCAGAGCCGAGTCAAGGTGATCGTCGAATAGGGGCGAAGAGAAGGAAATCGGGTTCCGTGCATAGATTCAAGCCCGATTCTTCTCCCTCTGACCCAAGTCATGTCGCAAACTCCATACCAGTTAATGGCTCATATGATTGTGCTGAACAGCTAATGGCTGGAAACATTGACCCATTTCCCAAGATCAAGTTTGACTTCGCAAGAGATAGCTCTATAATAACACAGATTCTCAAGCCAATAGGATATTCAACTTCCAAACCAAATGATATCGAGGATGTTTTAGTAACATTTGTTGCAATGAGGTATCCTTTCTCATCCTGTCTTCTTCTACTTTCTGACAAAATAGATTTTTCCATGCCGTTTATGACATAGTGAAAATTGGCATCTAATAAAATCTGCTTATAGAATAAGCAGTAAGTGGGTACATATATGCTTACTGATATCTTTTTTCCTTTTGTCCATGATCAAACACTTAACATTCATTTTTAGGTTGATCATGAATAATCAATTTGGATGGTTTTTCTTTCTTTCTGTGAGGTAGTATTAATTCCCACTTACAAATCAGTTTTAAGAACTCTAGAGAAAAGTGAATTAAAAGTGGGTGTGCTAAATGACAGTAAAGATAGTGTTTCTATCTAACTAGCTTATAATTTTGTGTGTGATTTGTAAACATATTGATAGTGTCATTGATGTTAAAAGTTTTTTATGATAAAGCCTTGATATAATAACTGGTAATATGACAATTTGTCTTCTAGTTTGAACTGTACGTTGCCAAACACACCTATGATAATATTTAAAAAAGGTGGATTGAACTGGATATAGATCTGAACTTAGCAAGCATGTGAATCATATGATGATTTTAGGCAAAACCTTGCAAGCAAACCTTTGGTTTATATCCTCAATAAGGTTGTTGATTCATTGTTGTAGCTATGCCTTAATGTTTTGCCTTCCAATTTGCTCCTATATAGTAAAGTATTTACCTTATGTCATCTTGCCATTGTTGTTTGACCATTTTCACTGGTGAATTTGAGCAACATCACCTTGACGGTGTGCATTTGGTGCTCAGGTATAGAGCTCTTTGTTCTAAAGCTCACTCGGCAAATGCTTCTTTGACAAAGAAGAAACCTAGACTTAAATCAGTTAACTTAACTTTGCAAATATGCACCTAAAGAATTAAGGATAACATTTTCCCACAGCTTCTCTTTTTCCCTATTCCAGGTATTCATTAGAAGTTGCTTGGCTATGGGTGTAACTATGTTCTTAGTCTTCCTTTATTGGCTTCAGTAGATATTATGTTGCTCCATTACTTTATCAATGATCTTACTTTGTTGTTGTGAGGCCTGTTATTGTCTAACTTACGAACTGGTTCATATGATGGCATTTCACCAATTGAATGGAATCCCTTTGAATCTCCTATATGCAGGTCTGATGGGAAGGAAGTGGTGGTAGATAACAAATACCTCAAGGCCAACTATCCTCATGTGGTAATTTGCCCATTTGCAAGTACATTTTAAAATCTTGCCACATTTTTTCACATACACAATGATGATTTCAACAAGTATATGCTCTTTCTTGGACAGTTGATTGACTTCTACGAGCAACATTTACGCTACAGCCCTGCTACTTAGATCGGACCACACCCCTCTCAATCTCATGCCCGTTTTCCTATCACGTTCGGCATAGAAACTAATGCGCGTCTAATTGATGGCAGAAAGGAAGCAAAGGCTCGCTCGCTTGCTCGCTCACCACAATGTAATAGATAGGAAACTGTAAAGAACCATCTTGTCATACAGTTGGCCTTTCTGCTTCTTTGCTGTCTTCTTTTGGCTCAGGGGATATTTGACACTGATAACTTAATTTAATCTGTTTCATCTTCTGCACCAGATGTATTTACTTACTCGTGCATGAACTCAGAAAGATGGTGATTTGTAATCTTTTTTCTTTTTTTTTCCCCCATTCTAGCATTTTAGCATTCCACTGCATCTGAATGAATGCCATGTGTTGTGACTCTTGTTCTAAACAAGGCTTGTCTGCTTCCGTTTCAAGCTGTGGCTAGTGTTCTTTGGTGTCCTTGTGATAACATTTTCAATCATGAAACAAAATGTTTATAAGGTAAAAATGTCTTTAGAATGGTACCCAAAGAACAAATTAATCTTTACCCAGAATTTGTGCCTTTTTTGGGTTCATTATTTCAATATTAACCTACCCAAGTAAAAGCGCAATTTTCAATTCTGTATGATTTGAAAATTAGGATGAATGTAAATGGGCTTGGGTTGGGCCTGTGTTCGCAAAAAAAATGCAGAATTTGTTAAAATAAAATAAAATAAAAATGAAGGCAGAAAAAGAGTACCTATTGGATTCATTTCATCGTCTCTTGTTATATACTCTCTCACTCGAAGCTGAGTTAACCCTAGTGTCGCCCTAGCGCCGTTCACCTTCTCCATTTCTCCTCCTTATCCTATCTTCTCTCTGTCACTCTTTCTTCTCCGGTCAAGGTACGCGCTATATTCAATCTGTTGAATGATTGGCTTCTTTACCGGTTCTGAGGTTTCTAGGGTTTTACTTGGGTTTAGGATGAAGGGAATATGAACTGAGTTTTCTTAGCAATTGTTTGTTTTGGTGTCGCTCCTGTTGTTTGTGTTGGTGAATGAAGTAATTTGTGAGGAGTTGTGGATTGATTCGTGAGATTTGGATTCGCTTTGTACCACCTTTCAATGCATTTGCTCCTTGTTGGAGTCTTATACTGTCTGCTTGTTGTGTTGGTCTGGTAGTTTGATTGAGAGCTGATTTCCCAATTGAGCTTGATAAGTAGGAAGAGAATAGAGTAGGATTGGGCAGGTGTTTGTGGGGTTTCTCTTTTCAAATGGCTAGTTCAGGATAAAAGAATAGAAATCTCAGCTTTGAGAGAAATCCAGTGAATCATAAGCCATAGCACTGTGAATAGGATTGTTTATGTTGCATTTCCATGGTGTTTGAAGTTATGGTGTCATTTCTTTGTTCCAACATGGTCTGATGAACCTTTCTTTCACTGCAGATGAATAGGGAGAGGCTCATGAAGATGGCTGGTGCTGTCCGCACCGGCGGAAAGGGTAGCGTGAGAAGGTGGGAAAGTTTGTTTATACTAGTAAATTACATCTCAACACATTGTTTTCAAATTTGAACTGGATTTTTTGGATTCATGATCTGCTGTGTTTGGACTTTGAACCGGTTTTAGTATTCAATTGTGGAGCTTGATGCTGGTCCTGGTTCGAAAAGTTTGTTTCTTTGGTGTGAATGAATTGCTTTAATGATAATGATTTTGTGCATTTGTGAATCTGATAATTGATTTTTTTCTGGCGAACTAGATTAGAGGGCTTCCTTAATTGTATTTCATTCCAAGTGATGAATATTCAAACTTAAATGCAGAAAGAAGAAGGCCGTGCACAAAACCGCCACCACTGATGACAAGAGGCTGCAAAGTACGTTAAAGAGAATTGGTGTGAACAGCATCCCTGCCATTGAGGAAGTGAACATCTTCCAGGATGATACAGTTATTCAGTTCACAAATCCTAAAGGTCAGTTCATATACTGATTACGTTACGAAAACTTAGTATATTTTGATTAACTATTAAAGCTTGATGACAATTTTAAAGCTATGAATATCTATTCTCATCTAAATAACGTTGTGTCCGTGTCTTTTGTTTCAGTTCAAGCTTCCATTCAAGCTAATACATGGGTTGTCAGTGGAACACCACAAACAAAGAGTATGCTTTTTCCTTCTCTCTTATAAATGCCCTTCAATTATTTCTTCGTACATCAATTGTAAGTAATATTTGAATGATTCTTTTGCCTTTTCACAGAATTAGAAGACATCCTGCCCGGAATCATCAACCAATTGGGTAAGCCATAAGCTTTATAATCTAACAAAAAAACCCTTATCTCCTCTATAAATTCCAAGACATTTTAAATTTTGATATCATTGAAAATGCACAGGCCCAGATAACTTGGACAACCTGAGGAAGCTTGCAGAACAATTCCAGATGCAGGCTGCTGGCAACAAAGGCCCCGGCGGGAAACTTGAAGGAGTCGAGGAAGATGATGAGGAGGTCCCGGACCTTGTTCCTGGAGAGACTTTCGAAGCAGCTGCTGAGGAGAAGCCTCAAGCACAAGAGGCGTCTTAGGGCCGCGTTTGAGACCTTGTGTTATCTCTTCTCTTTTTTCAAGCTGTGCTCTAAAAGATCTAAATTCAATTTTGCAATTATTGTTTCTTAGTTTTCGGTTCCCTTCATCCTTGATCATCACAAATCTACTGAATTTGCTTCAGCTAGTTTTCTGTAATGAGAGGCAGATTTTGATCATGTGGATTGTCATGTTTGCATTTGCTCTGTTGTTTGTATAAGCTGTGCTTTAATTTTTCACTCAGTATCCTTTCTGATTGAGCTGCTGATATGGGTACTTGCTTGTTTTATCATATGATTACTAGAGTTAGGTTGGTTGAGTAAAATATTTAAAAGCTTCTTCTGTCAGGTGGATTCTTTTGTTTGGTTTGGCTGAATAATTATGTCTTTTTTGTGGAATTGGCTGAATAGTTCTTGACAAGTTAAAGATTATTCTCTTGTTATAAGAACATTAAGAGTCAAGTTATGCTTGGCTTTTAACATTATCTTGTAACAAAAAGAACATTAAGATATTCAAAAATATTAGATACACATTGATGCTTTTCAATTAGAACAGTAAGCACTCAATCCATCGATTTTACTAAATGTTGGAGGGCTAATTTTTGTATGACCTTTGATACTGGGCGTTGACCTCCAATCATACGTAGTTACTCAAAAATAATTTAAATAAAATACTCAAGTTGACGTGTCCTCTATACCTTAACACGTGGCAACAGGCAAGCGGGTGAAGTGGATCCTGCTTACTGATACTGATTTACCCTCTAAAAATATCTCTTTGTATGGCTGATTTTGCAATTAACATCAAATTCGTGGATTTCTGATGCTATTTCACTAGTCTATCCCACTTCTCCGCTCCTCAGAACTTAAGAACAATGGGTCAAATCCTCGACAAATTCCGAGGCAAGAAACCCCTTCCTCCCATCTTTTTTTCTTTTCAATTTTTTTGTTGTGCAATAATTGGGTTGAATTGATTTTCCTCTTGTTGATTGAAATTTGTCGTCTCTTTCTTGCTTGATTCGAGATGGGTAGGAGGCAGAGAATGGAGGAAGAACCAAGTGAGAAAGATAGCAAACAAAGCCTTCGATCGTTTCAAGACCCAAACAGATAACCCTAATTTGACTTTTGAAGACCTCTACATTGCTGTCCTTGTCATCTACAAGTAAGATCATACAATCTCACTCATATGATTTCTCTATAGTTCTTCCAATTTTGGTCATACTATTTTTCGAATCTTGTGATCATGACTGTTAATTTGGATTTGTTGGGATTAAAGTTTATTGTTTTATTAGGATTAAAGTTTACTTCTTTTGAAATGCTCGATTCAGAAGGTGGGTCAGAATTATAAGATGTAGAACTTGTTGGAGATTATGGTTCTAAGCCTGATTTACTGGCAATTGGAACCCAGATGACCTAAAAATGCTGAAAAATCAATCATGTTGATGATTTAATGGTGAAAATTGCAATGTTTGTTTGGATATTGTCCTGTCATGGAGGTTATGGTCTAAGTCTAAGTCTAAGGTCCAATCTTGTTGAAGGTAAAGAGAAAGATTTGATCTTTGCACTTAGGTTCAAGAACTTTATGCTCTAACAATGCAAAATACATCTTCTTTTGCAGTGATATTAACAAATATTTGCCAGGGCCACATTTCGATCCTCCATCAAAGGATCGAGTGAGAGTTATGATGCAGGTGGATATATCCACTACAACAATCTTGCTATTATCTTGTCATGTAGTGAAGAATCTCTATGACCCTCTATTCTACTGAAATTGTAGGAATGTGATATGAATCTTGATGGAGAGCTAGACCACGTGGAGTTCATTAACTTCGTAGAGCGTCTCACGGCAGACACATTCTGTGTGGTGAGTCAAGGACTGATCATCACATTGGTATTGGCACCATCCATCGCGCTAGCAACAAAGAGGGCGACAGAAGGAGTTCCGGGGGTCGGCAAGGTCGTGAAGAAGTTGCCCAATTCAGTTTATGCATCTCTTGTTGCCCTTGCTGTTGTTATGATGCAGAATCCTGGCCCAGATGTGGACTAGGAATCTTATCATCTGACCATGCACTGTACATGCAGTGTGGCTTGCAGAATTTAAACTTGTGTTATCTTGAGCTTTGGTTTTTAGTGAATCCATGTGAAATACTGTCCAATTGGTTGTTTAATCTGAGTCACTTGATAAACAAATGATGGTATTATGGGTGCAATTGTTGTTTATACATCAAAAGCAAAGAAAAGTTGTTCAATTCAAAGGCAGAAACTTATTTAATGCAAGGATGATTGAGAGTTCTCATACATGATAACTATATAATACTCCAAAGACTAGCAAGTTTTTGGACTTGTTTTCGTCCAATCTACCCAAAAGCAGAAACAGATAACTTAAAGAGTTGATTCCATCTACAATGTCTCATGTCGTGTGTTTCACAGTGCCGGTCTTACTAACGCTATGTAAAGGGAATGAGCTTGGTGATGTACATCAAAACAAATATAGAAGTCATATCAAAGCTTGTTGATATTGTTGGCTTTCTAAAAAAGGGGCAAAAGTAAGAAAAACTACATCGTCTAATTCACAAAACATCTGGATCTCAAGATCCTCTCTGCCTCAGCCAAGCTCAAATGTCGAATCCTGTTATTGGTCATCCATTGCTCCCTTCCAACAAAGAATTTTTGAGCTTGCTCTTCTTCCATTTTCAGAAGCTTCATTCCCTCACTCACGTCAGGGAAGAATCCTTCGGGTCTTAAACACCAGACCCGGAACAAACCAAATAAAGCATCCATGTCGTTTCCCATTCTAACAACACCCTCTTCACTGAATTTCACGTTGCTCATAAAAACACCCTTAAAGATCAACCGATCCAAACCGCCAGCTAAGCTTCTCCACACGGTAGTAAAGTCAATCTTATTCAACTTCTCTTCTAGAATTGTCAGCTTCCCTTGCAGAAACTCAAGAGCAACAACAAAAGACTTTGTCACCACTTCCCCACTCTCAATTTTCCCTTGCCATTGCTTCCTGTTCTTCACATAATCCCTAGCAACAGAATCAAATCCCCTCAAAACAATGGCTATTATCTTTTCCACCCATTCTTTTCTGAATTCCTCCAGTTTACCTAGTTCTGAATCAAATATAGTGTTTAAAGGCTCTTCTTCTTTCAAACCAAGTTGATTCTCCTGCTCTGATTCTATTTCCAGAAATGAAAGATCTTCAGACCACTCTCTTAGAACATATTCCACGTGGTGAGTAGAATTGATGGATGAAGTGACCTTGATCAAGGCATCATCTGTTACTAGTGCAGTCAAGCCTTCAGCTTCCAGGCATTTAGTGAGCCAGCATTCTAGAAGCTTCTGAATAATAGGTGTACCTACTGATTGCACATACATATACCTTGTACCTGTTGTGGGCAGAGATCGAGAGCGCTCAATTACCGATGATAATTGTTGAAGGAAGACTGTGGAAATCAAAGGAGATTTATATTCTTCAGTTCCAGTTGCTCCAGTAGGGTTTATCCAATTTCGCTCCTCTTCTATTGTAGGTTTTAGTTTGTCTAGTATGTCACCAAGCTCTATATCAGTCCACAGATGGAGCCAGTCTGGTCGGTCACAGAAAACAGATAATGTTGATATTCTCTGTAAGTTGCTATCTTCCTGAAGAGAGGCTAAAATTCCTGAGTTTTGAATGAGAGATTGTGTTTTCTTGTCGAATCCTATCATTAAATCAACAAGATGAAGCCAGGCTGTTCTTGCCTGTGACTGTATATCAATTTCATTCTCCTCACTCATTTGAGAAACATAGCCTGTGAATATCTCCTTCGCCAAGTAAGTTGACAGGGAGTTTACTAATGCTGCAACCCATTCTTCCCTGCAACTGTAACCTGTCAGACTTGCTTCATCAATTAAAGGTTGCAAAAGGTCATCCAATGGTTCCACATAATCTCTAGTGACCTTGTGCACAAGAGCAAAAATAAATTCTGGCTTATCAGCCCACTTGGTGAAATGTTTTTGGCAAGCTAGATATATTGGATTCACAAGCTCTTCAATGGCCCAAAGAGGTTGATGCATAGCAATATCTCGATTACGCCCCTCAAGTTGCCGTGATTTCCTCTTTTGTTGTAGCTCCTGTAGATTGCATAAAGCAATGAAATTATCAAAGTACTTCTTTTTTATTCCACCATGGAGGTTGAGAAGTGGGTTTGGAGAAACAGATGTCTTCCCTGAATCCATATCAGCATTACTTATATTATACAACGGTGGAGGCCATCCAAGAGATGTGAGAAGAGCACGATAATCTGCAATTGTCTGAGGTCTTAACTTAGCCAATGCACAATCAATTCTATTATCAACAGCTGACACAAGCCGACTCCACTTAGGATAGGTCTCTGCAACTGAAGCTAAGATGTTTTCCACCTGTTTAAGAGAACTAATAGCACCACCACATGGTTGCTGCAACATAGAAAATCAAAAGTAAAATAATCTATTTAAATGGAAAGTAAAAATCAACTTGTAGCAGTTTATACTACCTCTGAATTCTGTGCAATGCGGTTTCTCTTTAGGTTTGCATTCATCACAGCTGAGACTGAATCTTCAATGTCACCAACCAAGTTGTCAAGCTTCAGTGCAATTTCTGTATTGGCCAAACCAATGCACACATTTTAATCATTACCAAGATATAGAATTGCTTCCAATGACAGCTTGCAAAGCACAGAAGGACTGAGAAGTTAAGAAAATCTGATAGCAGCTACGCAAACACTACCATAATCCAACCTCACTGCAGTTCTTAAGGCTACTGTAGACTGTATCGATCTTTACTTCCTACTGGCCTTATCGCCATTATTTTTTTTAGGTAGAGTTCATGGTAAATTTGTGGGGAACTTCCAATGATTATGCCTCTTTATGAAACACCTCTCTTTTTCTTATAGCCTAAACACCTGGATGATATGTGATCAAGACATTTATGCCAACATTGATGCTGTTAAGCATTGAACCACTGCAATTTTCAACTTATCCTTCAATCGCCCCTTAGTATTTCCTTACACAAATATCATCCCCAATGACATCTAAGGAACTCTAGAGACAACACAAGCAAATACTTCTACTTGCCTCAGCTGGCTGAAATAATCCACATTAAAATTTCCTAAGTAATAAACTCACCATACAACTCTCCAGCAGATTGAATAAAACTTCCAAGGTCTCATGCTATATTATGGCTTTAGGACAGCCTCATACACATAAATCTAAGTTTTCTTACATATAATATCAACACAAGCAACTCCAAAAGCAAACTTGATTCTGAAGATGATTGACATAGAATAAGCATATAAATTTGCTAAGCAACTCCAAAACAAAGTTGCTAATAATTATCAGAATGATTGCAAATCTTACTTCTCTGTCTCGACAATCACAGATTTATACTATCATTATACAAGCCCTATATGAAGAAATACAGTTCTTAATGTTGCAATCGTCAACAAGAGACTAACCAGCATAATTCCGAACGACGTGAACCCTCCGAACTTCCTTTGCCAGAGCCTGTAGCTCCTCAGACAACACCTTCTCCACAACCACCGCTCCTCCTCCTCCATCTTCTGCAAAATTGTCCAAATTTTCCGATTTTCAACCCCCATTCTTCAGCAGTGCAAAATTTTCAACCAGAGTGAATAAGAGAGAGTCTTACCAGCGGCGGGAGCAATCGAAGTCGAGGAATTGAGAACGGAGAGCTGCGATTTGACATCGGCAATAGCATCGCCGATTCGGTGAGAGGACTCGTGAGATTGGAGGCTGGAGCGGAGCGATTGGACCAGATCTGCAAGGGAATCGGTCAACTGGTCGCACTGAGCTTGCAAGTCGGAGCCGATGTGAGTTGACTCGGAGAGATCGAGAGGTTGCTTGTTGTTGAAGATGGAGTTGTAGAAGGAGAGCGCCGACGGAGAGGAATCGGAGATCGCCGGTAGATCAAGTTTTTTTGGTGAGTCCATTTGCAACGTTTGGAGCAAGGGAATGATTTCATGTTTAAGGACGGAAATTATATGCTACGGATTTATAGGATTGAATGTGTATTTATGTGATGTTTTTCTATCGTGGATACGTGATAAGTATATTAAAAACAAAATCAAAAACTTTAAAACAAAAATAGTGAACAAATTATAAAAGGATTAAAAAATTAAAAATATAAGATTTATAAAATATTTTCATTATTAACTTCTTATGGTGTGCCCTAGGGTATATGGTAAAAAAAATCTTATTCGATTTATGGGATGATACTTAAATCATTATATTAATTAAAAAAATACTAAAATTGAGAAATAAATGTATATTCACCAAGGAAATTCATACATGGTTACATATTTATCATAGAATTTTTAACTCTTTATCTATTTTATCAAAACATGATAAAACTAGATCAATTAAATAGAAATCATAATTTAATATTAGGATTAGCTATTGAACTAATAAATCAAATCGAATCAAACTCAATAATCATCGTGAGCATAAAAAGATGCATAAAAAATGAAATTATCCAACAACGCTAGTGGATCTAGGCAGGGCAGCCACCTCCACCCCGAGCCATGGTGAGACGACCATACGAGGATTGGTGGTGGGACGGTAAACAATCCATTAGTTGATGTCGAAAGGAAGAGCCTAATATTCCTCATATGGTCTTAAGCGTTAGACCATATTTGTTTAACGCACTTGGTCATTAAATGGTATAAACTCTTTGATGATCAACGAACTCGGTCACTGAATAGTATAAATCCTTTAGCGAGCGAGTCACATCTCACATGTAGAAAATTTAGAGGATTCTAAGGTACTAGTAATTTGAGTAGATAGTTCCAAAGTGCGTCTCCAATTCTCTTTAAAAGTTTCACACACCAGAGATCAAAAAACAAGATGAATTTTATGATTGCAAAAACTAAAGTAACAAAGTTAATTACACACTCTTGATCAAAAAAAAAAAGATAATTACACACAAAAGAAAAAGAAAAAGCGCACACTAGCACAGCTGGTAAATAACAACCGCCACAATTATGGCTTCCGTTCCCCGTTTTATCTATCCTTTTCCTGTGGCTATGGCGAACCTTCTCGATTTCCCCCCTCTCACTCTCCCTTTCTCTCTCCTCCTCCCCCGCTCTTCCACTCTCCGATTCCATGGCCACCGCCTCCTCCGCCGTCTTCAACCTCCATCCCACTCTCGCCGTCAAGCACCATCTCCGGCCATCCTCGCCGTCGCTGATTCACTACTACTCCCCATTCGCCGCCTCGCCTTCTCTCTCCTCCAAGAGAAACCTCGTCTGCAAAGCCACCGACATTTCTCCGATCGCCGAGGAATCGTCGCCTTCCGGCGGAGGCGGCGGTAAAGGTAAGAATTGGATTCCGGTGGTGCCGTTGGCGGCGCTCCCCAAGGGAGAGAGGCGAGTGATTATCCAGAACGGAGAGACGATTCTCCTGATGTGGTATAAGGATGAGATCTTCGCTATTGAGAATCGCTCTCCTGCTGAGGGCGCTTACTCTGAGGGTTTGCTTAATGCTAAGCTCACTCAGGTTAATCTCCGCATTTTGAATCCTGTTTTCGTAGCTTCTGTGCAATTGATTGATTGCTTGATGAATTTTATCCTGTTTGTTTGGTGAGATAAGTCTTGCACTTAACGAATTGGCTAGTGTTTAGCTTGATTTGGATTTTGTTGATGAACAATTTGATTGATTGCTTAATTGCTTGTAGTAGATAGAGAGTTTATCTTCTGAATCCGGAAATCAATTTTATCCTGTTTGTTTTGTGAGATAAGTCTTGCGCTTGACGACTTGGCTAGTGTTTAGTTTGATTTGGATTTTGTTGATGAGCAATTTGTCTAGGTCAGGGTTCAGACAGCTCAGTAGAACTATATGTTCATTGTTCAGTTTGGAAATTGAGATGCTAGCTTCCATGTAGTGTGGAAATTTTGACTGATTGATGGACAAATGGACATCACTAGATTCAGCAGTTAGCGTTTATGACAAAAGATGGCTCTCCAATGTTGAATTTGTTTGTAATGTGATTGATTGCTTAATTTGTTTGTAGTAGATAGAGAGTTTATCTTGTGAATCCGGAAATCAATTTTATCCTGTTTGTTTGGTGAGTTTGGATTTTGTTGATGAGCAATTTGTCTAGTCAGGGTTCAGACAGCTCAGTAGCACTATATTTTCATTGTTCAGTTTGGAAATTGAGATGCTAGCTTCCATAGTGTGGAAATTTTGACTGATTGATGGCCAAATGCATATCACTAGATTCAGCAGTTTCACCAAAATCATGGTTTCTTTTTACTTCATGTACTAGTGTGGTGTTATTGAATGAAAATTTTGGACAATTTTCCTTGCAGGATGGTTGTATTGTGTGCCCAACAACTGACAGTACGTATGATCTTCGGACTGGACAAGTCAAGGAATGGTATCCGAATAACCCGGTGCTACGAGTTCTCACTCCTTCCTTGAGATCTCTATTCATTTATCCGGTGAAAACCGATGGGGAGAACATCTACATTAGCATCAGTGGTTCTGAGAATGTCGATGCGTCTGCACAGATTGTGTTTAGTGGCAGAGCTCAGCCTGGCATAACTGCAACCAATGTTAACGTGGATGAGGTATATTCTGCACGTGATTATTGAGCTTAAAACTTACAGTTTTCATGTTTTGCAAACTTGCTAAAGATTCTTTGCTGGGTTCTGTGAACAGATGAGAATGGTTGTGGATGAAAACGAGGGAGGTTTCGGTTTCTCTGCAAGGAATGAGTCGATCAATGGAAAGGCTGCTACCATTGGCTTCCTTTTGCTGTTGGATTTTGAACTCTTAACTGGTAAAGGTCTTCTCAAGGGAACAGGGTTCTTGGATTTCATTTACTCCATTTCTAATGCTTTGAACTAGATGCCTTTCTTGTACCTAGAGCAGAAGAGAATTTTCTTGCCTAAGAGAGGACTTTATTCCTTCTAAATCTTCTGACTTCTTTTCTCCTTTGCCCAAGTTCATACTTCATACAATCATACCACCCCTGTGAAAGCAAGGCTCCTTCTTTAAGCTGTTACTTCTGCACTGTGTCCAGTCCTCAGAGCAACACTTCCCCTTCTGCCGACCCGTTACTTGATCATCATTTTCTCTGTTTATATCTTCTATTTCATCTCTCTTCTCTTCTTTTTTTGCGTTTTTTGGGTGCTAGGGGTGAAAGAATATCAGAATTGTCGAACTTTCTTGTATACTTGAGCATAAGCCAAATTAATCCAATGTCTTGTATAAGATCTGTTACATCTGTTGTAGAAGGAATTGCAAATTCACATTTCACACATACATGCTTCTAATGATACCCATAAGAATAAAACTTTTTATATGTTTTTCTCCTATCTTGAATGTTCTTACAATGATTGAGCATTACTACATAATACTTGAAATTGCAAATATTCAGATCTGCTTGCATACCCTGAATGAACTTAAGTGACAAATAATAAAAACAATATCAAATTTTATTGGTGCATCTTGACTTTGTGTCCTTCATTCTAACATGGAGGCATATCTGGAGGAGGAGGCAGCATTTGTTCTCCTGGTAATTTCCCATCCTTAACTATGAAAACCATATCCATTCCCCATGTCATGTGCCTGTCCAAGTGACAATGTAGGAACCAAACCCCTGCATAAGTAACAAACAAATAGAGATTAGCTAGGCTAAGATCTGCATATGATGTATCATGAGATGTTGTGTGGACTAGATAGACTGCTTAGTATGCTACCTGGATTCTTGGCTCTGAATCTGATGGCAGCCCAACCCTTGTAAGGGACAGCAATGGTGTTCTGTAGAGGCGGGTCGACAAGATTATAGTTCAGAGGATCTTTGTTCATGTCGAAATTCCCAAAACCGTAGCCAACGACGTAGAAACTGAATCCATGGAGATGCATAGGATGATCAGCTCCAGCAACAACATTGGTCCCTTGGAAAACAAGCTCCACAGCAGTACCGTATTCCAGCACCTTAACCTTGGTCCCCCTGGTCGGAATCTCATACACGAGAGGCAAATAATCCGCGGTGTAATTAAACACCAACGGCGGAAAATCCGGAAAGTTATCCTCATAGACGCCATTAATCCTCTTGTAGTAGGCTTGCAGGATATCAACGGTTGGATCCACAAAGGACACATTGTTAATGCTGGAGGAAAGCCTTGTCCCATTTGGCCCAGAGCAGGTGTTATTCGCGCAGGGGAACGCGTTCACAGAAACCGTGAAGAACAGCTTCGCGGTTACATTCCTAGGCACGTCGACAGGATGTTCTTCGCTCGCCAAGCTTCTGAACCTCCCTGTGAAATTGGCCTGTGCATTGGTGTCATTGAACCCGGGGAGATTCGGTAACGGGATTGAAGATGGTGCAGTGTAGTTGCCATTGTAGTGAACAATGGCGGTTGTGGTTGTGTTGTCAAAGGTCAGGTTTGGAGTGCTCTCAAGAGCCTTTGCAGCCATGTAGTACTGGCTTGGAGGCTGGTTCGCTTCAAGGAGGACGTCCATGGTCTGGCCCGGTGAGATGGCAATGTAGTTTGAGGTGAGGGCCTTCATGTAGGACCCGTCGGTGGCGATTATGGTCAGGTTGTGGCCCGCGACGCCGAAGAAGAGGATCTCTTGCATTGCTGCGTTCACCAGCCGGAGTAGGTATGTTTTGCCGTAGTCTACCATGAGCCTGAAAGTGTCTGCATAAGATCGAGGTTGCACAAATTGATTGGAATGAAATCATAGTTTTGAATTTTCTTATTTAACATAGCTTATTTATAAGTTACAATGTTATGGTTAGTGACATAGCTTAGTTATAAGTTATAAATGTTAAGGGTAAGTTTCATAAGTTTTAATAGACATTATATAAACAAATTTATCACATACATTACATATGTAGTTATTATGATTATATTAATTGTTTGGTAAAATGGCCTACTTTAGAAATTTCTTCCAAGCAATAACATTGAGACTAGTTAGTTTGAAAAGTAGTCAACAAATCTTGAGTCTGTCTAGGATCCGTATTCCGAAGAACAATAGCTAATTAAAGAAATGTTTTCTTATTATGTACAAACATATTTCTTTTCTTTTCTTTTTGAGTAAGACCAACTTCTTTAACTTCTGATAACAATAGGACATTGTTGATCAAATTTCAAAGGCCAACATGTAGTACCCACTTTCTCACCAAGGCACCCTCTTCTACTCACATGACAAAACTGATAAGGATGCACCAACAAACCACCATCTATAATTCAACTCTAGAAGCTGAATCCAGCTTTTTTCCTCACCAAAAGTAAACCTAATTAAATTTTTATTGTACTATTATTCCTACTAAATTTTATCTTTTCAGATATTACGAACTTAATTACGAGTACAATTTACCCGGCCATGCGTACATACTCGTATATAATTCTTGATGATTACTTTTCAAATTTTCATCATTTATTAACTCACAAAATTAAATCATGTTATACAGTATTAGGTGTCATGTTAGATTTAGGGCAGTCAGTATATATATTTTGTATTTGAATTGAAAAACTACCCAAAATTGAAAAAAAAAAATCGGAAACACCAAAATAAAGCCCTTTTTGTAAAAATTTCATTAGTTATTATATTATATACTATATAATATGGTACCAATTAAGTTCAACGATCGACGATGACATATAAACAAAGAAGAAGAAGAGTATTGAATCATATATAAAATAAAATTGAGGTTTGATTAAATTAATATATAGATGATTATACCTTGAGAAGAACAAGGATATAAGTCCCCAGGTTGCCCGTTAATGGTGAAAGCGTCAGAGACATTAGGGTCACCTCCCGATCTAAGAAATGTATAATATAACTGTTGAATATCCATATTCCACCATTCTCCTGCGCACACGTCGCCCCATCGCAAATTATATTCTGGTTTTGGTCATTTCGGGTTCGGAACATCAATCACGATTAATTAATTGAGTCGGTGTATACCTAGTATGATGGGAACTTCTTTATAGGGCTTGCTGAAGGGATAGTTGTGCCCTATCTTAGGAGCTATGGCTATGGCTCCATGCACGGTCGCACGAGTCCAATTGCTATGAGCATGCCACCAGAGAGTTCCTTCCTCCATCGAGAATATGACCGTTTGGCTAAACTTTCCTCCGGGCGGAATCGGACACTGGGTTATGTATTCGGGTCCGTCGGACCATGGGTACCTTGGTAGCTTCACTCCATGCCTACAAGAGCACTCAACATTATGTACACACTTAGCTACAAGACATTTTGTACGTACGTTCTTTGAAAACTTACTTCATGTAGATAGATTATATATACTTAGGTACAAGACATGAACTATATATACGTATGTACGTACCAGTGGATGGTGACATTATAGTTGCCTCGATTGATAACGTCGACGATGATCGTGTCGCCCTTATGGGCGTATAGCGTCGGCCCCGGAAACTGTCCGTTCACGGTCAGGATGCTTTTTGTCTTGCACAATCTTGTGTAGTTCGTCTCTTGAAGCTGGCATTTCATGTAATTGCAAATTTATCAAACCATGCATGTGTATAATCTTGTATACGTGCTTGCATGCATGGCCTACGTACGTACATGAAGAAGAATTAAAAAAAAAATAGAGCTAAAGAATATAAAAGGTGTACGGACCACAAAGGTATAGCGAGGCCAAGCATGGGAAAAATGGAGGTCGCCATTGATGAATAGCAAGAAAGAGAAGATTTGGAAGACAAGAAGAAACTTCATTTTTTCAAGTCTTTGTGAATTTTTAACATGGGTTTTGAAATATGGGTGTTGGTATTTATAGAGTTAATTGGTGCAAGGGCTGAAGAGAGAAGTAATTAGCATGTGAAATTGAAACTAAAAGCACAAGGAATTAATATTAATTGTCATTATCGAAAGGCTACCAAAAGTTCAAATGGAGGATAAATAATTTCAACAAATAAGTTAAATGGAGATTAAGATGGAAAATTTCTCTACATCGATGGGTTTCGACCAATGAGGGATTGCTTGTATAACTTTGCTTTAGTTCACCACTTTCCTTTCATTTCCGGATTTCAACTCAAACAATAGTTCGGATTGGACATGTGTTTTTGACTTGTTCTGGTTTTTAATTGATGTCCATACAAACTTATCTCAATATAATATTGGTGCTTTTTCTTCGTTACTCAACATTATTTAATTAATTAAGCATATAGTAGAATTTAAGGGACTTTAAGCATGGAGTGGAAACATAGGGTTAAAAGACCATCGGAAATAGTAAAACTAAATGCTAAAAGGGAAACAATGAACCTGCCATAAAAAAAGATTTTAAAAAAAATCAAATTTAAGATTTATCAAATCTTCCCAAAATTAACTTCTTATAAGTTTTTTTTTGGTAAAAACTTCTTTTAAGTTATAATGTGAAATTAATTAGGATACGTAATAGAAAAAACGATAAGACACGGTTAGATATTACACAATATCGATCTCCAAAGTCATACACCATGATTAAAGTCAAGTTAATTAGCTAAGTTTTTACCGAGTGGCCGACCTTAATGGAAAGTAGAAACGTACCAGTTAGGGAATGCGTACATATTTAGATATAAACATAACGGCTAGATTTAGCATTGATACAGCTAGCTAACGTGGTTTGAGTAAATGGATTTGGTAGCAAATTTAAAGCTGAAATTGACAAGTCAGAGTTGCATCTTTTTTTACTATTACATTCATATTAATGATTAGGTAATCACTAATCAGGGTTCGTACATTTGTGCGTAGGAACATATCAAAATCACATGCCAATCTAAAATAAATGAATGAAAACTCCATCTAATTAATTCGGATGTTAATTAGAAGAGATATTTAAAGAGCAAGATTGAGGTCACGTCGATTTAGGGTGAAAGTCCATTCGACCCATTATTACACTTCTCACTCACTCGACCGACCTATTTCAATAGTTTTAATTTACATATTTACTTAGGGTTTCATGATTATATTACTTTATTATACGTTATTATTTTTTAATAATAAAATGTTTCATGGTTTATCTTTTTTAATAATAAAATATTACTTTATTATACGTTATTATTTATTATACGTTATTCTATTTTTAATAAGCTTGTGATGCCCCTTTTGTATGTGTAATTTTATAAATTTTGAGTGTTAAATGTAATTTAATTAATATGTTTGTGCGTGGAAATATATAAAAGCAACAACTCACCCATTTTCAGCTCTAGTTACGAAATAAAACACATTACTTTCTCTGCCTAAGAATATATATATATATATATATATTGTGAATAATCGATCAATTCTGACGAATATGATTCAATTGTACATATAATGGCCGTTCAATTGAAAAATAAGGACCATTGGCATTAAGTATTACTATCATTGTTACGACAACTAAATTATAGGATGGCGGATGAGAATCTGATCTGATCGAAACATACTAGCAAATACGGAGTACCAATCACACAACAACAACAACAAACTTTATGATAATGTAATCGCAATTTGCTCCACATATATATATATATATCCTTTGTGTCATGCAATGAAACTAGAAACCATATTAAATTATCATCATTGGAATTGACAAATGCATGTTGCTGGTTACGTTCAACTTCAAGCCACAAATGCAATTAACCGAAACTTTTGTAAATTTTGGTTAAATTTAATTTGAGTATTTATACCATATGCACCGGTCTATCCTAGTAAATCTAATCTAGATTTTTTGTTTCTTATGCCGTTATAATCTAAAGTCAAAAACTATATTCTTCCTAAGCTGACACGAATTATAACAGTATGAAACCATAATAACCTGGCACGAGTTATGTGTACCATAGTACTAATATTTAAGTTAGAAAAAATTTCTTTCTTACTTACTTATGTCCTGTTAAGGCTGTTATTATAAGTTTTTTTAAACTATATATTTTACTATAAACAACTCCAAAGTACTAAAATCTAATGGGTATAGTTTAAAACATGATTGTTTTACCGAGCAAGCTCAAAATAGCTATTTTATTTATCATGATCTCCTATTTAGCAAATTTAATTTAATTCCTACTAGATTATTGCCCGTACCCTATACAAGACACGGTCAATAATAATTTTTTGACATATTATTCAACTAATAAAGAAATGCATAATAATTTTATTAGAAATTAGATATTGATATCGTCTTTTTTATCCGAAACTGTTACAATATTTTGTTAATCCAAAATTGTGATTTGATGTTAAGAATTAATTAAAATTTAATATAATATGACTTAAATAAAAAGTACAGATAAAATACTATCATTTCATTTCAAAATATATGATTAATTAAAAAAATAATATGTGATATGATATGAAATCTCAAGTGAAATATTTTATCAACATATATACTTTTATAATTAATAAGATTTTTATATGATGTTAAAAATTTAAGTTAATTACAACTTATTTAAATATATATTTTAGAAAAATAGACTTGTATCAGTAATCATAATTTTTGAAATAAATTGAATATTTTAATAGATCTTATAAAATTATAATTAATTTAATAATAGTAGAGTTATAGATCAATATAATTTATAAATGAACATTATAACACAAATTTAGTTTATATATTTTTAAGATATTTTTCGAATATATTTTAAGATATTTGTAGCTTAAATTATAAATTTATGGGAAAAAAAGATCGATAAATAAATACGGCGAATGTATATGATTATAAAAATACAATAAAAACAAAATTTTGAAGTGACAAATAAGCTTAAAAAATTAATTATAATTTTGATTTACAAAAAAGAATGTCTAAGTAAATAGTTGAAAAAGATAGAAATTAAGTGAAAAAGAAGATAGATGATAAACAATTAATAAGAATAAGATAGACTTTAAAATTATTTTCTAAATTTTATTTTTTAAATGGAGTGGGGCGGGAATCAACGTGGAGGCTCAAAAAGTCTCGACTTTGATATATAGTATAGATTCTTTTGATTTACTTGATTCATTGTAGTGATGTTAATGATGTTAGTAGGGAGTAAAAAGGTAGTAAAATTACTGTCTAGCTAGCTAGCTAATTTTAGCTGAAATCGAATGAGACAATAAGTGAAATATATTTGGGAATAAATTTAGAAATATGTGAACTCATTTGTCAAACAGTGTTTAGGGCAAATCTTACTTTCGGAAAGTTTAGGTAACATTTCTTACAAGCTAGTCAAATAAACAGTGAAATGTCAATTATATTGTGTCTAATGTTTCTCACTTAATCACTTTTGCAAAAATTGTTTTAGAGAGGGCAGAAAAGGATAATGTGGAAAGAATATGGGAACTTTTCTAAACATTTTTGACTTCCGACATCGCTAACTAATCAAATCTTGAAATCATATATAGTAATATTGTTACATAATCAGTAATTGAATATTTAATTAAGTGGTACTCCTCAATTATTCAAATCATGACATCTGGATTCTTCCCTACATTTGCTCGATCAATTCATATCCTTTGCGCGCCGGCCTTATGAAATCCGAATTTGGTTATTTTTAATTACGTACACGTTATATTGTGTTCTATATTTGTTACCTAAGTTAGAGGATGATAATTTGCCACAGTTATTACTCCACTAAGGTTAAATATTATGAGATGATGATACATTAAAAAGACTTGAGAGAAATTAATAATGCAACCTTTATGTTTTATAAAAGTTCGACATCAGATTACGCACTTACGGACATTAAAGTCTATGGCTTAATTAATCTATGGATCGGGACATGATCGTGCTTGTTACGTTTCAAATACTAACAAGTTATAACCCCGGGCAGACTTTTTCAAATAAATTTAAAATATACTGATTTACATATAATGTAAGTTTTATTAATTACATATATATATACTATTTGAATTTGATAAGTATTATGAAAGGTAAAACATTTGGAATCGATTAATTGGGTTAATTTTAATTAATGACATACTTCTATGTAGAGCAAACTCGAATTTGATGGTGTGAAATTTTAATCTTGTACTTAATAGGTTTATTCTAGATATATAACATCAACTCAAACTTATACTCAATTCGAACTCAAATGACTAACCTACAGAATCAATCCTATTAATTGGTTTATTCTTCATACATAATGGTTCAAACATCTACTCAATTCAAAGTCAAAATGTCTAACCTATCGAATCAACCCCGTCAATAGGTTTATTCTCCATACATAATGTCACAACCTTGTACTTAATTTGAAATCAAAATGACCGACTCATCAAACCAACTTAAGTGATATATTTGGATAGAATTATTAACTAAACAACTCAAATTCTAAGATAGAATTAATAACTAAATTAAATATGTATAAGATTATGATAAAATCAAGATTTAATAAGATAGAGTTTTAAATAAGGGGGTGATGTGGCGCGATATGGTGGCAGAATTTGCTTCCGCTTTAGTATA
Source organism: Polygonum maritimum (assembly GCA_963924305.1). Classification (NCBI taxonomy): domain Eukaryota; kingdom Viridiplantae; phylum Streptophyta; class Magnoliopsida; order Caryophyllales; family Polygonaceae; genus Polygonum; species Polygonum maritimum. Next base: position 42,335,420 of record OZ002731.1, on the reverse strand, counting down.
TAGTAATAGATAGATAGATAGATATTAATAATTAAAATTGAGCTCAAAAAAAAATACTAATGAAAATATAATTAATCGTATATGTAACGTGGATATAAGTTAATAAATAAATAAATAACTAACGTGAGCTCAACCTTATCACGTGACTATTACACCCACCAGCTGCGTATCTTAATGTTTATAATTAAATGTTTTAAACAAAATTAAGATTAATTGACGAGGAAACCCTACTCTTAAACCCCAAGTATTATCTTAATTACATATATATTCAATACAAATAAAATGTATACATCTAATCGATCAAGGAATCAATTAAGAGCGAATTTGATCACCGGCCTGGGATTGAATGAATGTGTTTTATTTATAATTTTTGCAATAACCTCTCAAATCGGGCCCGGAATCATCAATGCTTTGACCCGACCCTTAGGTCGAGTCATCGAGATCGACCCCAACCAAAGACCCCCTCCTAACTCCACACCTCCCTTATTTATATCCTAGGCTCACATGCATGCGTCCTTTGGACAAGTGTAAGGGGGCGAGGATAAGTATCGAAAAGAGGTGGCCATTAATGGCAAGCCTCACGGAGAATCATTTTTGGGTACAGACGAGATAATGTCGGGTCGGGTGTCATCCTGTATTATAGCACGAGGGGGGCATTTCACAGCGCGACGAGTGTTCATTCGAATCGAAAATATCAGTAGGACTGATATCGTCGACATCAAGATAATCAACATAAACGATTATCTCCTTAACTTTACGTTCTACATATATACCACATGACATCCAACTATTGAATAATCAAAATTGACACTCCTAATCTCCTGGCTATACAGTATTTTTTAATTAGTGACGGGGAAGTTTTTCCCACCATATATTTACATGTGATTTGAGGTTGCTTTTAGTATTTTCTATTTGATTATGCTTCTCCAACTATGGAAAAATAATTAGGTCGGGTCCCAGTTATCATTCGTACATATTATTAATGTGATGTGGTTTTATAGCTTATAAATCAATACTCTAGAATTGGCCATATTTTCCCATTCATTAATAGATCGATCATTCTACCTAGCTAGCTCACTAGGCACTAGCTTGTTAGTTGAACAAGTTCATTAATAGTCCAAACTACATATAAAATCATTGATGACTATGAATTATCCTAGTTCGTTAGGGTTTATATATAGGCCTATAATTGTACGTGTTCAACCAAAACTATGTACCAATACATCGTCAAACTAAGCTAGCAACTTTTGAACGGAACTACGTCATGTATACATAGTGGTACATGTACGTATGTACACGAGTTTTGTGCAACAAAATTAATTATTGTAAGTAATTTGTCCATACATATATAATTACCTACTTTTTTCAACAGAAATAATTATTTGGAGAAATAAATTATGTCGTACGTGCATTATTATAAGAAATGAGTGTATCGTTTCGATCGATCAGGCCGGTGATATTCCAAAATGTTACGTGCGTAATAGTTTAAGAAGAAATTTTCGCATTAATTAAAGCTAGTGGACCATCGTACATTTGAAAATTTGAATGTCAGTTAACCTCCTCAAACAGTCAAACCTAACCATGAATCATAATAAACCATCAATTATTTCCACCTTTCAATATATTACTCTGAGTAACCTTGTCCATGTTATATAAAACAGATTATTACCCTAACTTATAAGGGTTAAAATTAGATCTAAATGGATAATTACATCTTCTTAACTCTAAATAAGAACTCTGGTAAAGCAAAATCCGTCATTAAGAGAGTTTAGGATTCATTAATTTGAAAAGTACTAGCTCATTATAACGTACTCATTATAACGTACTCTATATATACAAAACTCGTTCAATCGATATTAATATTACTACTCTGACTAATTACCGGTACCAAATATCGGATACAAAAAAAATTCTTACATTTGAACATTGTTTGTTAAAGTATTTATTTAACAGTTTTTCTATTGTGTGTCCTAAGAACACAATATAAACATACTAAATAAGAAAATTAAACTCTAAAGAGGAAAATAATGAACCCGTCATAAAAAAATCAAAAGTTTTTAAAATTTAAGATTTATCAAATCTTTATAATATTGGTATCTTATAGTGTACCCTTCGAACACATAATAAACTAATCCTTTATCTAGGGCCGGCTCGGAATCGGTTCAACCGGTCCGTCGAAAGAGGGGCCCAAGAGTTTGGGACCCAATATATAAATATTGCCATAATAAAACTATATTACACCAGTGGGTCCTTTGGTTATTAAAAAGGAATTTGGATTCTGTTTTACCCGAGGATACATGTTAGAAACTCAAGGGCTACAGCTCATTTTTTACATTGCAAATTTGTCACATTATGGGCCCCCAAAAAAGTTTCATAATATTAATTGAAAAAAAAGTTTCCTAATAACTCTATATTGATAATTTTCTAGGTTTGAAGTTCCTTATAATTTTTAAATTTGTTTACATTGCAAATTTGCCACATTATAGGCCCCAAAAAAATCAATGTTTCATAATAACTTTATATTGGCCATTTTTTTTGTTGAATATATTGGTCATTTTTTAGTTTTGGAATTCCTTCTAATTTTTTATTTGTTTTGTGTAGGTATTTATTCTTCTTATCACGTTCAAAATCAAAACGAAAATTTGAATAACTGAAATTAATAGTTTACGTTTAAAGGAAAAAATGAACTAATGTAACTAATTAAAAATTTACGATATGTATATCTAAACAAATATTTAATTAAAAGTAATTTATAAAATTAGTGTTGAGTTTAACAGGGCCCCATTTTTGTTTTGAAACACGACCTCTAAAATCATTGAGACTCCCTTGCCCTTGCCTTTATCCAATACTGTAGTTAATTGTTTTTCAAAGTATTGGTCATTTTCTTTTTCAAAGTATTTGTCATTTGATGTGGGTGGTTATGTGTTGAACTATCACATTTATCTTCCTACATTTGATATCTTCTTACATTTGATATGTCATTTAATTGGCCTCTTCATAATGTCATTTCAAGATTGAGGGCTTGCTTTAATGTAAACCTCCTTCCTATATGATTCTCCATTTGTTTATATGGCATATTAATTAATGACTCCAATAATCCTATATACTAACAACAAATTAGCTGTAGTAGTCAATAACCTTTTGTTAAATCTTGAAAGTCACTATTCCTTCAACAGTTCATTAGCATTAACTCCATCCTAGGCTAGTCCTACGAACAATAAATTAGATGTAACTACAAGGGGTTGTTTGTTTAATGGAGTGAGACAAACCCGTGTACTTAATTACTTGCACGTACATTAGCAAGTTCATCAATATTTTTGTAAATTAAATTTAGTTTTTGAGCTAATAAATATGTTTTTCCAAAAAAAAGATGATCTTTATTTTTTACTTTTTGAGTAGAAAAATCCCGATCCACACCTTTACTCAGCTTTGCTTAGCTTTTTAGGATGAATTAATTTTTTGTAATGGTACCTTACTACTACCTTATAATGCAAATTGAATGAAAAATATGTTAGATTGGTCTACGGTCGTGTGTTAAAGACTTATGGATTCTTATTTTTTAATTGGGTCCCTAATTAAATAGATTAATCCCAGCTTCTGGACAACTTCTTGAATCTAAAATTTTGATCTTATGGGTTTTTTGAATAGCCTTTAAAATGAAAACCAATAGACGAACGATATATATATATATATATATATATATATATATATGCATGTATTTACAAAATCAAACCAGTACGTGAGTTATACTCCATATGAGTTCAACAAAATGAGATCATGAGAGTTTAATTAATCAATACAATAAGATTTCCAATCAGTAGTATATACGTGTAAGATAACATGAAAAGCTAGCTAGGCAACTAGGTGAAATTGTGGAATTTAATTACGTAGGTCCTAAAATTCTTCCTTCTGTAAAAGTAAATGCGGTAAGAATTGCGATCAATATTAATTACATTAGAGGTTGAGATTTGAGTGTACGTATAGGGGTAGAAAATTACGCGTAAGAATTCGAGTTAATTACGCATTTCATATTTATTTATAAGACATTAAGAACATCAATTTACGTGATTATGATAAGAACTTTCGAAAACCTTGCTAGTCAACTCAATTTTATCTGTATTACGTGGGGAGATACATGTTAATTAGCTCGTCGCATTAATAATCCTCAAGGGATTGATCTAGTGGAGCAAAATGTGACATCGGTTTAATAATTTGTAGGTTCGATCCCTTATTAGTCTCGTTAAGGTGAGACATATGAAAATCTCCTTGTAAGAGCGCGCTCTTTGAGCCCTAATGCTTAAATGCAAAGTTAAAACCATGCAAAGTTGGAGGGAAAAAGAAACGTGCATAATGCTAAAATAATTAGGAATCAAATATATGTGCCCTAATGTAAAGTGAAAACACTATACACCAACAACTATAATAAAGGACTTATAATAAAGCTAAAATCATTATAATCATACACTTTACAATAATTTGTACGTTATTTCAACCAAAAAAAAAATGTGTACCTTATTATAGAGAAAAAATAATAATTAGAAGCGGTTCTTGCGATCATCTCAATTACAATTCTTGGGTTGGTTAAGGGTTTTCAAGTTGGTAAAACACCATTAATTTCTTATTGGTACACGTTAATTTATGATGTAACATTCTAAGGTCAGAGGGCACCAAACTGTTGAAAATTATGTACTTGAGTTGTTAAAATGGCACTCAAGTTTTGCTTGACGAATGCCTTTCAACTTACCATTAACCTAATTACCTAAAAGGATACTTAGAAAATCTATTCCGAATAACAAATTCATTTTGTATAGAAATAAAGTGTCCCATCATATATATCAGATGTTTTACCTTTCGCCTTTCAAGGATGTGAAAGCCATAAATAAAAATATCACTAAAGTAAAATCGTTTTTTAATCAATTTCCAAAACTAAATATTTCGACCAAAATGTTTTTTCTTTCCCCAAAAAACCTAAATAAACAAGTATGGATAATAAAGTGATAAGGCGAAAACAGCACATTGTGTAGGTATTATGCAATTGGGTTGGGCCAAAACATCATATAAGCCCAATATTATTGGGCCCAATCCCAATTTCGTATTCTGTGTTCACTGTTAACGAAAAATGATACAGTATGTTTTTAGCCTTCTCATGGGTAATTTACTAATTTTGTATGTGTTATGTTTGTCAGATAAGCTTTGTCGTTTGATAACGACAACAATATATAACTAGACCAATAACTGTTATTCTTATTATAGACATATGCTAACTTCCATAGTTGGGTAGTTGTAACAAGTTGCTAGCTTAGAACTCTGGTAATCATATGCTCGAGAGGAAGAAACAACAAAGCAACATATCCATGATGAAATATCAAATAAGCTCTCTCAATGATCACCTATGAACATAAGCAATGTGCACTCCAAGATTCAAAATCATCTGCCATTTATACATGTATATGATCAAGTTTTCAGCTCTTCTATACAAAAACGACATCGCATCCTCGGCTATTCTGAACAATGTCTTCCTTGTCAACTGCAATCTTAAGTCTCTTGTTTTCTCCTGACCCATTTCTGTTCCAACCCTTTGCCTGGATCAGGTACAATGCAATCAATCACCATAAGTTTCTTGAACTGTGACTCAGTGTATTTGAGTGCCCATTGCTCTTGATTTTCGAACGGCTTGCTGGATTTGGCGTTCGTGTTCTTTAAGCATATCCTCCATGTTTCCGCCCGGAGGCATCAATGGCCCTGAATAGTGCATCCTGTTTTTCCTTGGTACATACCCCTTCTCAACCAAAACACAAAACAAAAGGAAAAAACAACCTTAGACAACTTCAAAGGATGTACCAAAAAAACAAATGATCCTTTCTTGTTTGCACTTACTGTGGCCGAATCATCTCTTCTAGTGTTCACTCTCAAGTTCAGCTCAGCAACTGAATTTCTTGAGGAGGTGTGTAAATGGCCGTTGGGTTGGCTTTCGTCTTTCCTTGTCCAAGACGAAGCGGCTGCACTTGGGTGCACCATTGTGGTTGCTCCATTCCCATTTTGAGCATTGTAGTTTGAGCCTTTCAGGCTCGTTTTCCTTCCGTCGGTTGCGAACCCGTGGGAGGTTGCTGGAACTGATGCTTCTCTTCTTCTAGCTCTGACGGGTTCCGCTGTTCGCCCCTTGGCTTCCTCTGCCTTTCTCCTGCAAGCATGATCAATGAACAAACATGGGATTATTGTCAAATGAATGAAAGATATGAAAAAAGTGGCCTAAATAGTTAAGTCATGAGAATTCACCTTCTCTCTTCATCTCTGAATTTGACATCTAGCTCCTTTGTTGGAGCATATTTAGGCAAACTTGATGGGTCACAAGGAAGTGGCTTTGTGGTGAAAAACTAGATACAAGAACACAAAAGGGTTATAACCCAATCCATCTTTTTTTCATCAAAGAAAGAGAAAAGCAAATGTGAAGACTACCTCACTCTTTAGAGCAGAAGAAGTGGTTCCTCTTTTCTCAGACTCAATTGCAAGGAGAACTTCAACCAAGCCCAAAGCTGAAGATGGGAAATCCTTGAAAGTCTCAGCAACACGGCGTTTATATGGTTTTGTAGGCTTAAAACTAGTTGCATGAGGTGACTTTGACTTCCCCCAGTAATCATCAGAAGGCGACCCACAAAGCTTAAAGATTTTGTGCATCTGTTCAACCTGTGTAAGCACCATTTAGACCTCATTTAGTTAGCTTAAGAACTGATATCAATTGAAAATAAGATGGAGGGTTTAGATGATCCAAGACAAACCTCTGTTCTTCCAGGCATTATAGGCTTTCCAGCAAATAACTCTGCAAGAATGCAACCAACACTCCACATATCCACAGAGATACCATAGTCTGTGGATCCCAACAAAAGCTCAGGTGCCCTGTACCACAATGTCACAACTCTACTGGTTAAAGGCTGGCTCTGATCAGGCCTGAAGAACGTGGCAAGCCCGAAATCTGCAATCTTGAGCACACCATCGTCGTTGATTAGGAGATTAGATCCTTTGATGTCACGGTGCAAGACGCCGCGAGTGTGACAATGCTCCAGTCCTCTTAGTAGTTGTTGCATATAGCACTTAATCTGCAAATTCATTTAAAGTTATTAAATCTTTCAGGCAACAATAGTCCTTATGATGACATTAGGCTTTATATGTACCTGTGGTTCTGTGAACTTGTTGCCAGGCGTTCCTAAGAGGCCAGCAAGATCATGCTCCATGTATTCGAAAACTAGGTACAAACTGCCTGACATTCTTGAAGTGACAAGGCCCTCAAGCTTCATTACGTTTGGATGGTCAAGTCTTCTTAGGATCAGGATCTCCCTTGCCATGAACCGTACGCTTTCGGGCTCCATGTTGACGAATCGCACCTTTTTCATCGCAACTATCTTGCCGGTTTCGAGATCCCGGGCTTTGTATACACTGCTGTAAGTCCCTTGTCCAATCTGTTCATATAGTAGGCACATCATTATAATCTACACTGTATTCTGACAACATAAAATGGGATTATAATGCAACAGAATGATGGAGCAAGGCTAACAGAAAGCTATAGATCTTCATTCTAATCAGATTAAGGTCCATGATAGTTTTAAACATGTCACTAAGATGATTTTGTAGCATTATGACAGACAAAAGGAAGAAAACTGACTTTGTCTAACTTCTCAAAGGAGTCAGCTCTTCTAGGAAGCCAGCCTTGGATGGCCTCACCAGCCACAGAGGTGAGCCAAGAGGGCCAGCCGGCGACAGCCTGTTCGCCTTGTTTTCCACGTGGCATGCTGACAATCCTAGTCACCATAGGCTTCTTGAGCCCCAAATCCACAGTTGCCCTTCTGTGATGCTGGCTCCTTCCACTCCCCCCCTCCACAATGATGGCCATTGTCTTTGTATTGTCCCCTGCAGCCTCATTCTTGTTCTCTGATGGCTTCCTAGAAAGGGACCCGGAATACCCGCCTTGTGTCGACGAGATTGAATCGGATTTGGACGTGAGTGAGCCGGACACGGACGTGAGTGATGCCTTGGATGTAAGAGAGCCTGAAGTGCTCACTTGTGAAGGGCCAATGGATGATGCAAGAGAGCTCGATTTCGCAATGAACGACGGCCCACGAGAGGGATTGCTTATCGAGAGGCCACCGCCATTTGGCTCGTATGTCGCCTTGTCTCTTCTTGGAGGAGCATTGGATTGCATAGGAGGAGGCTTCTTGGTGTTGGCCGTTGACCTTTGCCCCTCATCATTGTAGTCGTTGACTTGTCCTGATGAGGTTTCCTTGGAGCAAATGCAGCCCATAGTCCACTTGAAACAATCCAGATTTTTGCTCAAAGAGGTGGTGTTCAAAACCACCAAGAAAGTAGACAGACAAAAGTTGAGCTAACAATCAGAGAGTTTCTGATGATTCAATGGAATGAGCATCCTCACAGAGATTTACTCTCCAACAAAACCAAACAATTGAGGAAAAATGCAAGAATCTTCCTTCCACAACACCAATATGATTCTTCAACTTTTTAAAAAATTAAGTTTTCTGGGTCAATTAACAAAGCTGAAATGGAAGAGGCTGATTGAAATCAGTAAAATGATGAAGGTGAATCTGATACTCAATAGCAATCTGAGAATTCTGAGAAATGAGAGATTTAAACAAAAACAGAGAAAAAGAATTCAGCTCAAGGAATTGGCCTGAAGCCCAGGCTTATGACAGCTCCTCAACTTAGCCATTAGCAGACAATTTTATAAAAAAATTCCTTAAAAAAATAAAGTTAATGATGAGGAAAAGTAAACCCAGAAAAGCAGAGAAGAATGAACGTCTTTGAGTGTTTGTGGGAGGGAGAAAATCTTGGTTTGTATCAACATCAAATTGAGGAGGAAATGCAGAACGTGCGTTGCACTACGCTTCCTCTGCTGTTTTGAACACTTGTTCCACTCTTCCTTGCTATTTTATAATTCCTCTACCATTCGAGCATTTGAATCCAATAAGAAATTTTATTTTATATCTAAGAGCAAGCAAAAACTAGTTTGCATTTCCCTTCAACTACAGCGCAGTTCTAAACTTTGTGTGGAAGAAGATCCACAGGCAACTGTATTATTGACATAGATTTGCTGCCTAATGAGAGACAATGTTACTGCTACCTAATCTATGTAGTGGTCTAATCCTACAGGGATCTTTCATTTACTTCAAAGAATAAACACTATGTTTACAATTGTGCCCAACATAAATCTACTTCTTAAGAGCAATTAATAGTATCAAAACAGTTTGTTGGGTCAGATCTCCCCTATAACTAAACCGCAAGCACTACAGATAAAACAGATCCAAAGAGACCAAAATAACCTTACCTCTTAATTAGCAGCTTAATGAACAAACATTTTACAAAGTGGACATGCAGTAACCCCTGAGCAAATTAACCACACAAGTCGCATACATAGCCATAAATAAAGATGTGTTGGTAGTCAACACTTATTACAACATTGTAGTGGGAACCACTTTTCCACAAGACAGTTATACAAACCATACAATACAAGCACCAGAAACATGCACCCTAGTTTTTCAACAGACATGGAAACAAACCCTTAGTTTTTAGCTGCAAGGATGTAGAAGCCCATAGTAAAGACATATTACAATGTAGTGAGAACCGCTTTTCCACAAGACATGGAAATAATTAAATAAACACTTTGATTCTAGTTGCAAGGGCATATAAACCCATAGTTAGCAAGCTACCCTAGCTAGGGCTAGTAATACTGAAATATCTGATCGTGTATGGTTAGAGGAAAGTCAAAGTTAGTTATCATTGGATCTATGCCAAAAATCCCATTTTGCTCCTCAATCTGCAGCCAATAATATTCCATTTTTTAAGTCTAGTTTCTTTACTGTGTGCAGACAAAAAATCTCTTGTGATGAAACAGAGTTTTATAGATTCAAAGCTCTACCTTTTGTTGAAGAAGCGTATTTGCAGCACTTAGAACTCCTTCCTTCAGGATTGATATTCATGGGAAGAAAAAGGATTAAGATTAGGAAACGTATAAAAGGTACGCAAAACTGTACATGAAAGTGGAGAGGGAAGCTTGATATGAATATACTCCTGAATCCTGATAGCAAGAATCTCAGCTTATGTAGCTACATTTGCATTTTTAGATTTTTAACTTGATCTTAAGTCGAATATATATGTGCTAACCTTATTCTTCAGCAACTGGATCTCCTGGAAGAGAATGTTCATCTGGGTTTTACAAGAACAAAATTTGACAGTTAGATACTTAGATTTTCTTCTTCTTTTATCCTTTTAACAAGTTTAAGACATATGGAAAACAGTTTAATTGTCTTTATCTGAGTAAAATTAGAATTGGATCAAAGAGACTTTTAGACAAATGACATTTTATGCTCTTGATGCGTGTCATTAAACCTAAGTTTCATCCATTACCTTCTCTACAACATCCATCTTCCCCAGTTTTCACTCTTTAGTTGATTAGATATTCTCTGACAATAACATAATAAAATATTTGGGATAATTAAATTATATTGGATTTTAAAATCCAGAATATACCTAATTTAGACAATGATCATCCTAACACTTTGTAATGCCTTAATATCATTTTATTCTATGTATGTAATGGTAAACAGGGTGTCCATTAGAACCAATATATTTGGTGTCAAACAAATGTCAACATATCTATCCAATCATTTTAAAAATAAGAATCAAATGAAAAGGGATAAAAAAATTCACCTTAGTAGAGCGGATGTGGTAAATCCATGATTCGAGATGCTTTTCAAGAGCATGCAACTCATCCAGAGTCATGGTTCCTCTACCTCCACCGTACATATCCCTATATATAAATCATGTGTTCAGGTTAGTTAAATTATGTTTTGAAGCTCAGGCAATGTCATAAGTGTATCCCAGTACTAATACTTGATCAAATGAGATAAGAAATATGTAAAAAGAATTGTTTAGTGTTTTACCGGAGTCCCTTTTGGAGCAGCTCCGTCTTTCCAATCTCTTCCTTGGATTCCTGAACAAATGCCAGAATCAATATGCCTTTCACTTGCAAACCAATCAATTATTGTGGTATTTGATAGAGACTTATTTAACTACAAACAATGCAGTACAAAAGCAACCTGATTATTTATTTAACCACTTTAACTTAGATGCCAATCAGGTTGTCCTTAGTCCCATCTCCCACCAGTATTTTAATTTTCACGTACAAAAACTAGTCAATGATCAAAAGAAAGGACCTTATCATAACAAAAAGGAAGGGATACAATTGGACTGAAAGATTTATCACATTCATCATATATATCGTGGCATCTGGTTCCACCCTTACTTAGCACACACACCTGGTGGAGAATATATATTTAAAATTTCCAATCAAGATATTATTGATATAAACATACCTAATTAAATATACTGATCTTTTTTGGTTCATGCGAAAACTGTACCCACTAAATTTGTTCCAATTCCTCGACAATGGAAAAAACAGAGTCCAAAATTCAATTGTTCTCTTAAACGTGTCTGTTTTAGGAAAAAACTGTTTATGTTATGTACCTGAAGCTTTTGCTCTCCTGGTTCAGATTCAGCCTGCTGTCCAGACCCCTGTGAGCACTGCATGTACCTCTCCATAAGCCCTTGCATGGTTCTACAATCAATTCCGGCAAACATACATCAGGTCGAATTAATCCGAATGCCATCATCAAATCAACTACACTAACAGAAATCAGGCTAGTTCTAGGTCCCAATTTCTAACGACTATACTGAAATTATACTAGTAGATCTAGGTTTTGAGACAGAGTAAGTTCACTGAAACCAGATGACACTAACCGAGTGCAATTAACGAGTAAACAGTGAAATTGATCAACTCCGGCAAACATACAACAGGTCGAATTAATCTGAATGCCATCATCAAATCAACTACACTAACAGAAATTAGGCTAGTTCACTGAAACCAGATCTACTAGTATACTGAAACTATACCAGTAGATCTAGGTTTTGAGACAGAGCAAGTTCACTGAAACCAGATGATACTAATCGAGTGCAATTAACGAGTAAACAAACGATGAAATTGATCAACTCAGATTCGTGGATTCGTACCCCTTGGTGGCGAGTTCGTAGAGCTTTCCTTGAGGGGAGAAGATGACGACACCGATCTCGGCATCGCAGAGAACAGAAAGCTCCCTCGCCTTCTTAAGCAGACCAGCACGGCGCTTGCAGAAGGTCACCTGCCTGTGAACAGGATTCTCGATTCGCCTCAGTTGAACCTTTCCACGAGCCATGGCGAACGATCGATCGGAAAACCTAAACCTAGGGTTTCGGCGAGATCTTTTTTTCTCTCGATCCGTCGGCTCCAACAAAAAATCAGCGACGAAAACGATCGATCGAGCACTAGAATTCGTTGTAATTGATTTGAATTGGAGGATCTGTGATTGGATCTGGAAATGAGGATTGGTTGTGCAATCAACCTCCCACTAGTTTAGACTAGCTTCGAGGCCGTCGCAATGTGTGGCGGTGAGTTCCGAGCTGAGTGTGAGGGGGGTTTTGAGGACGGGTTGTAGAGGAGCCCGCGCTTTTTATACACGCATCGGAATCTCATCGCCGTTGGCTCGAACCCGCTTTTTCCCAATCCCATTCATTTTTTATGTTCCAATTTGGCGTTAAATATAACCACGTCCTAGTGTGTGCTCCACTTATGCTTCCTTTTTTTTTTTACTTACAAACTTTGTTGATGAGTTCCAAAGATCTGGCCTATTTCAAGAGTAGGTTTTCTTTTGGTCAATTTATAATTTTTATAGGATTAGGATTGTCATCTGTATGGCCGAGCATGATTGGACCGAAATCGAAAAAATTGATCAAACTGACCGAAAAGATCTGAAATGGACAGTGTTCAGTTCGGTTTTTGGTTCAAGAAATTTCTGGAATTCGGTTCGGTTTGGGTAATTTTTCGGTTCGGTTCAATTTTTTCAAAAAAAAAAACCTTATATTTATCAAAACCGAAAAACCGAAACCGAACCGAATTTCGGTTTCGGTTTCCAGTTCACCAAATTCCCGAATTTCGGTTTCAGTTTTGGTTTTTTTGGTTCGGTGCGGTTTTGAATCAATGCTCAACCCTAGTCATCTGCATATGGTTTTGGAGCAATGGGATATCATCGTAGAGGCTTATGATCAAATTTTTTTGACAATGTAATAATTATGGGATTGTCCCTTATGGGGGCGTCCTAGAGTGCTTTTAGACGAGAACTAAAAGTTCTGGCAAAGTTGAGATGATAGAGCTTGGCAGACTATGACCCATTTTTGCAATCAGGTCGGTCACAGTATTACAGCATCTACCCACGTGAGAAATCTTAATTATTTTAAAGTTTCGCAAGGAGACCATTATGTTAGATCTCAACATTTATATTTCCTAGGAACATGAGCCTCTATTTTAAATTGTTTTGATAACTGTTGGGTTATCACCTTCAATCTCAATTTTCTTTATCCGCCGTTGTATGACCCTCTGAATGACATCTCGAAAAGCTAGAACTTCCGCTTTTAAGGCTGATGCATTGTAGTATTTGGTTGTTACTATATATATCAATAAATATCTTTGCTTGGGGTCCCGTTATTATAGAGCTAGATGTTACCCTATCCTCTGCTAAGCTTGAGCCATCCACATTGATCTTGTAAAATCCATTGTGTAGCTTTTTCCAATTCTTATTTTGTTTTTGTCGTCTACTAGTTTGTGTGTTTTTACATTTTTGAAAGTCTTCATCATCGTTCCAATGTTTTGCTTGTGCCTAATTATGAATTTGTGTTTTTATGTATTGTGTTAAATCCGGGATTAGCTCAGCTGGATCTTGTTGAAACACTCTTTTGTTGCGTTGATGCCATATTGCCCACCAAGTGGTGGCTAATTCTATGAACTCCTCGGTTGTTAATCTTTGTCGTACTTCCTCAATTAATAATATCAGGTTTGGTGAGTTTGCGCTTCTTTGCTGAATTATTTGCACCGTTTTTGTATTGATTTGCCTTGTAATTTCTTTCGTATGATCACACTCAATGAACAAGTGTCTTGTGTCTTCATATGTACAAGTGCATAACATGCAACCTCCGGGAACCGAGATTTGTTTGTCACCTAGTTGGCTTTTAGTTGGTAATCCATTGCTAATCATTTTTCATAAAATGTTTTTGACCTTTGGGATAATATCTAGTTTCCATATTCATCGATTATCATTTCTGTGGTGGGAGGCCATTTTTATGATGTGAGCAATCGCTGAAAATGTTGAAAACTAACCATTTTTACTTGAAGCCTAGTATAATCTATCATGGATTCCATTATCTGGAATAGGGGTTGATGTAATCATCTCTACTATATATATTTGTTGCTTATGATCTTACTTGTCTTTTGGCTACGACGTTGTTTATGTATTAGTTTATTTTTAGCGAGAAGATTATTAAAGAGTTATTTTAATACATTTTTCGTTTTGCACGGTGAAAATGCCCATTTGAATAATTAAAATTTTATTACACTATATATTTTTTCCTTTTCTTATTATTTTTGGGTTAAAAGACTGCTAGTGAGAATCAATCTTATGGAGTAGTAGTATTTATTATTAACATTATTAAATGAAAGCTATTTTCACCATCATCGAATGGTCTGACACTGACAATATTGTTGATGATAAACAGTCCGGATCACCTATTGGACTCGGTATTGTATCTACTATTGCCTTTCCTAATATTGCTCCACGTGGAGAATTTTTCAACCCAATTTTATTAATACAGAAAAAAAATACCAAATAAAAAAAAATCTAATCTTTTTTTTCCTAGGGGTATCTCGAGAGTGAGTTTACTTTTTAACCTCCTTCTCCGTCTCTCTTGCCGCCGTTCACCTGTAGTACGTGCTAGCAGTTATTCTTCATTGTTGTATATTGGCCACTTAAGCAATTATCAGTTTGTTTAATATACCAAAATTTTCTGTACAAGTAACTACTAGTGATTGATGGTCAAATCCAGACCTAGATGGAGTTTTATTATTATCTATGATCATTTTACCGGAGAAAGTTGGGGAAAACCTTCAAAGGGTTCAGACTAGACAGTAGAGAGAAGGATAGTGGAGAAAAAGAGTTTGTGGTATTGATTGATTAACTCGTACAGTTCAGTTGGAGCTTTTTGAAGGTTTTCCCCAACTTTCTCCTAATTACAATTCAAGCCACCTAATCCCACAATTCTCACAGCCAATTTAGGAGTAGAGGGAGAAGAAGATAATCCCACAATTCCACAACCAGTTTACCAAGTAGAGGGAGAAGAAGAAGAAGGTTGAAAGGCGGCAAGAGAGAGTAAAAAAGATTTAGATTTTTTTTATTTGGTAGATTTTTCCTGTTTTTGATTTGATAAATTTGTTTTAATTATATTAATTAAATTAGGTTAAGAAAATCTCCATATGGAACAATATTAAGAAAGGTAATAGTAGATGAAATAGGGGGGGCAATAGGTAATCCGGACTGGATGATAAAGGGTTGGCTTTTCTTTCATTTTTAACTGGAGAAGTGGAGATGCACATGGGACCCAACTAATGCAACAGCCAATCAGCTTACGTGTTTATCGAATAAATGGAAGGTGGGCCCCGCACTTTCACTTTCTCCCAACTTTCTACACTTTCCTTTGTCTGATTCCCGCCCTTTGCCAACAGCAATTTAAATTCCGTTTTTCCATTGGGTCGACTAAGTTTATATTATACGCCTGTTATTTCAATAGGATAATTAAATTTTAAAATTTAAATAGTAAATCCGTCATTAATAAAATTACAAAAATCACAAATTTTAAAATTTATCAAAATGTTCTAGTATTAGCATTTTATAGTGTGTCTTAAAAACAGATTATAAAAAAATCCATTAAAATTATACGTACCAACACTATGTATATTTTTCTAAATTACTCTATATAATTAATTTGCTCCGATCGACCAAATTTGTGTATTAGCATTTGATTGGTACACGTACATCATGGCTATCGATTCCATTGGTTTGAATCATATGACTGAAAGGCACTCAACTGATTACAAACTATGAACACTGTATATTTTAATGCAACTATTTTTTTTGCTACGTACGTACGCTTTCTTAATGGGCATAAATCAAATTGAATTTGCACCCACGGAAATATCACATGAAAGGGACGTGCACTTGACATATCGATTGTTAGTAAAGTCGTGCTACAAGCTTATATATACATCTTATAATATTGGATTACCTTAATTTGTGTCACATGATCGAACAACCTTCGAACGCTGCAAAGGCTAAATTAGATCCACAGGAAATCCTTCAAACATCTAGTCAAACGATTAAGGCTTTAAAAATAGTATCTAAAGATCAAGAGTTCAACTCTTATGCATATATAGTGTCGTCAACAAAAAAAATCCACTAGAAAAGAAAACCCACTTCTTAACTAGCAAATAGCGATGTATAAGTCGATAACGGAGATACTTCCAGTAACAAAAGGGATGTATATATTGTGACTTGTGACAGCCCTTGTTGACCACTATGTTGCGTTTGATCATGTAAGAAGAATGGTCCTCATAATCATGGAATAAAGCGTGCATGCATCTCAGGATCGATCCATCTCAAAATTGACTAGGACCATCCGAGCTTGTAGCTATCATGGAT
Source organism: Polygonum maritimum (assembly GCA_963924305.1). Lineage (NCBI taxonomy): Eukaryota > Viridiplantae > Streptophyta > Magnoliopsida > Caryophyllales > Polygonaceae > Polygonum > Polygonum maritimum. Next base: position 42,318,801 of record OZ002731.1, on the reverse strand, counting down.
CAATGAACACAACTTGAAGATCGAAAGCCGACGTACGTCTAGATTCCTGCAAAGTTGTTGATCGGTTGGATCATGAATGACGCCAACAACAACAGCGTACGTAACAACAATTTCTTATGTAGTTTCCTCGTCACCTTAATACGCTACGTACCAACTTGCTGATATACAGAAATATTTAAAGCTACTTTTAGAGGTATTCAGTTCGACTCTTGTAGACATATTATTCGTCGAAAACTAGCACCACGTACAGTGTCTGAAAGTGTGCCCACCTTATCATGCGAACCATGAAGATTGATGCCCACACTAATTAATTGGAAGAGAATTAAAGACCTTCTGTTCTTACATCTCGGGAGAATCTCCTCCTTGAACTCTTATTTGCTGGGTTTGTGAGATCTAAATTCCGGCATAATTTAAGATGTAAAATCTTCAAAATAAAATAAAATATATATTTGAAAAAATGCAACATATATTGTACTAGATGCTCATACAAAATACACTCACGTATATGAACATCCAATTTTAAATCTTATAAAACCCGCATACGTACATAATTATATTGTTCACAACATTTATGTGAAGTTCATATTAGCTTTAACATATATATCATGTTCATGCATAAGTTACTTTTGTTCATACTCGATTTTACAGGACACATACGTACTTTAACACGGTGAAGAATTTTTTCTTCTTAGGAGTACTTATTGGGTCGCCCGGATCCACAAGGAATGAGAACCGTCGTCTTAAAGTCTCGAACCCGATACCTTATGGTAAAGTATAAATCCATGGATGCTCAATCAGTGAGTTAATGCGCCAAGTGCATGAATAAGCATATATGTTTAAGAAGCTAGTACGTGTTAATTAAGAAAGATTTTTTTTTGGATTTTTTTTTTCTTAAGAAGCAATTTAATTATGAGGCGGCATAGAAGCTAACACGTGCAACATTAAATTTGAGATGGTGGTCAATATATTTTTTAAAATATTTTTTTTCAGAAAGCATATTCTTTAATTAACGTATATAAATATATAGAATGTTATATATGATTCGTGCAAAACAAGATATATATTTGTTTATAAAAAGATCGGTCTGTTAACCCATATCTTATAAATACTATATATTTAAAAATTAAAATTCTAAAAAAATGCATATATATGTCAAAAATAGTAATAATTTAAATAAATAAAAATAATGAATATTTTTTAAAATGAAACACTTATCTTAGGTCCTTAATGAGATTAGTTCTTTTGATTTGGTTTGTAAACTTCCCTCTTCTTGAATCTTACGGAGTAGTACGTCACAGTTCACTTGGCAATTTGGCTGGCCTAAATGATTACACTTACGTACATTTGTTTCATACAATTTGTTTCTTAAAATGCCTTTAGATCACATAGGTTTAAGGTATGCTTGAGGAATTGAGGGTAAAATCGGTCTTTCAAATTAAAATAAGTAAAGCTAGTAAGAATCATTTCAGCCAAAAAAAAAAAAGAGTTACGAATCATGTCAAATCAAATTATTCTGAAAAAAAACAAAACATAAAAATTGTTCTAATTAAGATATAGAAAAACCTTAGCAGAAATTATAATGATCATATATGCCGCTTGTACAACGTATAATCAATATTTTATATTGCCTAAAAATTCGATCCTTTTTTATATTCCTTTGTTGTGTGGGTATCTTTAAACAGAGGAATTTTATTAAAAATAAATAAAACGGCGGTTTATACTACGAAGGGAAAATGGAGAGCTATCGTCCTAATTACACACAAATAAAAGTATTATAGCAGATAATCTGTGGTTAATCGCATTCTATGTCCCTCATTTTTGAACCATATCTTTTGGGTTTCTTCCCCCCTCCCACAAACAGTTTTGATTCTTTTTGGCGTCGAATATATCGATCTGTTAATGATCAATCATCATCAAATGAAATGATAAATAGCATTTGCAAGTTTGGTTGACATACCAATTATTAAAATATTGATTAGAAAAATCAATCAAATAAATAAATAACAAATAAACAAATCCTAGGGTTTTTTTTTTCCGACCAAAAAAAAATATTTCGTTTTTTTTTACCATGTGCCCTTAGGGCACAAATACAATCTAAGTATGCTAAATATAGAAACTAAAACCCTAAAATGGAAATAGTGAACCCGTTACAAAAAGAATTAAAAATCCAATATTCAAGATTTATCAAATATTTCTATTAATAACTGCTTATAATGTGTCCTAGGGTACATAATAGAAAAATCTATCATATATATGAAGACAATGTTTTTACAATAAAAAAAGAAAAGGGGACAATAACGAGGATCACGAAAAGACAGGAAATAAAACTAGATATACTATAAATATTTTTCTCTTCCTGTGTACATATTAAATGATTTGATAAAGTTTAATCGGAATAATAAAAACAAAAGGAATATATGCTATCCAGACGTGGTTTTTGTGGAGAATAATATATACAACATTTTTATATATTAATGGGAAGTAAATAAGTCTAGTATACAATTAAGTTGGTTAATTGGCTTATCCCAAAAATAACATGGTAATAAAAAGCTATCCACCTAAGTACATACTTTAACTTTTTCGACTTCGATCGGGTTCATTCTATGTGCATCTATAAACTTTGGCTATAGTGAGACCGAAATTTCCACCATCGATATTGTGTTTGTTTAAGTGTCAACTAGGACATGTCTGTTGCATTTGCAAAAGTGTGCGTTGAGGATTGAGGACTAAACAAGTCTATAAGTTTGTGGATAATTCCTTTAATTTTCTATTCATTGATTTTATGATAAAACCCTCATTAATGGATTCTGTATTAATAGATTTACATATACAAGACCCCTACTTCATTATATTGACCCGTGTAAATTGATAGGCTCATATATGTGTGTGCCATGTTATTATAAAAATAATCCAAATCATGAAATCTACAATTTCACGATCCTGAATGGGTTCCCTATCGATCTAGATCAGCTTAATCAGAAAACTAATTTGTGTTGGAATGGTAAAGTATTGGACCACAAGTAATATTCATGACCTATAAGAAATATACGGTTTATATATAAATCAAAAAGTATAGAACAATCTCATAAGTTTGCTATTTTTCCGCTTAATATGATTCATGATTCGTGCCAAAGACAACAAAAACATTCATCAAGTCTGAAACAATTCCCTAAAAGGCCTAATTTAATACAGTACTACTAATTGTAGATGAAAATTATAGATTAAATGAAACTAGAAAAAGTTGTCATTCTTTCTCAAAAACCTAATTATGCACATACATGCATGTAGCAATTGATATACAGTATATTTTATGAAGTATTAAGTTAAAGAATAATTTTGTGCAAATCTATACAGTTAACTAATTGTTCTTTTTTTTGACCAAAAAAAAAAAAACTAATTGTTCTTTTTTCAAGTTTTAATATAAAGGGTGACAATTGACCTTTCAAAGTTCAACCAATCCATTTTTTAGGGCAAAAAAAAATCCAGACCCAATTCATCGATCTCCTGATCGTACAAAATCAAAACATGAACACAAAATATAGAAAAGCATAAGAACAAACAAAAAAGCAAAGATCAATTAAAATGCAGAAAAAGGGAGGAAAAGTCTCTGAAAAGCAATCTCTTGCTAGCCCTAAACACCAACGTAACTCTGCATGGAAATAGCAATATTTTTTTGGGCAATTTGCGAAAATGCCCTATCCAGAAAAACGGTTTGCAAAAATGCCCCTTAAAACAAAAAAATAGCGAAGCATGCTATTTTGGGCGTTTTTGCAATATAATTTACATTATTTTGTATTTTCTTTTAAATTGGAGTTTATTAAAAAATCATTATAATTACAATAAAATATTTAGCCATAAATTCTGGAAATTAATTTTAAATACAGAATTGAAAAAGAAAAAAAGAAAAAGAAAATATAAAATAAGAAAATAGTTTTAGAACATTAAGATTTTTTGGAAACAAAGAGATTTTGTAGAATATATGGTGAAAGATATTTTTTGAAAATAAAAAACGAAATAAACGTGGAAGATTTTTTGTTGAAGATTATGTTCGTTCTTCATGATTATCCGTTATTATCTTCGTTTCATCACAAAATAGGGTAAAATTCATCCTGTCACCTTGAGTACACATCCTGTCATACACAACTAAATATCCTGTCACTACTTTGGAAAATTAAGATTTTTTTGGAAACAATGACATATTGTAGAAGATATGGTGGAAGATATTTTTTGAAAATATAAAACATAAATAAATGTGGATCATTTTTATTTTTGTTTCAACATTGAACGTTATTATCTTCGTTATTGTATTCGTTTCATCACAAAGTAGGGTGAGACTCATCCTGTCACCCTCAATGTACATCTTGTCATACACAACCATTTAACCTGTCACCATTTGAACAATACTATCATTTTAGTCGTGTTAAAAACATGTGTTTCATGTAAAAAACATTCCTTTTTCTCATCTTTAACTAAAACTTATTTTTAAATACAAATTTGAAAAAATACAAAAGAAAAAGAAAATATAAAACAAGAAAATAGTTTTGACACAAAATTTTTTGGAAACAATGAGATATTGTTAAAGATATGGTGGAAGATATTGTGGAAGATATTGTTTGAAAGTATAAAACGTAAATACATGTGGATATTTCATTGTTATCTTTGTTTCAGCATTCATCGTCATTCTCTTCGTGTTTATGTTCGTTTAATCACAAAGTATTTGAGGGTTGTTTGAGTTCTCGCTATGGGTACAATTCAACCTGTCATCCTCACTATTTAACCTATCATACACAATATATATCTTGTCACCCTTCTGTCTAAAAACATGTATACCTCGCTCTGAAAACAATTTATGTTTCTCGTCTTTCAGGTCGAACCAACTACTTGCTCACCGTCATTACCGACGGTAATTGGAAGATGCTGGGAGATAGATGGTTCTATGAAGGAGATAAGAAGCCAATAGCACTTGTCGTCAATGAAAGTTATAAATTTGACACTTTGAAGAATAAAATAGCGGAGAAATTGTACCTTGATTGTGGGAGGTACATTCTGAAGTTGAAATATGTGTCTCCTACTAACGCAAACTTTCCACCGTTTGAAATCCAGGATGACGATGATTTTGAAGCTTTCAAGTTTTTGAATACAAAATCATCCAAAGAAGGGGCATGGCCGGTAGAGCTCTATACGACTGTTCAGTTGGTCGAAAAGGATATTCATACGAAGTCTTCTGAGTTTGAGTCTCCAAAAGAGATGAAAATCTCGGCAAGTGCACCCCCTATAAGCCAGCCTGCACTAATTAAGGACGAGAGGACCGTAGACGAAATCCTCGAAGATGACAATTACGGATCTCCTATGAATGGTGACAGGATTTTGCTTGGGGTTGACAGGATATTATTGGGAGGTGACAGGTCGAAAAACAGGAAAGCTTCACCAGTGCATTTCATATCATTAAGCAGCGATGATGACGATGGAGCACCTACACCAAGTTCTAAGGGGAAAGATGGAGCACCTACACCAAGTTATAAGGGCAAAGAAGTCGTCATTGATGTGGGGAGCGATGATGAAGGAAACGATTTTGCAAACCTTGGAGATCAAGGACATTTTGAACAATATTCTGATGAGGAAAGAATGGAAGGTCTCGATTCTGAGTTCTTTGAGGATGATGAGGCTGCTACTCAAGAGGTGGAAGAGAATTATTATCATGTCAAAAACAATGCTAGTGAATGGGCTATACTAGATGCTGAAGAAAACAATGACGAGGTTCAAAATGTGGTGGAAATCAGTGAGGGGAAATATTTCAAATCGAAAAAGGAGTTGCAAGAAGCATTAAGGTCTATGGCATTGAAAAATTTCTTCGAGTTGGATGAGAAGAAGTCTGACAAAACCAGATATGTAGTAGCATGCATGGACAGGTCATGCTCATTCTTTTGTCGTGGCTCAATCTTTCGTCAAACAAATCTGTTCAAAGTACGAAAGTTTGTGGGAGAGCATACATGTGGATTGAGATCAAGGCACAACCACAACAAACAAGCTACATCAAGCATGATTGCTCAGAAAGTTCAGTCAAGGTAAGAAATCACATCATGGGTTTATGTTGTACTCTAATTTTTAAAGGATTTTGCATAAGATTTAGTGACATCCAATTTGTTTACTCCACAAATACGCGTTCATGAGTAGCTTCACAAATCCACCTTAAACCGCGTGGAGTAGCAGACTCGTTAGACCTCTCAGCAAAACTCTGTCCAAATATCTGACTGACTTCATATATCCAAATCTGCAGAATCAGAATATTCAGTGTTATTAAAGGACAACAATTCACAAAGATAAGAAAAGCCCAACAAAAAAAATTATAGAAATTCTCATAAGACTTATAGTGAAAGTTTGTAAGAGGAAATTACCTGGAAAATAATAGGCATTCCTTGTAGTGAATATGGTATCCTTGGTTGCTTTGCAAGTGATTTGGTTGATTGTGCTTTCTCCATTCTTCCACTCAAAGATTTTGCTAAACTCTTATGAAGTTGCATATACCCAAGCGTGCCCCATGGATATTCATAAAACCAATCCATCGAGTCCAAGAGCTTTACATGTTCAACATTCACTAGCTTTTTCTTATCACCCCCCAAGATTAAACCCTCCACAATCAACAAGAGAGCTAGCTTAAATTTATAGTTGCTATCCTCCCTACAAGCTTTGAACCTTTCTAAAACATCACTAATTGTGGTTTTATGACCACCAGGACCACTAAAGAAATTTTTCATTACATTTTTTTGTGCTTTAACTTCAATTTTTGGAAGAGGACTACAATCCAAACCCGATATCAAATGATATTCTTTCAATGAAAAGCGAAGCTCTTTACCTCCAACTCCATACCATGTCTCCCATTTCTTCTTTGTTTCCAACTGTTTCATCAAAATTCCATGAACAAGTTGGGCGGAGAATGTAACTTGCTTTACAATCTTTATGATTTTCCCAAATGGTCCGTCTGCAATCTTTTGCCAATCTGTAGAAGTGAGGTTGTTCTCTATTTCGTAGATGAAGACTTTTCTTGAATTGATGTTAATCCGACCATAAAACGCATCCTCTTCTCCATACTTGTATTTAACCTGCAAAACATTAATTAAACAGATTACAGTAGCTACAACTTTCGAAAACAATTATTGTTGCATGACAGTTTTTCAAAAATACACCTTATATTTCATTAAATGCAAATTAAAGTTTCATTCATATCAAAATGCAAGTCAAGACATTGAGAACAATTGTGTATGTATGATACACAGCCTATGTCATAACAAGCCTCTTGCAAATCTGAGACATACAGTGGACAGATTCAGAACAATTGCGGCCAGGGGGCTCTAAAATAATGAAGTTTACAGATTCAACATACAGTGTAGGCTCTAAACACAAATTTGAGCCCATTAAATTGTTTATACAATCGGTCTTTTAGCCAAAGCTCCACCTTATTTTCAAAATCATTGAGTGTATTATGTACATTAGGATCCTCATCAATACAGGGGATTAACATAAGTTCTTGATTTTGTTTGAGAAATAAATAGAAGGCCCAACAATTTTCTATTATAGAGATACAAAATATGCTTTAACTTGAATGCCAACAGATCTGGGTACATTGTTTTTCATAGAGAAAAATCAACAATTTTCTATTATAGAGATACAAAATATGCTTTAACTTGAATGCCAATAGATCTGGGTACATTGTTTTTCATGATGGTCCTTAATGTCCTCTAAATTTACAATTACTACCAGGCTATTGAGATAAAGTGTCATTTCCTTTACATTGACTACTGTAACTATGTAAATGCTATTCTAAATCAAGCTATTGAGATAGGTATCTTTCATATTGTGCCTCTTAGAGCAAAAGATCAGTTTTACAACACTGTGCAACAATTCTCTGCATTCTCGATGATTAAAGTTTTCAGGTCAAGGTTCTCTCTAATTCAACTTCAAATTTTGGAAAGGAATGACCCTTTTGTTGGGAGCTCCGCCTAAATCCTACCAGTATTCTAGGAATCTTTTACAAATAAATCAGGTAGGAACATATTTGGATCAAAACAACAAACAGAATGCATACAAGGATATAAATAACGCAACACAAAAAGCTTAGAAGGAGACAGAGCAATGGCCAGAAAGATGGAAAAACAACTTTGAAGCATACCTCTCCCTTGAGAAATTGTTTGCTCTCTAATTTTTGTTGTTTGGCCTCAATTTGGAGTGGTTCAGCTTCATCTCCTTCCAATTTTCTCTTCCCTTGGGCCTTTTCGACCTTCGAAGGAGTTGAATCCTTCGTACCTCTAGTTTTCACCATGGACAATGAAACCTTCAAAGATTTTGAATCATTTATCTTCCAGAAAATCCAAAAATATTTGCTACAGTAATGCTAGAATACTCAGTGGGAAAAGTTGCATGAAATAGCTATGTAGATTAACAAGGCTTTCTACGGCATGCTTGCGATAAAAACTGGAAAATCACAGAAAGTAGTACACATAGATCACAAACACGAAGAATACAAAGTGTATCAGAGGCATGAGGAACAACTCCTTGGAGTTTACTCTCCAAAACCAGTAGGAAAACCTAACTGGACCCAAAGGCTTACAGCCAATACACAAGATGATTTCAGGCATGGGATATAGAACAACCAAATAAGTTTGCCACACATTCTAAATTAAACACATTCGCAACCATTTGAACAATACAGCATCCACCTCTAGACTACAATGCAGCACAAGTGCACAACAATCACACCCAACAACAATAAAGCATCCACCTCCCAATCAATTCCACCAATACAACAGATCACCACCAATACAACGATCACACCCAACAACAATACAACCCCAGCCCTACACCATCACCACCGAATACACCTTCACCCTCTCCTCCACCTAATACTCATCCCTAATTGAAAACCACATGCAAGTTGCATTCCCCCACCCCCGAATCGAACCACAATCGGACCCCCGAATCAAACCACAATCGGACCCCCGAATCAAACCCTAAAATCAAATCACAGATCACAATCGGACCACAATGATATCGGACCGACATACCTTAGGGTGGCGGAGAAAGACGGCCGGTGGGCGAGCGAGAGGGTGCGGGAGCGGCGAGCGAGCGAGAGGGTGCAGGAGCGGCGAGCGACCGAGAGGATGCGGGAGCGGCGAGCCAGGAGAGCGAGAGGGGGGCGGAGAGCTAGGAGAGCGAGAGGGGGGCGGAGAGGCAGGAGAGCGAGAGGGTGCGGGAGCGGCCGGCGAGCGAAGGTCGGCCACCGGCGATAGGAGTATTCTGGCGAGCGAGCGAGAGGAGCGCCCAGCGTATTTCGCCGACAGAGAGTATTCTGTCGATTTTGTTGATTTTCTTGTTTTTTAGGTAAGGTTTTCTACTTTGGTAAGATTTTTTGTTCGGTAAGATTTTTAATTTTCTATTAATTTTAAAAAAAGGAAAGATAAAAACGAAATCTTTTTTAACATTAAAATATTTATCAAATCTTTTTATTTAAATTTTTTTTCAAATTTGGATAAAAAATTTTTTTTGTTAAAATATTTTATTTCTCAAATAAAATATCAATAAAAATAATAATTTTCGATTTTTTTAAAAATATTTCGTTTTTTATTTTATTTGATTAAAAATAGTCATTTTGGGTATGAATGTAATATTTTTAGGCATAATCGCAATATTTTTAGGCAATTTTGCAAATCGAAAAAAAAAAGGTCATATTTGCAAACAAATTATCAATATAGGTGTATTTGGTACTAATTCCCCTATTTTTTTTGGTCAGAATGGAAATAGCAATATGGTGGGAAACATCATACACTCAACACAACGACGTCGTTTTCTTGCCAGCACAACTCAATTTACTTTCATTTTCCATCTTCTTCTTCTTCTTATCTCTCTCACTCTTAGTCTCTTTCTGAGCTCCATGTTCTTAGAAAGAAAGGGAAAAAACACAATCTCCAATAGATTTTGAATTAAACTTTGTTGCAGAGGAGCCTGTTTTTTCTCCCAGGTTTGTTGCTGATCAGAACTTCAGATAACCAGTAGTGAAACATCACTCTTTTTTTGCCCTTTTTTGCACCCTTTCAATTTCCTCCATTTATAGATCTGTTACAATTGAATGAAAGAATCTTGTTATTTTTTTTTTCACCCTTGTGAAAAAAGATGCCCTAGCTAGCTAGATCTAGCTCCTTTATCTTGTTCTTGTTGTTCTTCTTTCTTCTTCATCATAATCATCTTCTTCTAAGTTTGGATTTTGGTTACTTTAAAACACAATGTTAGTTGCTACTTCAGAAAAGGGTTCTCTTTCTTCCACTCACTTTTCTTTGATCTATCTTTATATGTTTTCAACTCGTCTATGCATATATGTTTTTTTTTATTTAAGTGATAATCTACATGGGTTTTTTCTTTTTGTGCTAGATCCTTCATTTCTTGTTGTGTTTATAGACAAATTTTCTTAGATCTACCGGTTTTTATAACTAAACTTCATTGCTAGGGTTTTATGTTTCATTTCTTTTCACAAATATGACCAAACCCTTAAGCTTCTCTTTGATTTTGCCTCTCTTCTTTACACCCTTTTAGGGTCTACAAATAGTGGCCGGTGTTCTTCTTCTCTTAATCTCCTCCTTTCCTTTTCATTGTTTGAGGCTAATTAATTTCTAATGTCTTGCAAGAGTTTTTCTTTCTAATTTTTCACCTCTTCAGTACTATGTTTATGTATATAAAGTACTTACATCACACGAGAGGCACAGATTCTCATGCTTTCCATACCATATGGCTAACTAATTTGTTAACCCTCTAATCCTAAAAAACTTTAGCTTTATTCTTCAATAAAGAGTACTATTTGTTGTTGTTAATCTGTAAAAAAAGTGGACTTTTTCTATTGCTCTTATGTGATGTATGGTGTAAATTAGGTGATCTAGACGAAATGGGAAGAGGGAAAATTGAGATCAAGAGGATTGAGAACACAACAAACAGGCAAGTGACTTTCTGCAAGAGAAGAAATGGGCTTCTCAAGAAAGCTTATGAGCTCTCCATCCTCTGCGAGGCCGAAGTCGCCCTCATCGTCTTCTCGAGCCGTGGCCGTGTTTATGAGTACTCTAACTCCAAGTAAATCATCCCTCTTTGCCCTAATTGTTGTTGATTCTGTTTACTTAGGTTAGTATACTATTGTACTTCTAATCAATGTGTATTAGCTAGGTTAATGAACTAAGCTTAGGTTGAGCATATTGTACGTACTTAGATTCTCATTTTTTTGTATAGAAAAAAAAAGTTACACTTGATAGTTTTTGATCCTGGCAGTAGATGTTGATGATGTTGTTTTTTGTTTTTAGATATTTTCAAACATATTAAGCAATTTTAATTTCTTACCAAAATACCCTTACTAGTATTATTTTTCATATCGCCCATTTTACCAATCAATTTTTTCCTCATAAAATTCAATAAATATAAGTCTCTATCTTTACTTTGTCTAATTGAAGTGGAGAATGACACATACAAGATTGTGTAGAGTGTATAATTAATTGAGGTTATATATTATTATACTTCTAATCAATGTATATATATTGTGTTTGATTAACCTTGACCATAATTAGATTTCCAATTCTTGTTCTAAGTTACAAGATAGCCAACATTAGTAAAGATATCCTAATTTTGTAGTTAAAAGATTGCATTTAATTATTAACTAGTTCGATCCTAGCGGTAAACAACTACCTAAGCAAAAGTACAAAATCTAGAATAAAATCAACTTAATCATTGAGAAATATTTTGATGTAGCACTCCCACTGAATATATGCATTTTCAATTTTCAAGTCAGTCAGAGCTTTGAATCCTCAGTTTCCATTTACATGTCAAAACCTAGCTCCAAAGCAAAACACATCTGTTTCAAAAAACTTGACACTTCAGAGAAGAGCAATAAATTGATTGAAATTGCTATGTGTATACCTCAAATGTGCATGTGTATCGTAAACCTTGTGTTTATTGCCATTTCTAGCTTTCACAATGTTTCATTTTTATTTGTCTTTTTTTCAACATCCTTAATTTCTGTCTTTTCTTTTGTTTGCTGATGTATGTTTGGGATGTGACCCATTATTTGGTTTTCTCTGTAAAACCATTCCGAATGATAATCATTGCCCATGGCTAAAATTTTCTGACAAATCATTTCATATAGATCTTCCTTAAATAAACCTACGTTCCTTAATTAATGCTTTTTTGCTCACATAAGACAGTTTTCAAAAGTTTTAAACAATAATTTCAATAACATGATATCATATGTACGTCTGTCATTTTTTTAATCATCAATCATCAATAAACCTATAAAGAAAGGTTTTGAGCGTAATTAATGATACGCATTTTATACAATTTCCTATGCTTTTCTAGCGTATGAATTCAAAATGATATACAGGTTCTTTTGTCATAAAGAGTAAAAAACTGCCGGTGATAATATTATTGCGTTAATGCAGTGTAACGTTTGTGATAATGACGTGATTTTATTGTGGTGTAACGGCGGGTTTGTAAGCCAAAGCGGGGGTCAAAGGTCTGCAATTAAATTGGGGAACGGGTTTTTCGAATTCCTCCAACTTCCACTCCCGAGACTCCTCCTCCGGCCTCCACTTGCTTCTCCGGCTCCCTCAAGCCCAGATGGAACAAGTAGCTGCAGAGAAAAGAGGAGAGAAGGCGCTCGCTCGATTTTCGTCTCCGATTGCGGTGGAGGAGAAGAGGAGAGAAGGCGCTCGCTCGATTTTCGTCTCCGATTGCGGTGGAGGAGTGTCCGATTCTCCGGATCTGCGATTGAACGAGGTCATTCGCTCGAACAGAGACGGAGATCTCTCAATCGGCGTTACTTTCGGTTCCGGAGCGAGCTCTTCGGTTGGATTCTCCATCTCCGGCGGAGGATTGGCCTCCGGCTCGACGGATCTGAGGAACGGCGAATTTTGCGGAGGAGGAGCGGGGACGTCGAAGGATTAGCCGGAGAAGTTAAAGGAGGTGCCTCGGGAGAAGAGCGAAAGGCGCTCGGAAGAGCGTTTAGGCGCTGCTACTTCCTCGCCTTCGTCCTCGACTTCTTGCAACGACGCCGCTGCTGACCACCGGAAACTCCAGAAGCTTTCAGTATGAGCAACGCTCAGGAGCGATTCCGGAACATTTGTCTGCAGGTTTAGGGTTTTTCCCTTGCTGATTTATTTTTTTGGATTTTGTTTGTCCCTTTATGAGGTTTGTGATTTTGTTGCTCACTGTTCGTGTGAATTGGGGTTTCGGGTGGGGTTGATGCTGACAGTGAATTTCCTTTTGATTGGGGCATATGTGCTCTGTTTTTGGTTTGTTTGTGCTCGACCTACCAAATAAGTGGGGATTTGAATCGTGTCCTGAAATTGGGATGGTGTGAAGTGAGGAAGGTGTGGTTTGAATGGTTGCCAATTTGGTTTAATTGCCTATCATTGACAATTTCACACGCCTGATTTACTTGCTACATACCAAAGATACACAGCTGCTGCCTTTTCTTATAGAGATTGAACTTTCCCCTCCTTTTTGCTTTTATCCAGGTTATTTGTACACAATGCAATAGTTTCAAACCAATATGAAAATTTGATGGATTTTAGATAATCTTGGCTGCTCAGCTGGTTGTGCTCGGAGATTCTGGTGTTGGAAAGAGCTGCATTGTTCTTTGTTTCGTTTGAAGCCAATTCGATCCTACTTTCAAGGTAGAGAAGTTTGTAATTCATATTTTGAACTTCTATTATGTGCCCCTGAATATAAGATATGTGGCAAGTTTTAGTTCCTATGGTGTGATTGAATGAACTTAATCGAGTTTGTTCTTATTTTGGCAGGTGACTATTGGAGCCTCTTTCCTCTCACAGACAATAGCCTTGCAGGATTCTACAACGGAAACATACCAGGATGATTTCTAATACAGCATTATTTTGGCCTGGATGGATTTTGTTGCTGACCTTTGCTTTTGCTTTTGGGTTTGATATTGGCGTTATTAATTCAGTTCTGTTGAAGAATGATTTTTTTTGGTTGTATGTTTGTGGTTTTATTCTGCAGGAATCTTCTTCGTTGATGAGCTAAGCTTATCAGCTATTCCTTTCCATGATTTTTCTCTCAGCTCGATCTATTGGTTTCCCCGACCATAAAAGCGAGTTCCTGTACCTGCTATCGCCGATTGGACTTCTGACCTGAGCTTACATGGGGTGAGTCGTTTCTGATTCGTCGTTTCTGATTTCCATCTTATGCTTTATTGATTATCTGAAGTCTGGAATCAAGTGAAGATGGATAGTTTTTCCGATTTGTGATGGGAATTGGATGAATTAATTGTGAAATTCAGTGATCGGATGATCGTAATTGATAGACGATGAAGTTCTGTGCTAATTTGATGTACCTGTTTCACTCCGGATTTAGTACTTCACAAAAGTTGAAAGCTGAGGGCAGACTTTTCTCTATCAGGTGAATAAAATGACCCCTAGGACTCATCTTTACCATTGACCAAGTGAGAATAGTTGGCACTTGACATGTTTACTGTATCCCTCTTCTCTACAAGTTCTATCCAGGTTTAGATCTTTCGTAATGATCCTCATGTCGAAATTTTTCTCATGGCATGTGTTGGATATAATTCTGATGGGAAAAGAATTTGGGCCATGGAAACAATAATTAGTACCTCTAGCTATCTATATTATTGTATTTGATTACTTTTTTATTAATTAACCTTTGATTGGAGATCATTGGCACTGGTAGGAAGTGTTAGTTAATGCTTTACCATCCTCATGAGTTATTATTTTGTTTTGACAATGGAGAGCTTTAAATTTGCAGGGTAAGAATGTGAATGAAGAGATTTCTCATGATCAGGTCCCGACTCTGAACAAACATCTAAACGATACGATGGAATATCACAAGAAAAGAGAAGATCAATTTTCTTTTCTCATGAAGATTGTTTTCGTTTATGCATGTTTGTTTTATGCTCATTCATATGTGTGTTCCATTCACATGCAATTCTGATTTATGTGGTGCTAAATATGTCATTGGTCTTACGCTACTGCTCAAATTACTGCCTCCCCTTTTGTTATTACAACGGTTTAGTTAGAGTGGAAATCCATGATCATCCTTGCACCGGTTCTAATTTTTGCTGCTTCTGTTTTTGTACTTGCCAGTAGTTCCATTTCATGTGAACAGAACTTTCCAATTGCTGCACTGAAGAATGTTTGGGTTGTACAGGAATCGTCTGGTCCTTTATCCATATATGTAATTATGCAAGCATATCTTGATCTACTTTTGATCCGGGGTCATTACTATATGGTAAGCTTCATCATCTGGACAAACTTTGATGATCAATACTTAATGTTCAATCTAAATGTATTTGTTGTAATTCTCTAATAGGCAAGTGATGATAATGGGGGAATAACAACAAGTGAAGTGACAGGTGATGGATACTGATAGCCTTCAGTACTCGGTTGTGACAATGGCAGTATGCAATAAGAAAGGTTGAACAAATCTCCTCAGGTATCTATGGGAACAGAATATAGTTCAGCTCATTGATATAATGGTTAATGGAATACGTGTAACATCTTTTGTTGCAATGAGGCACTACACATCCAATAGTGATCATCTCCTGTTCATGTTATAAATGTAGAATATCTTAAGCCTTTCAAATCTTGGATAAAGTGCGTCATAGTGCATCGCAATGAGGGAGAACCCGTTTACTATGCAAAATGTTTCTCAGTGAGCTGGGTATTTGGAAATGCTCCAAGAGAAGAGAGTACTCAATCCCTAATATCCTTGAGAACTAGACATATGGGTGAAATTAAAGGCATCAGACAATGGGTGAAATTATCGTAGCTATGTTAAACCCCTAAATATTAGTTTGCAATACCATTGTTGATGAGCTGTATATTTATGTGGAAGTGAATGATAATAAGGTTTGTTTCCCAACACGGGCCCGTCAACCCATTAGTTAACCCGTTAATTATCATTTCGAGGTGACTTCATATACACATACGAAGTGACGTAATAAAAAAAATTACAACTCAATATAACTCTTGCACTATGTCTATTTTTAAATTGAACCAATAAAAGTTCGTATGAAAAACACATTGCCCCGCACGGACCAGCATACTAGAAATCTAACAGGCTTAGAAGGGGTCACAAATATTCATACAAATACGAAGTGAAAATTCTTCTTTTCCGAAAATTACTTACGGTGCTACATACTTTCTTACTTATATATCCAAACAAATTTTTCAGTAAAATAATTAGTACATGTAAGGTACCCGTTGACCCGTGAGTTATTATTTATAAGGGGCTTCCATACATACATATTATACCGCAATAAGAAAGGCTTAAGACGTATTATAACTCTATCAAGTGTGTTTCTACATTTAAATAGAATTACATGAAGGTCGTATAAAAAGAACGCTGCCCCCTGCCGTAGGCAGGGGCCGGAAATACTAGTAATATTATAAAACATACATATGTTGCAATCTTATAAATCATGGTTTGGTATGAAATGAATTGTAGCATAAACACAACAATTGAGAAGTACAAGAAGGCATGCTCAGACGGTCCTCATACTTCCACCATTGCTGAAATTAACACTCAGGTAAGCTTAATTAGCTATAATCAATTAGCTAAATATAATCTTACTAATTTGCATTATTGTTTCATCAAAATATAATTCAACAATCAATGGACGTCATTGCAGTATTATCAACAAGAATCTGCTAAGTTGCGCCAGCAAATTCAAATACTGCAAAATTCTAACAGGTTATACATATGCACTTGATGAAACATATGTTCTTTATACATGATTATATGAAACACCCACTTATTTAACCATTTGTTGTTACTACTTGAAATGTTAACATCAAATGTTAATTAAATTGCAGAAATTTGGAGGGAGAGGGAATCGGCAGTTTGAACGTTAAGGAACTTAAGCAACTCGAAAATCGCCTTGATCGCGCCATCTCAAGAATTAGGTCTAAGAAGGTACATTTCTTTATTATTTTTTTTTTGGTCGAAGGTACATTTCTTTATTATTGCTCACATATATAATTCCCTTATTTCATACTATAAATTAAGTAACATTGTTGTTTTCTATAATTTTGGTATGTGTAGCATGAGCTACTTTTTGCTGACGGTGAGTTCATGCAGAAGAAGGTAACAAATTAATCTAACATACCTGAATTAATCTACATAGTAGTAACTTACTTACTTACCCTTGATTTCCGACTTGGTTGCGCAGGAGATGGAGCTCGAGCACGAGAACTCGTACCTCAGGGCAAAGGTAAGAGTCTTGTTCTTGAATGACATATATATTCATATGATCATGTTAAGTGATGATAATGAAACTATATTGTACATGCATATTGTAGATTGTGGAGGCACAAAGGATGCTCCAGTTGAACATGATGCCAGGGCACAATCTGAACACCATTAACGAGTTCGTTGCTTCGGAATCTCTTCCTCACTCCATGCTTGATGCTGCGACATCTTCTGCCTACTCTGGAAACCTCAACATGAAGCCTCTCCAACTCGGGTAATTAGTTATAAACCACTTAGTTAATTCACCTCAGTTAACTCCTACAATTTGCAACTATTTAAGTCACATTTACATGCATGTGTGTTTAACTCCTAGGTGAATGGCTGAAGATATCGTCTGCCTATGCGTTTCTGAAGCGCCTTATGATTAAACTATGCCGCTGTTTTGCTTGCTATGATCGAGTGTGTGTGGTACTTGAATTTCAATAAGTTTGTTGTGCTAAGCCAAGTGTGTTTGGATTTGGCATCAAACAATGTATGTTCTTATTGGCTGTGAATCTGTGATAATAGACCTTAGCTTTATTTTAAGTAAACCAAGTGGGTTTGGAAACTGGATTAATATATTTCCTGATCCCTGAGAAATAACCAATGTATAAGCTAAGGCAGACTTTCATTAGCTAGATATATAAGATCTTATGACTATAGTCACAAATATATTGTGCAACTGCATTGACCTTGACATTAAAATAGAAATCTAGCTTTCAACATAACTTGCCCAACAAAAAAAACCAACAAAATGTTCATTTTCCCCATGAGCACCTAGCTTTAATTTGTCTAAAATCATCCTCACAATCTCTCTTGAATTTGGCCAAATTGCTCTTGAGCTTGTCGATGTCATCACCATCTTCCACTGATTGTTTCCTGGCTCTGGCCAAACAACTCTTGAGCTGCTCGATCTCATTTTTTGACTGTTTTTGAGCATCATGGGCAAACTTCTCAGCATTGCGAAGAGCGGCCTTTTCTTCGTCTAATCGCTGCTCGAGATTCTTGCCTAGCTCCTTCAGTAACTGCAAATTCTCAGACAGTTGTTTGACATCATCCTCTGATTTCTTCTTGGCCTTGTTTACATTGCTCTTGAGATCCTTCACTTGTTTCTCAAGATTTTTGGAGGTCTTTTCAGCATTCAACCGAGCCGCCTTTTCCTCGGCCACTTGCTCCTGGAGCTTCTGGATCTTAACACTATCATCCTTTGATTGTTTCTTGGCTTTGGCCATGTTTTTCTTGAGCTTCTGGATCTCATCCTCTGACTGTTTCTGAGCATTTTGGGCAAACTTAACAGCATCGCGAAGAGCGGCTTTTTCTTCATCTAATTGCTGCTTCAGATTCTCGCCTAATTCCTTCAGTTGTACCTGCAAATTCTTTGAGAGTTCTTTGAGATCATCATCTGAATTTTTCTTAGCTTTGTTAAGGTTGCTTTTGAGATCCGTCACTTGTTTCTCAAGATCTTTGGCGGTCTTCTCAGCATTCAACCGAGCTGCCATTTCCTCAGTCACTTGCTGTTGTAGCTTCTCGTTCGTCTCCTTGAGATTAGAATCAAACTGCACATCAAATCACCAACTTACGTACTACTCAAATATTATGACCACAACATGGTATGTTCACCAACGTCTAATACAAACATCAGTTTCTTCAAAAAAGGAACTACCCAGTAGAGCAAGGCTTTTAAAAAACTAGATCTTTATGAGAAATAAACTTAGGACTAAAAAATTGATCGAGAGTGAAAAATAATTGTACCAACTCCATTATTTGCTTAAGTTGTTCATAGACCTGTCCAAACGTAGGTCAGCCCGCCCGGCCCGCCCGACCCGCGAATATGGGCGGGTTTGGACAACAGTTCAGGCCCTATGGGCCAGGCCCGGCCCGCCCATATTTAATCCGGGCCGGGTATGGACTGACTGTTTAGCCCATCCGGGCTGCTAGGCCCGGCCCGGTCCTTAATATTTTATAAAAAGAATCTATTAATAAATACTTGTTTATACCGATGTTATCAAAAATTCCAAACCTTATCCTTTCATTTACTTAAGTCTTATAGATTTGCATCGCTCGTTCCAACCTTTCTCGTCATCATGCATCCCTCACTCACTTCCCCTCCCCATGTCTCTCTCTCTAGTCTCTTCCCGATCTTCCTCTCTGTCATGCCGGTAAGCCGCGTCGGTCGCCATGCCTGATCTCTCTTCCGATCTGTTAGATTTTTTGCGGGCCGGGTTGTCCATGGGCCAGCCCGGCCCGCAATGGCGGGCGGGCTTGGGCAGCATTTTCAGCCCATATTTACGGGTCCAAAAAAAATGTTTTAGCCCGGCCCAAGCCCGCATTTGGACAGGTCTAGTTGTTCATCATATGGTTTGTCCATAAGCTCTATCGGTTCATTTTTTGTGTGCCCATTAGAGGCATTAACCTTCTCTTCCTGCAAATCAAATGAAAATCAACCACACATCTGTGTCACTTAAAACAACACAACAAAAACAAGCAGACAATGAAGTGAAAACCAAATACACACCTTCCCCCTAGTTTCGGAAATCACTATGTCTTTCGTATAAGGTTGCCAACCATTCTCCTCAAGAACCTTCTCTACGAGACTAAACAGCTTCTGTTGCTGAGATGACTTCTTCTTCTCGTCATTTGTATCGTTGTCAAACAAAACCATGCGGTTTTTGCAAGCATGAAGAATTTTCTGTGCAAACAAGATACCAATTTAGAAGACAGTTTTTTGATTACTGAAGAACATGCTATATGATCACCACCTTTAGAGGATGTGGGCAATCCGACGACAGAAAATCTTCGAGCGA
This sequence comes from Polygonum maritimum, assembly GCA_963924305.1. Lineage (NCBI taxonomy): Eukaryota > Viridiplantae > Streptophyta > Magnoliopsida > Caryophyllales > Polygonaceae > Polygonum > Polygonum maritimum. Next base: position 42,298,711 of record OZ002731.1, on the reverse strand, counting down.
CTGATCTCTTTCTAGCTAGACGGTCTCCACCGGTACAGACCACGATAATGTATTGGGTTATCTTGGGACCAAGAACTTTCTGCAAGCTTGTAATGATAGCAACATCTTCCTCAGTGTACCACACACTAGCATGAACAGAAAGCACTAACAACAGTGCATGAATTCCATCCTTGGCCAGATCAAGACATTTCACAAGATCTTTGCTAATAAATTCAGACCCACTATGAATCAACCCTGCACGTATAGAAAGAAAGCATGTTAAATTTCAATTATATTTTGGTAGGAGCAACAAGGAACATATATATATATATATATGCCCAAGATTCGCAACACGGATAACCTGGAGTGTCTATAACATTGACAACTTCTCCGTTTTTCCGAGTAGCAGTCTCACAATGAAGATTCCCTGTGATGCCTGACAATGATAATCCACATTTGAATACCGGCTTTCCGAGAATACTATTGCCCGTCGCACTTTTTCCAGTTCCCGTACGACCTACAAGAACCACGGTACGAGGGCTAGGCGCAGGCACGCCATCTAGAGAAGGGAAACACCAACCATCTACCCCTCCATCCATTTTTCTCAGTAGTCTACAAATATATCCGGTCAAAGAAAAACAGGCAATTGATTTAAGCTGTTAAACACAAAGAAATACCAAACCAAACTTGAAACCATTACTTTTAAAACTATCCCATTTGTAAGAGTTACAAACCCCGAAGATAAAAATAAAGTGCATGCATCTATGGAGACATATAAAGCCTAACACTCTTCCTTGAGCAGGGTTTAATGTGGACATGTATATATGCTTAATGTTTCCATAACAAACAGTTGTGATGCTTGGAAGAACCACAACATATTGCAATCTCACTAGTCACTTACAAGAGACCGACCAGGATGATGTATCAAGAACATAGGGTTTCAAAAGTCAAAATCAGTCAACACTAAACAACAAAACATTAAGATAAGAAAGCAACTGATTACACAAAACTCCTAAATCAAACCGAACACTAGGGCTCAAAAGGAAAACACCAAAACCCCTCGTAGATTCTATCGTTGAAAATTCAAAGCAGAGCACACAAAAGATTGCATGCTTGTTCAGTTTGATATCATTCAAAGTAGAGAAAACTAAAAAACCCATAAACATAGAGGAAGAATAAGAAGATCGAGGAATGTCAAAGGTATGAAATTTTGCTTACGGATTGGGGAAAATCAAGTTCTCTTAGACAGAAGAGATTGTTGAGTAGGAATTGGAATTGCTGAGTTTTGAACTTGGAGGTGTGACTTGTAAGATTATATAGAGTGGCGAACAAATTTATGTTGGAAAGGATCGAACGGACGAAGAATGACGCTTCGTCTGTCTACCATTTGTCTTTCCGTATTACCCTAGGGTGTAAAATTACTACTACTACTAAGTACTCAAAACTTTGGTACTTGAACACACCTTGGCTGCTGAAGATAAACGTTACAAATACTTCTTCATCAGAAATAGCGCCTTTCAACGTTTCTTTATGCATCATAGAAGATTGTGTAGAGGAGTAATTACTTAAGGTTATACTATTGTACATTTAAATTTCTAATCAATTTATATTGTGTTTGATTAACCTTGACCATAATTAGATTTCCAATTCTTGTTCTAAGTTACAAGATAGGCAGATAGCCAACATTAGCAAAGATCCTAAGTTTGTAGTTCGATCCTAGCGGTAAACAATTATCTAAGCAAGTACAAAATCTAGAATAAAATCAATTTAATCATTGAGAACTATTTTTGATGTAGCACTGCCACTGAATATATGCACTTTCAATTTTCAAGTCAGTCAGAGCTTTGAATCCTCAATTTCCATTTACATGTCAAAACCTAGCTCCAAAGCAACACACATCTGTTGAAAAAAACTTACATATATAATTCCTCTATTATTGCTTACATATATAATTCCTTTATTATTGCTCACATATATAAAATTCCTTTATTTCATAACATAAATTAAGTAACATTGTTGTTTTCTATAATTTTGGTATGTGTAGCATGAGCTACTTCTCGCTGAGGGTGAGTTCATGCAGATGAAGGTAACAAATCTAACATACCTGAATCTACTACAAATATACACCTCAATCTACATACATAGGAGCTTGAGCACGAGAACTCGTACCTCAGGGCAAAGGTAATAGTCTTGTTCTTGAATGACATATTCATATGATCATGTATAAGTGATGATAATTAATTAAACTCTATTGTACGTGCATATTGTAGATTGTGGAGGCACAGAGGATGCTCCAGTTGAACATGATGCCAGGGCACAATCTGAACACCATTAACGAGTTCGTTGCTTCGGAATCTCTTCCTCACACCATGCTTGATGCTGTGACGTCTTCCGCGTACTCTGGAAACCTCAACATGAAGCCTCTCCAACTCGGGTAATTAGTTATAAACCACTTGGTTAATCCACCCCGGTTAACTCCTACAATTTGCAACTAACTAAGTCACATTACATGTATGTTTAACTCTTAGGTGAACGGCTGAAGATATTGTCTGCCTGTGCGTTTCTGAAGCGCCTTATGATTAAGCTATGTCGTTGTTTTGCTTGTTATGAATGTGTACTTGAATTTCAATACGTTTGTTGGGTTAAGCCAAGTGTGTTTGGGTATGGCATCAAACAATATTTGTCCTAATTGGCTGTGATAACAACCAAGTGTGCTTGGAAACTGGATTAATATATGTATTTCCTGATCCCTGAGAAATAACCAAAGTATAAGCTAAGGCAGACTTTCATTAGCTAGATATAAAAGATCTTATGACTATAGTCACAAATATATTGTGCAACTGCATTGACCTTGACATTAAAATAGAAATCTAGCTTTCAACATAACTTGCCCAACAAAAAAAACCAGCAAAATGTTCGTTTTCCCCTTAAGATGATGAGCACCTAGCTTTAAGTAGTCTAATATTATCCTCAGATGATGAGCACCTAAATTTAAGTAGTCTAAAATCACCCTCACATTCTCTCTTGAACTTGGCCAAATTGCTCTTGAGCTTCTGGATGTCATCACCATCTTCCACTGATTGTTTCATGGCTCTGGCCAAACTGCTCTTGAGCTGCTCGATCTCATCCTTCGACTGTTTTTGAGCATCATGGGCAAACTTCTCAGCATTGCGAAGAGCGGCTTTTTCTTCGTCTAATCGCTGCTCGAGATTCTTGCCCAACTCCTTCAGTTGTGACTGCAAATTCTCTGAAAGTTGTTTGACATCATCCTCTGATTTCTTCTTGGCCTTGTTTAGATTGCTCTTGAGATCCTTCACTTGTTTCTCAAGATCTTTGGAGGTCTTTTCAGCATTCAACCGAGCCGCCTTTTCCTCGGCCACTTGCTCCTGGAGCTTCTGGATCTTAACACCATCATCCTCTGGTTGTTTCTTGGCTTTGGCCATGTTGTTCTTGAGCTTCTGGATCTCATCCATTGACTGTTTTTGAGCATCATGGGCAAACTTATCAGCGTTGCGAAGAGCGGCTTTTTCTTCATCTAATTGCTGCTTGAGATTCTCTCCTAACTCCTTCAGTTGTAACTGCAAACTCTTTGAGAGTTGTTTGACATCATCCTCTGATTTCTTCTTAGCCTTGTTGAGATTGCCTTTGAGATCCTTCACTTGTTTCTCAAGATCTTTGGCGATCTTTTCAGCGCTCAACCGAGCTGCCATTTCCTCGGTCACTTGCTGTTGTAGCTTCTCGTTCGTCTCCTTGAGCTTAGAATCAAACTGCAACCAATAGAGCAAGGCTTTTAAAAGACTAGATCTTTATGAGAAATAAACTTAGAACTAAAAAATAGAGAGCGAAATTAAGATAATTGTACCATCTCCAATGTTTGCTTAAGTTGTTCATCATACGGTTTTTGGGTTTCCTCCATAAGCTCTATAGGCTCATTTTTTGTTTGTCCATTAGAGGCATTAACCTTTTCTTCCTGCAAATCAAATGGAAATCAACCACACATCTGTGTCACTTAAAACAACACAACAAAAACAAGCAGACAATGAAGTGAAAACCAAATACACACCTTCCCCCTAGTTTCGGAAACTATGTCTTTCGTATAAGGTTGCCCGCCATTCTCCTCAAGAACCTTCTCTACGAGACTAAACAGCTTCTGTCGCTGAGACGACTTCTTCTTCTTGTCATTTGTACTGTTGTCAAACAAAACCATGCGGTTTTTGCAAGCATGAAGAATTGTCTGCACAAACAAGATACCACAAGCGCAAGCAGCGTTAAAACACTTCCAATTTAGAAGACAGTATTTTATTGTACTGAAGAAAATGCTATATGATCACCACCTTTAGAGGACGTGGGCAATATGATGACAGAAAATCTTCGAGCGACTGATCTCTTTCTAGACAGTCTCCACCGGTAAAGACCACGATCATGTACTCGGTTATTTTGGGACCAAGAACTTTCTGCAAGCTCGCGATGATAGCAGCAACATCTTCCTCAGTGTACCACACACTAGCATGAACAGAAAGCACTAACAACAGTGCATGAATTCCATCTTTTGCAACATCAAGACATTTCACAAGATCTTTGCTAATAAATTCAGACCCACTAGGAATCAACCCTGCACGTACAGAAAGCGCGTTACGTTTCAGTTATGTTTGGGTAAGAGTAACAAGGAACATGCCAAAGATTCGCAACAACGATAACCTGGAGTGTCTATAACATTGAACAAGGAACATGCCAAAGATTCGCAACAACGATAACCTGGAGTGTCTATAACATTGACAACTTCGTTCTTTTTGTATGTAGCAGTCTCATAATGAAGATTGCTAGTGATGCCTGACAACGATAATCCATATTTGAATACCAGTTTTCCGAGAATACTATTGCCAGTCGTGCTTTTCCCAGTTCCGGTACGACCTACAAGAACCATAGTACGAGGGCCAGGCGCAGGCATGCCATCAAGAGAGGGAAAACACCAGCCATCTACCTCTCCGTCCATTTTTCTCAGTAATCTGTAAATACATCCGGTTTAAGAAAAACAGGCAATTGATTTAAGCTGTTAAGCACAGGGAAAAACCAAACCAAACTAGAAACCATTGCTTTAGGATTAACCCATTTGTAGGTGTTACAAACTCTGAAGATACAAATAAAGCTCATGCATCTATGGAGACATAGCCTAACACTCTTGCTTATGCAGGGTTTATGGTGGACATGTATATATGCTTATGTTTCCATAACAAACAGTTGTGATACTTGGAAGAACCACAACATATTGTAATCTCACTAGTCACTTACAAGAGACCAGGATGATGTATCAAGAACATAGGGTTTCAAAAGTCAAAATCAGTTAACATTAAACAACAAAACATTAAGATCAGAAAGCATGCTGATTACACAAAACTCCTAAATCAAACCCAACACTAGGGCTCAAAAGGGAAACACCAAAACCCCTCGTAGATTCTATCGTTGAAAATTCAAAGCAGAGCACACAAAAGATTGCATGCTTGTTCAGTTTGGTATGACTCAGAGTAGAGAAAACAAAACAAAAAAAACCCATAAACACATAGGAAGAATAAGAAGATCGAGGAATGTCAAAGGTATGAAATTTTGCTTACGGATCGGGGAAAGTCAAGTTCTCTTAGGCAGAAGAGATTGTTGAGTAGGAATTTGTAGAGGAATTACAGAGGTTTGAACTTGGAGGTGTAACTTGTAAGATTATATATAGAGTTGGGAAGGATCGAACGGACGAAGAATGACGCTTCGTCTACCATTTGTCTTTCCGTATTAGGGTGTAAAAGTGTTGGATTATAATTCTTAATCCAAATACGAAGGCCGAATAGATTGGATTTGAAGGCCTTCGTGATTCTGGTAGAAAAGTGTAGTGATTATCTAAGGTTAAATACAATATTACATATTTATTATTTCCAAGAATAATCTACCATATTGTAAAGTGTATTGTGTGTGAGAGTTTTAAGGTTGAGTGAAGTGTTCCACAAAATAAAGAGTCTCGAGCCACCACTATAAATTAGTGTGCCATTTAAGAAGTCGTCTCATTGGGATTTTAGAATCCGCTTTCGACCTTTTTAGTTCGAGTTGGAGTGGAAGCATGCACAGTGGCAGTGAAGTGAAGGCGAGAAAAATGAACTTGTATCTTTGTATCGGTTGGGTTAGAGTGGAGTAAGTGTCCTAGGAGGGTCGATTTCCCAACAAAAAGTACTAGTACTATTTAATCAAAACTTTGGTACTTGAACACACACCTTGGCTGAAGATAAACGTTACAAATACTACTTAACAGAAATAGCGCCTTTCAACGTTTCTTTATGCATCCTAGATTAAGATCAACGTAAGAAAAATACTTCCAAAGTCTTAGAAAAAACGGAATGACAAAATCAAAATCAACCATAATAGCCAAATACTGGATTTCTTAGATCCATTCGGAAGCGTAAGAAAATCGCTTCATATCCTCCTGTCTCTTGGCTTTGGCTAACTCGCTTTGCATATGCATACTTAGGATCCTCTCCTTTTGTTTCCTCTCCTCATCTTGTGCAATCTTCTTCTTCTCCTTCAATCGTCGAGCAGCGGCTTCTTCGTCGTCTAAGTGCTTCTGCAAGTTCCGGCTTAACTCCCACACCCTCATCTGTAAATTGTCTTTCACTTCTTTGAGACCGTCCTCCGATTTCTTGTAAGCAATGGCTAGACTATTCTTAAGCCTTTCGATCTCATCCTTCTGAGCGTCTTTCACAACCTTTTCAGCGATCAATCGAGCCGTTTTTTCCTCGCTTAATTGTCTTTGGAGCTTATGGTTTGTTTCCTTGAGCTTAGACTCAAACTGCACACCAAATCATTTAACTTAACTACCACTTAAATATTATGACCCACAATTTGGTATATTCATTATCTACTGAATTACCTGAGCAATAGCATTTTGGGCAATCTTTTCGGCTTCCAATCGAGCCGCCTTTTCCTCATTTAGCTGTCGTTGGAACTTCTCGTTCGTCTCCTTCAGCTTGGACTCAAACTGCAAAGCAAACCATTGTATAAGAAGTCGTATTGTACGTGATATACATAGAAAAGTGATTCTAGTGTTACTTTCTTAGAGAACTGCTTAAGAAATTGGAAGAGAAAGATAAATGTACCATCTCCATCATTTGCTTAAGTTGCTCATCATATGATTTCTCCATTTTCTCCATAAGCTCTATAGGATCCCGTCGTTCCTTTTGTTCATTAGACGCGTTCGCTTCTTCTTCCTGGATATCAAACGGAGACTGATCAATTACTCATTTAAACAAGAAGCTAGAGACAACCAAGTAATTGAAAACCATATACACACCTTTGCCTTGAATGCGGAAAACAGACTCTTTGTATATGGTTTCCCGCCGTTCTCCTCAACAACCTTGTCTACAAGACTAAGAAGCTTTTGACGCTGTGACGCTTTCTTCTTCTTGTCCTTTGTATTGTTGTCAAACATAACCACACGTTTTTTGCAAGCATGAAGAATTTTCCATAGAGGATTCGGACAACCATACGAAAGAAAATCTTCGAGAGACTGGTCTTTCTCAAGATAGTCTCCACCGGTAAAGACCACAATCATGTACTTGGCTATATCGGGACCAAAAGTCGCCTGCAATCTCATGATGACGGCGGTTTCTTCTTCGGTGAATCGCAAACTAGCACTAACCGAAAGCACTAGCAACATCGCGTGGATTCCATCCTTGGCCAGATCAAGACACTTCACAATCTCTTTGCTAACAAATTCAGATCCAACATCAACCAAGCCTGCATTTATACAATGTGTTACATACATTTTAGCTGTACGTACTATGTTTTTTTTTGTCGAGGGCACTGCCCATGAGAGTCGAATCGGTGACCTTTGGATACTACCTTAGACTAGACGCCCGAAGGCTTTAGTTGTACTATGTTAAGCTAGACTAAGCAAGAATTTGTCGAAAATTCACAACATCAATTACCCGGTGTGTCGATAACGTTCACAAATTCGCCGTTTTTGAGCGTAGTAGATTGACATTCAAGATTGTTTGTGATGTCTAAGATTGATGAACCAGATTTGAATGCCCTTTTCCCGAGAATACTATTGCCTGTCGCACTTTTCCCATTGCCCTTACGGCCTATAAGAACAATGGTACGAGGGCCAGGCACAGGCACACCATCAAGAGAAGGAAAATACCAACCATCTACTTCTCCATCCATTTTCAATAATGTAGTTATATATCTGATGAAAGAAAACATAGAGAATTAGTTTATACAATTACATATAAACAAGCACCACAAATCCGGATTGAACTTCCAATACAACAAAATTAAACGTATATAGAACTCATAAACTCTGATAAATCCGTGTTACAAACATTTTATTTTGATTGTAAATAACAAACATTTTATTTACGAGTAAATCTATATATAACTTATGGTCAATACTGCTGTAACTCACATATCGGAAAGGTCTCCTCATTAACGAAACAAGCCACGATGAGAAACAGCGACATCAACAAACATAGCATAACATAGCATCGATCAAGGCCTAATTTTTACCACAAGTTCACTAGTAAAAAACATATATAGCAAGTTGAAACATAGGGTAGTTGTTTCAACTATCAGCAACTAGAGCTCACCGTCTGGGATTTCAAACATCAAAATCAGTAAAAACCTAATAATTGAATTAAATTGTGGACGCCTAGTCAAACCAAAGATTAGGGCTCGAATCGCAAGCATGTTATTGTTGGAAATTTTAAAGCAGAAACAGAAAACGTGGCATGATAGTTGAGTCAAGACTTGATCAAGCAGAGGATGGAAATACCTGTCAACTCAAGTAGCAAAGGAAGAGCACGACCACACGTATGAATTTGACCTACACAATCTAGTTAGTTACCGCTTTTAAAGGGGATTTTTGTTCGTCACAAAAAAAAGTTTTTTTTTTTTATATATAATTGCGTGTGTGGATTTTAGAAAGATAGGAGCATATACTGTAGTTATCAAAATATTTTATCTTTAATTAGTTACCATAATATAATTGTAGTATAATTATTAAATTCCTATTGAAAATCTTATTTTGACTGTCTAAAATTATTTCGATAGGTAGAAGGCGTACATCACAAGTAACAAAACTGAAAAACAGAACAGAGTTATGATATCATACATGAGTTCTATTTGGTATAAATTCAATTACTACTAGGTATTTGGTATACTTTTGTTTTTAACTAGGCCAATCGGAAAATAACAACCATCTATAGCTAGATCTCCGCCCATTTTTATCAGTAATGTGCTATATATATCTGGCCAAAGAATATCAATTCATACTAGGGAGATGCTATACATCACACTCATTTACTATACATCACACCCTAAAATTATCTTAATACCCTTTTTCTTCAAATAACAAAAATTGGGAAAAATAGTATATGAAGATATCTCATAAGATTCTTGCTAGTAATAAACATATTTGCTAGACTTTACCTTATCAACCATCTTTGAAAAATAAAAAAATGAATGTTTTCTAAAATAATAATTCCCGGTAATTTAGCTAAAATTTTCTAACCATGTACTTTTAACTTGTAATAAAAAAAATAAAAATAAAAAAGGTAAACAAAATATTTTAAAAAAAAGCACCTACAAATAACAATCCTCTGACTTTGATGCTAACATTCAACAATTTATAAAAAAAACAATTATAACATATTTTGCAAACTACTCAAATCTTCTTCAACGTAATGTTTTAGTAGCAAAACTTAAAGCTAAATTATTAGGATTATTGAAAAAAGGTAAACCCTCATTGAATAAAAGAAATGTTTACATAAATCATACTCCATATAATAACCATATGTAGGTGATTTATTTAAGGCAAGTTATATCTAGGAGATTTTATAGGTAAAGATTGAGTAGATTTTCATATGTTTTAATTTATAGCTATATGATAGATTGTTTTTGCTAAAATTAGATCAAGGGTTCTATCGGAAAAAAATGGTAAAATGTGAAGACAAATGAAAATATGATGTGAAGTTTAGCAGCTATGTTCATACTAGTATCAACCAACAAACTTTGAAGATTCAAATTAAGATCATGAAGCTATGGATATATCATCATATCATATCATAACTATATACTATAACAGATGTTAAAAATAATATTTAGCACGACACGTGTCAACTTCTCATTGGACTGCATTACCCATCTTTATTAAAACAATTCAATTTGTTTAATTGGTTGAATTTCATCGTAGACCCCACATAAGATTTCTTCTTATCTACTTATTTCCATTTAAATTTCTTTCTAAAAAAAATAAACTTTACATTTTATACAATATACTATACAATAATTTCCAATAAAATTGATATAAAAAAATCAAGATTGAATTTCAATTCAATCTTAATTTTTTATAAATTTGTTATACATTTTATACCAAAAAATTTCACACAAAATTTTTAAAGATTTTCTTATCTACTAACTTCCATTAATTATTTATCTAAAAGAAATTACATGTTAACATTTTCACATAATTTTTCTTAAAATTTTTTTATCTACTAATTTCCGTTTTTAATTATTTTTCTAAAAATAAAATATTTGCACATTTTCTAAAAATAAAATTTTCCACAAAATTTGCACATTTTATGCTGAAAAATCCACATAATATTTGCACGTTAATTATTTTTTCAAAATAAAATATTCTTTTCGATAACATTATACTATAAAATTTAAAATATGTTTTTAGTCATCAAAATCGTGCCTTGGGACTCTGATACTAGTATAGTCTAGGACACCTAATGAGTACTCGTGTATAAATATGGTTAGGAGATTTTTTCTGGGTGTGGATCACTTACAAAAGGATTTTAGCATTGGGTCTACTTAATGATCAAATTATTCCAATATATATAACCAAAAAATATAATTAAATGGTATGATATAGTATAATTCCCATGCTATAAAATTATAATCAAAACAGAGCACCCCCACAATGTGTATTTGGCACAATCATCAAAAGTTTGGCACTAGAAGCAAACAAAACAATGACCAAAAGTTTATGAGATATATAAGGATGATTAAAGGTTCTTAAACCTCGGGGGTTTTAGAAAATTAATTGCAAAGATCAAAATTACCTAATAGTCCCAAGCAATAAACTGACATAAAAAGCTGAGGGTTCAAGAGAAAACTATAGCAACCAAAAACAAACTGCCCCAGCAAAGAACAACAAAAGCCATAGATACAAGAGCGTTTTCATGTCATTGCGCGACATCCTTACCTTGACGTCGGCTAACAATTTGGCGGTAGGTCGTCCACAATCCGCCTCCTCCACCTTGTCTACAAGACCGCGAACCTTCAAGAAGTCCAACGCGTTCTTGATCTCATCTTCCGTCATGTTGTCGAAGGTAACACTGCGGCTTTTGCGAGCTCGAAGAATTCTCTACACACAAGGCAACACCATAGTTCATGAGTACGTGCCACATGATCAAGTATATGTTCATGGCAAGATTTAGTTCACTAGTTAAAATCCAACAAACAAATTAATTAACTTGTGGCTTAGCTAACATTTTGGCCTTGCTTATCTTCTTTGGCGATCTTCCGAGCCTCTTCCAGCAACTCTTTCATCTCCGCCCATGTTTCTTTCTTGGCTTGAGCTAACTCTTGTTCGAGTTTCGGGATCTCTTCTTGGGCGAGCTTCAAACGAAGAGCTTTCTCCTCGGCTAATTGCTGTGAGAGCTTCTCGTTTTCCTCCAGGAGATGAAACTCAGCCTGCACCTCCTAATCATCAACGAAGGGGCCGGGCCGACGAAAAAAGGAGCCAATTAGCAACCAAGTATAGGCATTAAACGCTTATGGTCCTTTGGGCCCTTTTGTAATTAGGCTCTACTTGAGCCGTTTTTGGTATATAATATATCGTCTGCTTACCTTTTTCAAAAAAAAAAAAAAAAAAAAAAGTATAGGCATTCATAAGATAACTATATATGATCCTAAAACAGGTTCTTCTTGTACATAAAACTGTGTAACTATATAATCAAGATTAGCAAACAGATTTTAATCCATTACACATGTTATCCTTACTTTTTTTCAGTCCTTATTACACTTCAAAGATGTGATATTCACACCATAATTATGACAAATAAACTAGAAATATGTAAGAAAAAGTTAAGTATTTTGTACCGTTTCGACCAGTTGCCAAAGTGGTCGAGCATACGCTTTGTGGCAATCTCCTCCCATTTTTATCGTCTGGCAAAAGAAGAAAATACAGACAATCAAATCATGCAATTGAACATAATTAAGTAAGCACCAATCAAAACCTGAAACTATTGCTTTTCTACTCAAGGCAGTAATTTGTAAGTTACAACTTACAACAAATAAGTTTGATACAGAAGGGCCAATATAATGTTCAATAAGGCTAGTAGCAACTAGTCCACGTCTAGGGCTTCAAAAGTCAAAATCAATCAAGACCCAATACGAAAAAAATTGAAATTGCAAACACTTGAGAAAGTAGAGAACAGATTTACCTATAAACTCAAATAGCCAAGGAATAAGAGGGAGGACGATCAGACGTATGAAATTGACCTACAAAATCTAGTTGCTTTCGGCTTTTAAAGGCGATTCGTGCTCGTCTCTCAATTGTTAAGAGATTTTGTTTTTTTGTGTGTGGATTTTGCAAAGATAAGAAGATAAGAACATAATCGAGATATCGGCTCGAGTTGTTAAGTTATTTTATCTTTAATTAGTTATCATTGAATGTAATTGTAGTGTGATTAAATTTATATGTATCTATACTATATATTAAAGTCGAGATCTAAAACATCCACATTAATTATGACCTCACCTCATATTGAATTAATTATAAATTAACTATATTTCAACAATTATATATCCTGGTTAATTTTACAATTAAAAAATTTCATATGTCTTTATCCAATTATCATATATTAATACATCAAATATTTAGATTCATAATTTATCACAATAATATTCTAGATTTATAAATTACTCAAATAATATATATCTATATTATCTATCAATATCGTACTAATTAAGAAAATATTTAGATTTACCCTAAAAGAATCCATCAAAATAATATCTATATTTATAATCTATCCAAATAATATCTATCTATACAATCTACAAATATCATACTAATATCTATATTTAGCACCGGATTTAAATTTAATTGTTAAATTCCTATAATTACGAGATTTTGTAATTTTTTGAAATAAAAATGGAAATTAATGTAATCAATGAGAGAAAATTCTAGATTTTTTTAAAATCCCAAAATTGGGTCAAATTCGCTGAAAATTAACGTAATCATGTATATAACCACGCCCACAACCCACCTTCCTTTTTTGATTTTTAAAAAATCTGAAAATTCATTTATTGTTCTTATAATTAAGGACATGATTTATTATTTGAAATTTGGTCAAATTCGACATTCAATCTGAACCATCCAATCAAATATCATCCAATGACCTATATTTGCACACTGGTTCTCTCATATGCAAGTGTTCTCTATAAGACATCTATCTATCTATCTATCTATCTATCTATAGTCTAGCACTAACAAGTAGAGTACTACTTAATTATTATCAAATTATTCCAATATGTATCACCAAAAATATAATAAAATGTTAGGATACTATAATTCTCATGCTATAAAATTATAATCAAAACAGAGCACACCCACGATGTGTATTTGGTGCAATCATCAAAAGTTTGGCACTAGATTCAAAGGAATCAAAGGGAGTTGGCTCAGGCGGTAAACGACTTGCTCCACATCCATGAGGCCTGAGGTTCAACTCCAGTGGATGTCAAAAAATGACTCACCCACCAAACTCAAGCTGGATGTAGCAAAGACGAAGCTCTGGTGGACCAGTGGGCAACCGGGAAAAAAAAAAAGATGGGCACTAGAAGCAAGCAATGACCAAAAGTTTATGAGATATATAAGGATGATTACATTCTTAAACCTCCGGGGTTTTAGAGAATTAATTGCAAAAATCAAAATTACCTAACAGTCCCAAACAATAAACTGACCTAAAAAGCTAAGGGTTGAAGAGAAAACTATAGCAAGTTTGCAACCAATAAACAACCTGCCCCAACAATGAACCACAAAAGCAATAAACCGAACAAATCTAAATCTCCTGTCTTAGCATCCTTGAAAATCTTCTCATCTTCTAAATCAGCATTAACCATCTGAACTTTCAATCGAGCAACTCTTTCATCATGCAGTTCCTTCAGCAGCATCCTGTCTCGATCCTGGAGCTCGCAATCGACCTGTCCACACACCATCATTTGTTCGTCGTCCATGGGCTCCGGTTTCGTGCGTATTTCATTTTCCTGCAAATCATTCAACATCAACTACTAGTTGTAGTAGTAGTACATTTGTGACTTACAAACCGAGACATTGCGCGACATCCTTACCTTGATGTCGGCTAACAATTTCGCGGTATGTTGTCCACAATCCTCTTCCTCCTCCACCTCGTCTACGAGACCACGAGCCTTCAAGAGGTCCAACGCGCTCTTGACCTCATCTTCCGTCATGTTGTCGAAGATTACACCGCGGCTTTTGCAAACTCGAAGAGTTCTCTACACACAAGGCAACACCATATATAGGTCATGAGTGCCACATGATCAAAGTATATGTTCAAGCCAAGATTTAGTTCACTAGATAAAATCCAACAAACAAATTAACTTGTGCTTAGCTAACATTTTGGCCTTGTTTATCATCTTGGGCGATCTTCTGAGCCTCTGCCAGCAACTCTTTGATCTTCACCTCCGTTTCTTTCTTAGTTTGAGCTAACGCTTCTTCGAGTTTTGGGATCTCTTCTCGGACAATCTTCAAGCGAAAAGCTTTCTCCTCGGCTAACTGCTGCCAGAGCGTCTCGTTTTCCTCCATGAGCTTAGACTCGGCCTGCACGTCTAATCATAAGCTAACCGGCCGACGAAAAAGGAACCAAGTAACAAGTATAGGCATTGATAAGATAACTATGATCCTAAAACAGGTTCTTCTTGTACATAAAACTGTGTAACTACATTGAGATTCAATATTTCATACGTAGGGGACAAAATCAAGATTAGTACACATGTTTTCCTTACTTTTTTTTCAGTCCTTGTTACACTTCAAAGATGTGATATTCACACCATTATTATGACAAATAATTAGAAATATGTAAGAAAAAGTTATTTTGTACCAGTTCGACCACTCGCCAAAGTTGTTGAGCATACGATTTGTGAGGAGAACCACCATCCGGAGAAGAGTAGTACCAACTATCTAAATCTCCGCCCATTTTTAATATCTGGCAAAACAAAATACAGACAATCAAATCTTGCAATTGAACATATACTGTATAACATATATAAGTAAGCACCAAACAAAACAACTATTGCTTTTTTACTCAAGGTATTAATTTGTGAGTTACAAGTTAGTGTGATACAGAAGGCCAATATAATGTTCAATAAGGCTATGTTACCCGGAAACTCCAAAAGGGTTCGAAAAACGAACTCGAAAACCATTCGTAGTGTAAAATTACGGAGATGATACGTTTCCGTGTAACATAGCATCAAGGCCTAATCTTTACCATGATCACAACAAGCTCACTAGTCAATTAAGAGAGACAAGAATGATCTAGTGTAACAAAAACATGGCAAGTTGAAACATAGGCTAGTAGCAACTAGTCAACGTCCATGGCTTCAAAAGTCAAAATCATTCAAGAGCCAATACGAAAAAATTTGAGATTGCAAACACTTGAGAGAAAGTAGAGAACAGATTTACCTATAAACTCAAATAGCAAAGGAATAAGAGGAGGACAACCAAACGTATGAAATTGATCTACAGATCGAATCTAGCTACTTTCGGCTTTTAAAGGCGAATTGTGTTCGTCTCTCGATTGTTAAAAGATTTTTTTTTTTGGTGTGTGTGTATGGATTTTACAAAGATAAGAAGATAATCAAGATATGGGCTCGAGTTGTTAGTTTATTTTATCTTTAACTAATTAGTTATCATTGAATTTAATTTTAGTATAATTAAATTCATATAAAA
This sequence comes from Polygonum maritimum, assembly GCA_963924305.1. NCBI lineage: Eukaryota > Viridiplantae > Streptophyta > Magnoliopsida > Caryophyllales > Polygonaceae > Polygonum > Polygonum maritimum. The sequence goes on along the minus strand of OZ002731.1, from coordinate 42,282,723 downwards.
AATCTTAGCTTTGATGTAGTAAAAATTATTTCGATAGTCAATGGCGTACATCACAAGTAACCAAACCGAAAAACAGAGCAACTAGTACGGAAAGTGGATTTCGACCGTTGCCGGGCCTCCGGAAACTGATTTCCGATATTGCCCCTAGGGTTTTCTGATTTGTCAATTTAGGGTTTCTGGTTCCAAAGAAAGTTTGTATCTTGTTCGTATTCAAACACAGAATATGCATATTAGCTGTTATGAATGTAGAGTTTTTAGCTTTCAACATCAGTTTGCCCAGCAAAACAGAATTCTTCTGTTATTCTGCCAAATCCCAAGAACTCGTAAAGGGGCATGAAAATTTACTCGATCAGAATCTGATGATGGATCAAAGGATAACACGTACAACTGCTAACATCTTTGGCATCTTGCCCATTCTATTCGTCTTTCACTTCGGAAAGTTAATTGTTCGTATAATCTGATGTCACAATGGGGACATAGTCTTGCACTATTACAGACTGCTTAGTGATTACTTTGGTGTGTTACATACAATGTTAGTCTGTACTTGTAAATGTGCTACAATTGTTACGATTCATGTGTGGCCCCTTTGTTAATGTTATCACATTCTGATAAATCTAAGAAAAAGAGTCATCATAGTACGTATACGATCAACCAGCAATCAAACACAAATGTACCTAAGGAGGATCCTCAACCTTAATGTTCGTCTCAGATTCATCAATTTAAGGCCCGCTTGTCCGCATCCTATAAAAACATACACTGAATGGAAACGAATAAAAAACATCTCAATGTCACGATATATTGACCAGAAATCAACTTACCCCTCCTCCATCTACTAAAATAATCCCATTAAAAACTTAGGTTTAAGTCATTAAAGTATAGAACCATTTCAATAGTCTATGGCGTACACCACAAGTAACGAAATCGGAAAACAGAGAAACAAGTACGAAAATCGAACAGAGATCCTATCGTCGTCCTGCCAATTGACAATGCATTAACCTAAATCCCCATAAACAGATATGATGCATCACAAAATAGCACATGAGCTAGAATATTCATACTTCATCTTCTGAGCTCGCAGTTCATAGTTTTTCTTGGCTAATAGCTCTTTCAGTTTATAAATCTCATCCGACTGTTTCTTGGCATCCTCAGCGATCTTCGCATCCCTCAAACGAGCCGCCTTCTCCTTGGCCAATTGCTGCTGGAATTTCTCATTTGCCTCCATCAGCTTACTCTCAGCCTGCACATCCCAATCATATATATACAGCAAATGTGACAAGAACAATAATGTAAGGAAAATGGTAAAAAAAAACTGTGTATACCATTTCAGTCATTCGCCTTAGTTGATCATCACATGACTTCTGAAGTTTCAACATCAGCTCTGCTTGTTGTTCTTCTGTTCGTCCGTTTACAGCATTCAGCTCTTCTTTCTGTTGCTCATCATGTTTCTGAAAATCCAACGAAAGTGATCAAATTAACCACTTTTAATGTAAGAACAACACAATGAGATTGAAGGACGTCACATAGCGATCCTGACCCTCATCTCGGAAATCAGACGGTTCGTATAAGGCAGCCCGCCATTCGCCTCTACCACCTGGTCTACAAGACTCAGGAGTCTTTGAAGCTGTGATGCTTTCTTCCTTTGGTCATTCGTTGCGTTGTCGAAAAGAACCATACGGTTTTTGCACAAGTGGAGAATTTCCTGAACAAACAAACAAACAAAGTCATCTTAAACTGTCATCAGAATGATCAACACTGTCATCAAAGTATGGGCTTTACCTTAAGAGGATCTGGGCAACCCTGAGAGAGAAAGCCTGTAAGGGACTGATCTTTCCCGAGACTATCCCCACCCGTAAAGACGACGATCATGTAGTCAGTTAGCTTGGAGCAGAAAACACTTTGCAGGCTCTTGATCACAGAAGCTTCTTCCTTTGAGAAGCGTACTCGAACCGAAAGCACCAACAATATAGCATGAATTCCATCCTTGGCCAGATTAAGGCAGTTCACAATCTCTTTGCTGATGAACTCAGGCCCAACATGACTGTCAAACAAGCCTGCAATGTTGGTTGTGTCAAAATGCTAAGTACAAAACATCCACTATGATCAAGCAAAAGTGCCTGACCTGGCGTGTCGATAACCCTGACCGATTCGCCATTTGCGAATTTCGTAGTCAGACACGCGGTGGTGGTTGTGACACTTGACATAGATGATCTAGACTCGAATGCCGGGTGTCCTAGGATACTATTACCGGTAGCACTCTTTCCGTTTCCGGTACGACCCATGAGGACCAGGGTTCGAGACCCGGCATCTAGAGAAGGAAAGTAGCAACCATCTAGATCTCCGCCCATTTTTGTCAGTAATGTGTTAGTATCTGTGAAAGAATATGAACACAATCAGTTCATTTATTCCAACATAAGGATAAAAAAAAGAACATGAATCCATTGATTGTATCAAAACAAGATAGGCTTGACAAGTTGAAACAAAAGCTATCACTCATAGTGTAAGGTTTATGAAGTCAAAATCGGTTATAATTTTACATCGAACGCCTAATCAAACCGTTCAATTAGGGCCCAAAGTGCTCAAACCAGTCATAGATTGTATCAAGTCAGCAAATCGTACAAACAAGTTAAAGCAGAAACACAAAAAATGGCATGCTTGTTCAGTCCATTCAATCAAGATTATATTTTCAAGTTTTACTTACAGATCGAAGAAGGGAAATTGTGGCTTCGGGTAGAGTCTATGGAGCAGGATTTTGCGGAGCAGAACAATATTTTATAGGCGTTTTCAGTTCGTTCTCTGCAAGCCAAGAGATAAATGTTTTTTTAAAAAAGTATTCGTATCTGTGGATTTTACAACGATAAGATATTCAAGAGTTTTTCATGTTTGGCAGTTGAGAGGATTTCGCATATTTGGTAAAGCTACGAAATTATTCTGCCTTTATTAAGTAGAGTTATACTCCGTAATAATCAATTCAACTCCAAATAACTCTGATTTCAATAAATTCAACTTAGTAGTACTAATCATGTACCATGTATGGCTTCTTCAAAGCATGTAAAATACAAGGGCTTATAAAAGGGACTTGTAGGTTAATAATTGAGTTGTGCTGGCAAGAAAGCGACCGTCGTACGTTGTGTTGAGTGTATGAAAATAGCAACCTAATGTTGCATGAAAATAGCAATTTGGAAAACATCATACACTTAACCCAACGACGTCGTTTAATTTTCTTGCCAGCACAACTCAATTATTAACCCACAAGTCTCTTTTAAAAGCCCTTGGATGTTAGTACATGCTTTGAAGAAGCCATAGCTAGAAAAACTTTTCTGAGCTCCATATTCTTAGAAAGAGAACAAGCAACACACAATCTCTAATCTCTAATTTCATGCAAGAAATTAGCCATAAACAATGAAAAAGAAAGGAGCCCCTCTGCAACAAAGTTTAATTCAAAGAAAGGAGCCCCTTCTCAAGAAAGCTTTCTCTTGCAAAAAGTCACTCATTAGTTGATGTAAAACCATTTAATTTGTATAATCATTGCACATGATTAAAAAAAATTCCTTAAATAAAAGTATGTTCCTTAATTCATGCTTCTGTGCTCACATAAGTCAGTTTTCAAAATGTTAAACAATAATTTCAATAACATTTTTTCATATGTTTGTGATTTTTTTATAATATTATAAAACATACATATGTTGCAATCCTATCAATGGTTTGGTATGAAATGAATTGCAGCATAAACACAACCATTGAGAGGTACAAACTTGTCATGGGCAACCTGTCAGCATCGCGAAGAGCGGCTTTTTCTTTATCCAATCCTTGCTCGAGATTCTTCGCCTAACTCCTTCGGTTGTAACTGCAAATTCTTTGAGACTTCTTTGACATCATCCTCTGATTTCTTCTTCGCTTTGTTTAGATTGCTTTTGAGATCCTTCACTTGTTTCTCAAGATTTGGCTGTTTCAGCGCTCAACCGAGCTGCCATTTCCTCGGCCACTTGCTGTTGTAGCTTCTCGTTCGTCTCCTTGAGCTTAGAAACAAACTGCACATCAAATCACCAACTTACTACTCAAATGTTATGACCAGACTTTGGTATATTCACCAACTAGATCAGGGCTATTAAAAAAAACTAGATCTTTATGACAAATATGTGTAAAGTTATTTCATCACAAAAATGCAACTCTATGAAACTTACTGAGGCGACTGACCTCATAAATCGAGTCCGAAAAGGTCGATAACCGGGCAAACTAACGCACAACGAACGAAAAATGGTTGACTGAGGAGGATCCTAGACCTCGTTCGTCATCTTGGATTTGTCGACTTAAGGCCTACTTGATCGCAGCCTACGGAAACGTATACGAAAAAAAGGAGCTTCGAATCCAGTCCATTTTAGTGATCGAGGGCGCAAGTTCACTAGAAGCTAGCAATTATAACAGTGTGTAAATTTTGAAGAACAACACAACGTTTAATAGGTAACACCAAATCCCAAAACAAGTTATGATCAGCTTTATTAGCCAAATTCATTCGGTCTGCGGACTAATTGTTGATGATCATCTAGGACAAACTTCTTATGACAAACTATATATGAGACAAACGGCACAAAGTAAGAAGAGTAAGGTGACTGTGAGCTCGACAAGAGCATCTTGATCTGAATCTTTTTGCGCATCTTCTTCGTCTTCGTCCCCCTCAGCTCGTAAACGAGCAACGACTTCATCAGCCAACTCCTGCCTCAGCGTCTCGTATGAATCCTTAAGCTTGCACTCAGCCTGTCCACACATACAATCATCATCATTTGAATAAAACATTTTGACCCAATTCAATTCCTTAAGAATTCACACTAAGAAACACTTGATCATTGTACCATCTCCACTACTCGCTTAAATTGTTCATCATTCATGATCACTTCTTGTTTTGTTTGTGCCTCTTCCTGCAAGCCAAATGGAACTCATCAACTAGTTGTACACTACTAGAATGAGAGCAATGTAGAGGAGATTCGACGTCTTTATACCTTAATGTCGGTTAACAGGTTGTTGGTATAATAAGCTTGCCCGCCATTGTCCTCCATCACGTCGTCCACAAGACTAAGAAGCTTCAGAAGCTGCATTACTTTCTTGATCTCGTCTTCCGTGTTGTTGTCGAAAACAACATACCGGTTCTTACAAGCTCGAAGAATTTCCTACACAAAACAAACAACACCTTACCTCATGACTGCCCATATGATCAAATGATCTTCAAAGTCCTTTTTTTGAGCATCAAAACTCTCACCTGCAGAGCTTCTGGGCAACCAGGCCCAAGATAGTTGTCCAACGACTCGTCTTTTCCAAGACAATCGCCACCCGAAAACACAACGATCATGTAATCCGTTATGTTGTGGCTCAATCTCTGGACAGCAACCGCGTCTTCTTTCGTAAACCGCTCTCTAAGAGAAATCACCAACAACACTGCATTGATTCCTTCCTTAGGCAGCTTGTCACAATGCAGAGTCTCATTGCAAGAAAACAGGCCTGTCATGTCTGGCAAAGGCTAAAATGTCAATTGCAACACAAACATTCAATATTGGAACTTTACATGACTAAATTAACTGATTTAGACATCAATACATCACCTGGGGTGTCAATTACATTCACAACTTCTCCGGTCACGAGCGACGAGGAATGGCATTGAAGGTGGCTCGTGACGCCCGATAAGCTTAGCCTGGATTCGAATGCCGATTTTCCTAGGATGCTATTGCCCGTCGCGCTCTTCCCGTTTCCGCTACGACCGATGAGGATCATAGTACGAGGTTGGTTAGTTAACAGAGGCATTCTCCATTCGTCTAGACCTCCACCCATTTCTTCTCAGGTATCTGGTGATACAAGACAACAGCAATCAAACAAAACGAATGCATATAAGCTTTAAGACTTGGCCTTTTAGTTCTGGTTGGCATAAATGGAACAAAATAGTACTTAAACAGGACACGAACAATGTGCAAGTGTAATCTAGAGGAACACATGGCTCATATAACATGTACAATCTATCTAAAAATACATCCTAAAATCGGCAAAGTTAAAAACTCAAAGATCAAGGGGACTTTAAATGGCTAATGAAAGAAAATTTCAACCTTAGCAATCGATCAACAAGTTTAAGAGTTTGGAAAGTTGACTTACGAAGTTTGGAATTCGAGAGCCGATGGAGCGAATGTGAAATGAATAGGGATTATGTAGAGCATTTGTTGCTAATACGCCGCGTTTTAATCCTACTAATCAGTAACGATCTTTTAAAATCGTGAGAAAGTTTAGGACTTTTTTTTGGAAACAGAACAGATTCATTTAGGATAACACACACCAAACGAGGTAACACTTTGGGAGAGAATTTACTGAAAGCACCCCAAATGTATAAGGTGACACATTCAATGTAAACTTACCGAAAATATAGATTGCTTAAATGGATTGTTTTGAAGGTACGTTAGTTTGTTTGTCCTAAGAGAAATGCATTCTTAAACCAACACAAAACATATCATGCAGAAAAGTTGCCAAATACGTAGCCTTATAAGATCAAAAGCTCGCAAAAGGAGAGGCCAAGATCGACCCGAGTTCGACATCACATGATCGTGCAAAACTGACGTCTGGCACGAAGCGCGCCCTCAGCTCCCATCAGCGCCTTATGCTTGTCATTGAGTTTTTTTTTCCACCTCCTTTCTCTTCTTCACTTCATTCTCCGATTTCTTCCGAGCATTGCAAGCTGTTTTCTCGGCTTTCTCACGAGCAGCTCTTTCGCGTTCCAACTCCTTCACCAGTGTGTCACTCGTCGTCTTCATTTTACTCTCGATCTGCTACACAGAGCTCACAATCAGCAGAAGATGGCCGGGAATAGAATAGGATGAACCAATGCAAACTTACACTAGTGTTCATTACATTGACTAGAAGTTGTACAGTGAAAGAAAACTTTTACCATTTCAGTCATTCTCTTAAGTTGTTCATCATAAGACTTCTGAATTTTTTCAGTCAGCTCAGCTAATTCTTGGCTGGTTATTTGTCCTTTTGAGTCATTGACCTCTTCTATCTTTTGCTGGATCAGCGCTGCTTCCTGGAAACAAATAGCAAGTCAATTGATTAAAACATACACACCACTTAAATCATAACAGAGCAATGAAATTAACCAAGTGAAAAACATGATAAAACATAGGCATCCTCACCTTATATTCGGCAAACAAACTGTCTGTATAGGGCTGCCCGCCGTTCTCTTCGATCAAGTTGTCTACAAGACTAAGCAGCTTTTCAAGCTGCAATTCCTTCTTCTTCTCATCCTTCGTCTTGTTGTCGAACAGGACACGTCGGTCACATTGCAAAGCTTCAGAACTTCCTACACGCGTACACAAATTATGCAAATGTATGCAAAGGAAAGTCATAAGAGCTTCTTAGTTTTTCATATAAGATCACCTTCAGAGGTTCTGGGCAACAATTGTTGAGATAATCATCAAGAGACTGATCATCTTCTTCCAGTAGGTCCCCGCCTGTAAATACGACTATCATATACTCGGTTATCTTCGGACCGAAGAAAGCCTGCAAGGCTCTGACTGCAGCCTCTTCTTCCTCGGTAAAACGGTTGGTAACCGCAAATACAAGTAGAACGGCATGTATCCCATCCCTGCCCAGGCCTATGCATTTCATAATCTCCTGGCTCACGGTTTCGTATCCATGTTCGAAATCGAATAAGCCTGCAATGTCAAAAATCAGTACATATGTACATATAACAATTACCTAAGTTACAACACTAATAAGCCTGTGCACCTGGTGTGTCAATGACATTGACAACTTGTCCATCTTTGAAAGTGGTGGTCTTCAACTCAGCAGTGGCAGTGATGCCTCCTAAGCTGTTTTTCGACACGAAATCTTTGCTTCCGAGAATGGAGTTTCCGGTCGCGCTTTTTCCATTTCCGGTTCGACCCATAAGGACCATAGTGCGAGGCCCGGGAAGTGTATGAAACCCTTCGATCTTGATACTACCTCCACCCATATTTCTCAGCTAAGTATGTTTGAATAGCTGGTGAAGGGAAAAAATTGAAATTAAGTAAGCATAGAGAGGAGATGCAAAGAACAGACCCTGAACATTTTGTATCCGATCTGATGGAGCCATGGCATTTGTGAAAGTGTTGGATTCAATAGTTTGGGAGAAACTAATACAGTCTAGGTTGTTACAAATGTTTTACAGATGGGATTCTAGTGTTTGTAAATGAGGTCATTCAATCATTAGTGTTGTTATGTCTCTTTTCCAGCTCTGTTTTCCTACCTAATTTTGCCCCTATTTTAGAAAAAAACTACTATCATGCATTCCCTATCAGGCTATCAAATTTTCTAAAAACTCATATTTACAAGAAATCTAGTCTAAAAAAACATACATGCACATATAATAAGAGCTTAGAAACTACAGAAAACATGGCATGCATGTAACAAGTAACATGTTTCAACCAGGATACAAGAACACAACAGAATGATCTGATCAACATCTAACATCCGCAGTGCCATCAGCAAAGTTAGTCTAGTTGAAAGGCTGATCAATTAAAGATGATAGAAAAGAAATCACGAATTTGAGTATCGATTTCAGACTACAAAATAGTTGAAATTGCGGATTAAAAAGACCAGCAAACACATGCATGCAAGCACCAATTCAGACCGAACATGCCCAAGACTAAGAATTTGTTGGGAGAACAAGCAAAAGGAAGAACTCGTGGATCAATTCAAACTACACAGGCCACCAAAAAAACTATGAACTCATACATGGAAGAAATGAAGACTTGAGCAAATAGGGGGGTAAGAAAAACCTAGAACACAAAGAGGTAAGAATGGCGGAAAAATGCTTTGTGCGGAGTAAGATGAGAATTTATAGAGGCTTAATTTGTAGTACTCCGTTTTTAAATAAAAGGCGCTTCGTATTTTCTGCAAGCGTGCATTTGTTGCATTGGAAAACAGAGCTTGATTATCCTTAATCATGTTTTACAACGCTTCCGTAATCATGTTTTCTGCATGGCGCTTCCGTAATCATATTTTCTGCATGGCGCTTCCGTAATCATGTTTTACAACGCTTGATTATCCTTTGGGGCCTACAAAAGAAAATAAAAAGGACTTGTCATTTCAAATCTTCTTTAAACAAGATTTTACTTATAAAACAAACGTACCATGTGGCCAAAGTCCAAAAGAAGTTGCTATTGAATGTGTACAATGTGAGAAGTTTTCCTTAAACTTTGTCAAAAACCTCAATAGGTTTGGTAGCTCTTCCCATGGACTCAACAATTACAACTGTACAACTGTTGTCTTAGTATACAACAACTGTAATAACTAAATCCAAATTTATCTGTAAAGTGTAAGATCCAATATGTAACCATAGGTTTGTGACAACACATTCAGGGTTTTTGGGCAATCTCCATCAATATTTTGTGGAGTGACTGTGGCTTTGAGAAGAATGGACAGTGATCGCTTCCTTTGATCTTGAAAACTTGCTCCGGCGGGTTTTCTCCGACCAGCTTTTCTTGGACATCAGGTGAAAGTGCATGGTCGTCTAGCGTCTGCACGTAGAATCGTCGGGTGGCACCGTACTTTTCAGGCGACAAATTGAGTTTCTCCATTATGGGTCCTAAAGGAACCGGTCTCATGGACACCATAGCCAATGCAATGTCCTAAGAGCATGAATATCAGGGGAGCAACCAAGGTATCATAAGGTATCACACAAAAAAAGAAAAAAAGAAACAATGCAAATTGAACGATACGATACGGGAGCACAATTGCACAAATGAAATAGGGGAAAAGGGGATACGTGCAGCTGCACTACGGCCGTCCACAATTCCACGTGGCAAGATTAAGTTTTCTTTTTTTTTTTGCCAAGATTTACACTTTTAGTTAAAATAAAAATATTTTAAATATACCACAATTAATAAATTTATTATTTATCTATAAACACTAATTTTATATATACAGTCAAGTAGTAATTTATTAAAACTAATATAACATGGTTAATTAGTCAAAGTAACTATTTAGAATTAATTATTGATATTTAATTAGTTAAAAATAATTATAATTATTAATGATATTTAATTACATAGATAAACAGTATACATTAATTAATCAATTAGATAATTGTAATTGTGTATAGGTAATTAAATATATGTTCGAAATTGGAAAAAGTGGATTACAGGAGTTCATTGATATTTAAGTGGGTATCACAAAATCAAATGGGAGGAGTATGAAATGATGTGGATGAGAGAGACATGATAAAAGTAGTAGATTTTTGGGTATTAGGGTATCATGGATATTCATGGCCTAAGAACACAGACAAAATCTTAGTTTCTAGGTGAACTGTCCATTTTCTCTCCAAAAAGGAAAGATGAGAAAACAGGCATGAGAATCTATCCTTACCTTTGTAGTGCTCTGGTTGAAATATAATGCTTTCATTTGCTCTTTCTCCAACATGAAACTGGTAGGAGGCTTCTCGGCGCCATTCCCATGAATCAAGAACTTCGACTCGCGTATGAAGTCTTCAGCAGAACCCAGCTGCAACAGAGTTGTTTGATGTCATGTCAATCTCTTTGATCAAGTGGAGAAATGCAGAAGAAAGAAAGGAAATACCTCCTCTTTGAACGCGTCAAATGGTCTCTGTCCATTCGCAACCATTGTAGCGCAAACAAAAACCGCTTTGGAGATCTTCTCAGGGAAGTGCTCAATGCAATACGAAACAGATGCGCCTCCACATCCATGGCCAACCAATATGATCTGCACAATAACCACACACACACACCTCAGAAATACTAGCCATAACCTTGCAAGTGAGAAAATGAATTCAAGGACCATAGTAACATATGGCAACTTACTTTCTCATCATCAGGCAAGCTCTGAATGTAAGAAATCAACGGTTTCGCGCAATCTTCTAACGTAGCAACCGAGTTCGTGTCTGTGGAATCAATTCCAGACCCGGAAAGATCTATAGCAACAGGATTAAGCCCTGACTCCTCCAACAAAGCAATACTCTTATACCAACACCATGCTCCAAACCCTTCCCCATGTACCAGTACAAATTTCCTTTCCTTTAGACTCTCTAAGAACTCTGCCCCCTGTTCAATCACACATGAAAGGCACAATCCTATACCTCAGTTTCCAATTATGACAAAGCATGATAACAATTAGCCTTGTACCCTTGAAAAAGTGACAAAACAGATCACAACAAGCACCATGTAAACAAGAAAAGGTCACTGAACAGTGCAAACCCTAACTTTTTGAGCTTCCAATTCAAGTACAAAAAAGTAGGCCATAAAAAAAAACACTCGCCTATATAATAAATTGAATCTCCAACTTTGAGTAAAAGTATGAAAGCCAAACAATCGAGCTCAATTCGGAGAAATCTCACCTGTTTGGAGGCGGAAAACGGATCGGAGAGTCCCCGGCGACGGCGAGAAGTGTTGCCGACGCCGCCGGAGCCACCTCCGCTGTTGAGGCGGCGAGACATGAATCCGGCGTCGAACCTCTGAGAAGACTGGTGGTGCTGAATCGCCATTGCTAGGGCTTGTCTGTGGATCGCCTCTTCGTCTACGAACGACTTCCTCTGAGATCTGCCGATCCTCTTGCTCCTCGATCCTTGCTCTTTGCTCCTGATGTCCTTCTTCGCCATACAGATGAATCGGTTCCCCATTTTTCCCCCAACTCCGAGCTCGATTGTAGATCGAGAACCGCAATTTCGAGTTTTGTTGAGAGCTAGTGGAAGTAGAAATGTGGTTGTTCGTTGAATTTGTTCGCTAATGTAAACTTGAAGGTGAGAGGAATGGCCGAAATTGAGGGGAAAGGGAAGCCGTTTCTACCGAAAACAGCAATTTAATGCAATTGCTGGCTTTTTCTGCCATTGGAATTACTGCAAATTTTACTGTTACTGTTGAATTGCAGAAACGTGCAAGAAATAACGCAAAATCATAAATATGTGTATTGTATAGTTTTTGCATACCTCAATTCTCTTGTATGTGGAATGTTTTCATGTTCTTAATTAATCACTGATCTTTATTAGAAGCAGATTTGTGCATGTTTTGGCAAGTTTTGAGGGCGTATAATGAATACTCCCTCCGTCCCATTAGATTTGTCCGTCTTTCCTTTTCGAGCGTCCCGATAGCTTTGTCTATCTTTCAAATATTTCCATTTATATCACTACATTTTTACACTCTTACCCCTACACAATCAACTAAATTACCTATACTTACCAACTCTTTTTTCCCCACTAATTTCTCTACATATCCTTAAATACATAAAATCACTACAATAAAAAAAAGCCTAGCCAAAATTAAACACAAAATTACAATAAAAATGAGTTATCAAAATTTTTCTTTTTTTTTTTTCTATCTAATGAAATCAGTCATGAAATGGTTTGGGCCGTTTTTTTGGACCCGATTTGGGGCCTCCATCAAAATGTTACCGTTGGGCTTGGTGATGTTGATCCAAATGTGGGAGAAGGTCCACCATGCTCACATATATACGGATGATATGCTAGCAAACCCTAACTCCCCTCATTTGCTTGTGCCGTTTTTGTTGTCTGAATTGAGAGCTTTGCCTTTGTCTCTCATACGCTCCCTCTCAAACCCCACCTCTCCCCATTGAAGCCACTCCCTTCTCGTGCTCCTCTTTCTCTGTTCTTGTGCTTGTGCCGCTTTCCCTTCTCCCTCGCTCTGGTGTTGTTGGGCTCGATTAAGCTTCTCTGTTGAAGGTGGCTCGCTTTGGTGTTTCTCTGTTGAAGTTGCCGATTAAGCTTCCCTTGGCTTCTTCTTGTTTGGATCAACAGGTTCCTCCCTTCTCTGGTGCGTATTTGTTCTTGTGCTTCGATTTCGTTTCGATTTTTGGGTCTAATATTCCAGATCTGCGCTCCTTTTCACTTGTTCTTGCTAGCTCTTTGTTTGGATCGAATAATCTAATGCTCCTCTGTTGTGTTCTTGTTGTTACATGGATCCCTCTCATTGTTCTTGTTGTTACATGGATCCCTCTCATTGTTACATGGATCGAATAATCTACGCTCCTCTACTGTGTTGTTCTTGCTTTGGTGAGTCCTTCTTCCTTTGGTGCGTCCTTCTCTTGTTCATCTCGCTAGCTCTCTGTTTTTGTGTTGTTTGTTTGTGAGTAAACTGACCCCTTGTCTTGTGTTTGATCTTGCATGCGTGTTGTGCTCTGAATAAAGCGATTTTGAACCACCTCTGGTGAGTGATTCGAGATCTGTTTCTCTTGTACACTCCTTCTCTGTTGATCTTGCTAGCTCTCAGTTTTTTGTGTTGTTTTTGTGATTAATCAGACCCCTTCTCTTGTGTTTGCTCTTGCATACATGTTGTGCCTCGATCCAAAGAAGAAAAATCACTTGGTAAGTGAATTTCTGATATTTGATCTTCTCTGTTTTTGGGTTTTTTAAAAAAATCAAAGAACACTGACATTAATTTATTTGTTTGTAGATTTTTGCTCCTCTAAAAAAATGGAATTGGACCCTGATGTAATATTCAGAGATGATTCCGATGCTAGCTCAGATAAATCGTACATATGCTCTGAAGAGGGAATATGTGAGTTGGAATCTGCTTGCACAGGTGAACACTCATATAGTCAATGGAGGTTGGAACCAACTCCTCCAAGGTACTATAAGAAGCCAAAAATTGCTCCACAAAATGCTCCAGAAACTGCTTCTGTTGTTGCTCCTGTTGAGGTGAATGCTCCAAATAATGATGGAGATGGTGAAGTGGCTCCTGATTCAGAGGAGAGCACTGCTGACTCGGCCTTTGATGATGTTGAATTTCCCCCTGTTTCTTTGGGGGATGATTAGCTAAGTCTCCTCAGCTATGCCCTTTCCTTTCAATAATGTTGTGAGTATTTCAATTCCTTTGCATGATGTGTGTACTCCTTGCATGTTGGTTGATTTGTGTTGTTGCTGGATGTTTTGAATGATGTTTGAATGAAACTGAAGCTTTTAAATTGAGTGAATTGCATGATTCTGCTGTGTTTCTGTTATTGATGGTCAGCTGTGAACCTAAACTAAGAATTGCATGATTCTGCTGTGTTTCTGTTGTTGATGGTCAGCTGTGAACCTGTTATTTAGTGTAGCCCTACATTCTCTGCATATATGTTATGCTTGCAATGCTGAATTTTGCTTCTGTTTGATGTTGGCTTTGCTGTTTGTGATGTTCTTGTTTCTGCATACCTCATGTTGCCTTAGCTGTTCTGTGATTTTCTTGTTTCTGCAGACGTCATGTTACCTTTGCTGTTTTGTGATGTTCTTGTCTTTGCTATTTTGTGTGGTTTTATGTGTCTTTTTTGCTTCTTTTGATCAATGATGACAACACTCACACTGAAACACATGTCCTTGATGACTCTTTACATGTGACAGTGTATAGGAAGCCAGTCATTTTAATGGCTTTGGCATGCCATAGCTGTCATGTGTAGCTAGATGAAAGGGCCTGTGTTCATGATGTATGAGGAGCCCTGAGATCAAATTTGCTTTTTTTTTTATCAATGATGAGAACTTTGAAACTGAAACTCATGTCCTTGATGACTCTTTACATATGACATTTATAGGAAACCAGTCATTTTAATGACTTTGGCATGCCATAGCTGTCATGTGTAGCTAGATGAAAGGGCATGTGTTCATGATGTTTGAGGAGCCCTGAGATCACTTTTTCCTTTTTTTTTTCTTATTTTCAACAGTTCAATGCATGTTTGATTATGATGTTTGCATTTCAATGCTATTTCATGCCCAAAAACTGATTTCCAAAAGGTGTTTATATATCACATGCATTCTTACACATGTTTGATTTACATACACAAAATATACCCACACAAAATACCCACCTATATACCCAGCACCCTACATTTAGTTCAATTCTTCAAAAGGATCATCTTGACTTCCTTGCATTTCTGCTTGCATTTCAGTTTCTACTTGACTTGCTTCATTGTTTTCTTGCATTCCTTGTTCAGCTTGAACCCCATTTCTGTTTGCATGTATTATGTCCCATGCTTCCTGCACAGCTGACATGGGTGCTTGAACTTGTGTTGGTAGATTACCTTCAGCTTGTAGTCTTTTCTTGTTCACATGTGGTAGGTCATAGTCATTCCCCCCTTTAACTTTGAGCACTTGATTCATTACATATTGAAGTGACATCCATACATTTGCTAGAGTCTTAGGATCTAGCTCATGAAAAGCTCCATGTACAGCCTCCAACATTTCATCAATGTCTTTAGGCATTTTTTTATGCATTAGAGATTGAATGCTCCTAAAAAATCCCAAGTCTAGGATATTTAAATCAGGACTGTTTGGTGGTTGTTGCACTAAAATGAATGTGAAACCTGGCTGTTTGTAAACCTGTTGCCATGCTGCATCTTGTTGTGTTATGTGTGCCTTTGCATTGTCTTGCTGGATGAAAATGACTCTGTGTGCTCCATCTTCTTGTGGCCATTTTGCCATGATTGCTGGTACAATTTGCTCTATTAACATGCTCCTTGTAACTTTTTGGTTGATTGATTCAACCAACTTGGTCACCATTGTACCCTTCAATCTGTTTTTTGAGTTTCTTTTTGCTGCTTCTTTGTAAGTGAATGGGAATATCCCAATTTTGCCATCAAATGTGCATGCTCCTCTTGAATCAAATCTAGGCCTAGCCACTGCAGCAGTGAACATAACCTTTGGTATAAACTTGCTAGAGCTAGCTGACCTGTATTTGCCTCTCTCATGTTGTGCTAGATATACACGTTGTGATTTCTTGCTTAAGTTGAACCATTTCTCATCTATGTGCACAAAGTCATACATTGGATAGTAGTGGGTCTTTGATTCTGGTGTTGCTCCATTTAAAAGGCTAAGAATCCACTCTAACCTTGTATGCTTGTTTGCATCCTTGAGTCCTGGTTTGAGAGGATTAGTGTGTGGTCTTATGATTCCCCTTTTCAGCAGTCTGTGTGTTGTGCTCTTTGACATTTCCAGCTTGCTTGCCAAGTCTCTTATGCATGTTCTGTCTCCCATGCTCAATGAAGTGATTTTAGCAATATCAACTTCTATTCTCTTTTTGCCTCCATGATACTTAGTGCTGACATTAGGCCTCTGGTTTGCTTGAGCTTTTTGTTTAGCCATGTTCCAGATTCTTGATGTTGTTCTTGTTGAGACATTAAATTCAGTTGCTACCTCTTGCATTGCTCCTCTTCTAAGTTGACCCCCTGCTGTTGGAATTTGATGCAGTTTCATCAGAATTTGGAACCTTTTCTCTGAGCTGAGCTTTGACCTCGATGGCCCATGATGCAAAGGTGGTATTGGTGGTTGTTGTGTCTCCTCTGTTGTGTGTAGTCCCCCTTCTTGCTCCATCTCCTCTATTGGCTCGTTAAGATCAAAGCTGTTTTGTGGTGGGACTACCTCTTCTAGAGGTGGATCTTCATTCAAGTTCAAGCCTGAGGCCATCAGGTTCAAGCAATGATGCCTTATTTATTTTCTGATTTTTCTCTTTCTTTTTTTTTGCTGGAATTTATGGCTCTGTATTGTAAGGGAATGTTCTCTTAAGTGTAAGCTTTTGTGATTCTGATGTGTATTTATAGTGCCATAAATTGGCTGTTTGTAAGGTTTGAAAAAGGGTGTAATCTGTGTGCTCAAAATATAGCTATTCTATTGGTCCATTTTTTTTTTGTCTGAATTCTGATTGGTTGACAGAATATCACATGGATCCTTCTTTTAGCTTCAACTTCCCCTTTTCTCCAATCTGACACTGAACAGTATTGCATAAAATACAGTGCAAAACTGCTTTATGGACAAAACAAATAGGACAGAGGGAGTAGTTGTGAGTTTGCAAAAGTAGGTCATTATAATGCTTGATTAATCATGTAGTATTTAATATTTTGCTGAAAATAAGGGAAGCCCACATGGGCTTTGGGGCCCTTCCAATTTGTATTAATTTTATTATAAGGTCATGAATTTGATGTGATCGACCATCTTACTCAACGCCGAGCTCCAAATTAACTCGATAACAGAACAAATCGGCATAATTAAGTCATATGAAAAGATAGTAGGTCCGACTATTGACCTCTAAAGACAAGGATTAGAGCCAAATGACTAAGAAATTCACTAAGACACCAAAAAGAAGATCAATTATGATCGAGGGATTAGATTTATGATCTTTGAACATGTGATAAATGACAAGGGGTTTAGGATTTAAGTATGTTTGTAATGGTAAATGACAACTGTTGGGTCAAAAGTTCAAACAACATGGAAATCTTTTGACAGCTACTTACTTGTAAACCAAATTTTGAAATACGAAAGTCACCATAGCTTGGACTCTTGAAGTACCTAAAAAAGTGCATGCTTTGACAAAGCAATGAAACATCCAGATTTTTAAATTCCCTTTTTTTTTACAATTATGATAATTTTTCAACCTTGTTATAAGTTGGCTCGAAAAATAAACCTTGTAATTATGAGAGAATCCCCTTAATTTTCACACGAATATCGTCCTCATTTGCAATACAACAAACTAGGTAACTTGTTAAGATACGTTGTTGCAAGCTAATTTGTTTAAATTCGAATTTTAGGTAACTTGATAAGTCATAATTAATTTTTGTTGTTGTAAAATGGTAACTTTTCTTTAAAAGCAAAATCAACGGTAATTAATTCGGTTACAACGTAGCAAAATCGATGAAACAGAATCAGCCCATATCTTAGATTCTTGCTTAACAAACCCTAACGATCCAAACAATCAAATCTCGAGATCTCTTCAATCCACGATCTCTATAAAAACCCTTCCAAAACCATCAAACAATTCCACACTCAACACTCGATCATCACAAACCAAAACCAAAAAAAAGATCAACCAATTCAAACTCATTCAACTCATCTAATCAACCACCAAAAAAAAATGAAGGCGGCGGTAGCACTAGCGTTGATGGGACTACTAGTGGTGGCGGCGGCGGCCATGGCGGAGGGGCGGTCCCACCATTCCCACACTAAGACCTCGGCCCCGGCGCCGGCTCCGGGAGTCAGCAACGAGGCGTGCATGTCGGCCGTGATGACCGACATGATATCTTGCATGGACTACGTGGTGGACGGAGCCACGGAGGCGAGCCCCGATAAGGCGTGTTGCGGTGGCACGCAGAAGGTGCTGACGTTGGTCGGCGCCAGCTGCCTCTGCACCGCCCTCGCCTCCGCCCCGAGCTTTGGTGTCGAGGTTAACGTCACCCGAGCCGCCGCCCTGCCCGGCCTTTGCCACATCTCTCACCCTCCTTCCCTCGCCAAATGCCTTGGTACATTTTTTTTGCCCTATTTTTTTTTATAACTATTTATTATCTTAAATTATCGTGTCGAATCGGTTTGGGAATCACTCAACTCTTTTTTTAAAATTAAATCATACTATTTTTACAACGAGATCTCGACTATTTATAATTTGAAATCACTCGATCCGATTCCTTATCTCATTTTTAATTCCAATCCAATCTTATTTATTATCCCGACCTATTCGAGTAACAAATGATCCACCTTCTATTATAGTTGTCGGCTTAAAAATTCCTAGGGTTATATAATACGAGTATGGTATTAATTGTAGGGGCGGCGGAGGCGAAGGCACCAGCGGTTTCAGCGTCGGCGCCCAAGGCTGCATCTCAGCTAGGCAACCATGTCTCAGCGCCAGCTCCAGCTCCCTCGGGTTCGTCGGTGGCTTCAGTTTCGTACGGTTTAATGGCGCTCGTTGCTCTGCTCTCGATGGTTGTTATCTCTGTCTAGGGGGCGGATTAGAGTATGAAGGCTAGCTAGGTTTTCAGATTTGATTAGTTCATGGTGTGAGATTGATTAGTTTCTTTTGGATGTTGTTGATCGAAGGTTTTTATTGATTTGGTTTGAAAGATTTAATGGCGCCATTGTTGCCTCTTTTGTTACATGATTGTTTATCGTTGATCTAGAATGCTCTTTTAGTAAGTAACCTTCTATAATGTTAGTGTTGTTTCGTTATCTGTTGATGCGTTTGATTCATCAAATGTGGTCTTTTCTTTGGTTATGAGTTGTGACCTCCTTTCCATAAAAAAGTACAAATTATAATCCCATTTCATTTTTGGGACTGAAAGGCCCAAATTTATTTTGAGCAAATGAGGCCCAGTTTTGGGAAAATTCTCACACTACATATACTGTCGTTGCATTTGGCGTACTAAAAATTCACGAGGTTAACTATTATTTTGTTTAATATTCCGTGCTACTCACCATTTTATAATTTTTATTGACCCATATGCTTTCGTGAAAGAATCTCACATAAGGCAAACTTATTTTCTTAGTAATGTAAGCTGTTCAAAACCCTCTTATATATTTTTGACAATAATCAATTAATCAATATTATAAAACATGACCGTTTTCAACGACGTTGATTCAGACCCTGCTTTATATTATTTTGATTTTAATATTTTTTAGTCAATTCAAATGCGGTTCCTGGAGGACCATCAAGAATCTTGATACGGGCTCTAGTCTCCTCCGCGATTTTCACTGCATCAACACCTTCTTCCTTTATCTCAATCTGATCACCCTCATCAAACTCTTGTTTGGAATCAGTCTCTAACATACCTTGATCAGCCGCGATCTTGGCCAACTGATGATCAGGCTCATGTTCAGCAAAACTTTGCTCCAGCACAAGTTCACTTTCTGGCTTGGACAAGTTTTGCTCCAATACGAATTCATCATCTTGCTTAGATTCAGCCGTTTCAAATTGCTCAGTTTCATGAACCATAAATTCTTGGTCCACATTTATAGGAAACGTTGGCCGGTCGATGTCATTGCTGACCAGATTTTGCTGATCAGCATCATTTCCATTTAAAATTTGCTTCTCAATTTCAACTTCAGCGAAACTTTGTGGTTCATACTCATCAACAGTTAAGGTTTGCTCTGATTCGGCCATAATCAAGGGATTCACTAATAAAAGCCAGGCGCTCGATTGAAGATGACGATGGATGAACAATGACCACAAATCAAATTAAATCATCTTCTCTTTCTTTGTGTTTGCAAGGAGTTAACGGAGGTTTTGAAAAAATGGAGAGAAGGGGTACGTTCCGGAATTGTACAAAACCTCACGGGCATTTGGCGGAATAATTTTATTTTTAGGACACCATCCGGAGAAGCCCAAAACTCAAAGGTACCATCCGGAATTCCCCATAATCAAATACAATACTTCTTGATTATAGGTCGGGCTGACGTATAATAAAATAAAACCGACGAGCTTCAAGATTAACTAGTGTAGACCCCGTACCCTATACGGGTATAACTTAGATAACTAAGGTACGGAATTTAATTTCCTAAAATCGAAAATGGGTTCAATATTTTTCGTGTAGTTCAGTTTATTAATTGAAGCGTCTGTTTTTCCGTAACGTACAATTCAATTAAGTATAACTAATTTTATATTTAACCGAATATATTCAATATGGGTGTCTATGTGTAGAGAAAAACAAATTATGAATTATGGTATAATTTTTATTTTTATTTTAAATGTAAAAGTTCCTAAAATGTAAAAAAAAAAACTATTTTTTACATCTTAAAAGCCAGTGTCACGTGTCGCTCTCATGTTGGCCGGTCATGGTCATTTCAGAAAGCGATAAATGGCGATTCCAGAGTGCACCACGTGGCGTAATCTTTTCTACAGACATTGCTATCAAAATAGTATATAAGGAGATTATAGCGAGGCCAACATCATTCATTATTCATTGATTAATAGATCAAGGGTTGATGTACCCCAAATCCAAAACCAAAGAACGAAGGAGGTGGCTAGGATCAAATGGAGTATTACCAAAAAGATTAATCAAGATCACGCCTGATCTTATCTAAATCTTAACATGAACTTATTTGTAACATGATTCAACCAAAAACAATAACATGTCATTCGATCAAAATGAACCTCTTGGAATGAACCATATAATGTGTCTCTTTTTCTACTGAAAAACAAGCCTCAAGCATCATCCATCTCAAGCATAACAAAACATAACGAACAAAACAAGCCTCCTCAAAACATCATCGGATCCTCCTCATGAACAAATAACAAAACAAAGAACGAACAAAACACGTCCATACTGATCGTCTCAAGGACGATCCTCCTCACTCCTCAGCGTCTGGCAAATGGTTGTAGCCATCGACCGCCTCGTCCGGGACCACCTCGGCCGGGAAGTCTCTAGTCTCATACCTCAAAAGCACTACAGCGAGAACTAGAGCAAGGGAACATGCGGTGACGGGAGCCGACCACCACCACAGTCCCCTGCTCGCGAGCCTCCGAGCAAGCCCGAGAGACACTACAACGAAGGTGCCGGAGAGACGGAGTGGGGTCGCAAGACCCATCCCTAGCTCGAGCAGCCAACCAGCGACAATGAGTGGGAACATGAGGACGGTAGCCACCACAAGGCCGGAATCGTGGACGACCCAAGTGAAGATGGTGTCGGCGACGCCAAAGAGGGTGCTCACCTGAGACAGTGTCAGACTCGAACGGAGGGTGGTGTGAGAGAGTCAGATGGCCTCATGGTCCAAGTAGGCGGACGCCACCAGAGCGCCCACGGGAAGGGTGACAGAGAGGATGACGAGGTATACCTAACGGAGGTAAGCCAAGCCGCCAAGAATAAGTCCTAGAGCCAAGAAAACCAGGGAGGTGACTCCAACTATGATGAGTGACGCCAACACCGCGGTCCTCCTATGGACCTCGGCGAGGTCGGTGCCGTCGGGGATGCGTGTGGGGTGCTGCAGAGCTCTAGTAGGTGGTGGTTGGATGAAACCGTGCTCCAAGGTGATGATGTGATCCAAGATCCAAGAGAGAACTCCCATCGTGAGAGAGTGAGAAGTGAGCGAACCTACCTTTAATAACCCAAAGGTTTAGGGTTCAAACCTCTCTAGCATGTGTTTGTATTTTTTTCCCTTCGAAACGTGTATATCAAAACATGTGTATAACATATATCATAAAATATATGTGCTGTTATACTATAACTTAGCACACCCTTAATTTTAAGAATAAAACATAAATATGCTTAATTAATTTGATGTTTGAAAGTGAGGACACTTATTGTGAACCAAAGAGAGTATTATTAGGCTACGGTTTCAAATTGTATGCGTTAGAAAGAAAGGTCAAATACATTGCTGAATGCTTACATATTTAATGCCTTATTAATTAGACTACCGTTTCAAATTATGTGTATTGGACACTGATCGTCAACATTCGTTTCTCTCCATTAAAATTAACGTATTATATACTTGATTGAAACATTTTTTTTGTTTATTCTATTTATATAGTGTAATTATAAGTATAGTTATTATTATACTTATTCTATTTATTTATTGTGTATATTAGAATGAGATTAATTGAAGTTTATATAGATTGAAGCATTTTAGATTTAACAAATTTGTGTAATAGATTTTAGAGAATGAGGTTAGGCCTAATCAAATCTACCCAACAATCATTTTAGTACCTATCCATATAATGATTTTATTTTAACAATGACAACTAACATTTATATCTACAATAATATCCTATCTAGTTTTTGATAGGTTGATTTATTTTCCTAATATAAATCAATATCAAATCTTGCTAGAATCGAAAGATTTTGGATATCTTACTTAATTTTGATATGAAAATATAATGTTCATTTAAATGTTTTTTATTTTGGGTAAAAGTGCTTTTTTTCATCTTTTATGAAGATTCTGCATTATTAATTAAAATGACAGATTTCACAATTGAAATTAAAATAAAATAAAATACATATATAGGTTAATAGGTCCGAGCTCGGGTCTATCGAGCTTGAATTGTAAATTTTTGAATAAAAAGTTAACTCGGATCAAAATTCGATTTTGGATGGATTAAGTCGGGTTTACATTACATTATCCGTACATGTTACGGGATTTGTACTAGTTTTCCAGAGTTTGACCATTCTAACTTAATCTGTTAGCTTGGATTTACTTTTACTATATTAATTATTAAACGTGTTTGTTTATTTGCCCATGGAATCCATACTAGCTCCAATACTATTCCCATGTTCGTGTTGATTATCTTTGCTTAACGAGATCGTTGAACATCTTAGAATTTCCCATTAAGTGTTGATAAATTTCTACATGGGCAAGTGGGAAACTCTCTAAAATTAGAACACGTACGATATTATGGGCACCGCACCATGGATAAAATGTAAGGCAATTTGCCAAAAAGAATCATTACAAACTTGTTTTTTCGAGTATCATTAGAGTCGATCACTCTATTCGTATAATATATTGTTTCTTTTGTAGATTATTCTTTTTCTTCTCTGATGGCTCCATTTTGCCTCTTTTGTTTACATGATTGTTTATGTTTGATTTAGAATGCTCTTTTAGTGAGTAACCTTCTATAATGTTAGTGTTGTCTCGTTATTTGTTGATTCGTTTGATTCATCAAGTGTGATCCTTTCTTTGGCTATGAGTTATGGCTTCCTTTCAATAAAAAAGTACAACTTATAATCCCATTTCACTTTTGGGCCTGAAGGCCCAACTTATTTTTTGCAAATGAGGCTCAATGGGAAAAAACTTCTCACACTATATATGTTATTACTGTATTGAATTTGCCGTACTACAAATTCACGAGGTTTAAAATATTTTTTTGTTTTGCTACCAAAAAAAGAATTGTTTAATATTCCCATGATACTCACCATTTTGCATTTTTCATTGACCCATATGCTTGTGTACAAGATCTCATATAAGGCAAACCTATTTTCTTAGTAATGTAAGCTGTTCAAATTAACCCTCTCATAGTCTCATTTGAGGTCATTATATTAAAGGTTAGTGATAAAAACATGTTTTGACAATGACCATTTTTTTTCCAAATGTTTTTGACAATAATAACTAGTATTAAAATGAGAAGATGAGGAAGTAGGGAAAGCGAGTAAGCAACACCTCGTTGGCATAATGTACACCTTTATCCCCACCGGAATTTTGGGCGGATGGGCCAACAACAATTAAGTTAGTACCTATCCATTTAGAGAATGGGCCCAAAAACTACTTGGAAAATTAAAACAAACGAGATATATTACCTAATCAAATCTACCCAACAATCAACTGATTTTCTCAATGAAGGGATTTTTCTAGAGGGTTTGACCATTCCAACTCAAAAATTAGTTTAGATTTACTTTTCCAATATTAAAAGTGTTTGTTTTTTTGCCCATGGAATCCGTACCACAATACTAGTCCCATCATCCCATGTTCGTGTTATTATCTTTGCTTAACGAGATCGTTAATCGTCTTAGAATTTCCCAATAAGTTGATAAATTCTACATGGGCAACACTCTTAAATTAGAACACGGACGATATTATGGGCACCATGGATAAAATGTAAGGCAAGTTGCCAAAAGGAATCATTACAAACCTGTTTTTTCGAATATCATAAAAGTCGATCATTCTATTCGTATAATATATTGTTTCTTTCGTGGATTATTCTTTTTTCTTCTCTTTGTACGGTATAAAAAAATATGTTGAGCACTTATCATGAACTCATATAAATTAACCAAAGGAAGTAACCCAAAAAACGGCTAATAAATTCATTTATAACTGATGGTAAGTAATGAACGTAATCAGTCAATGCACACACAAGTTGAGTAATGTAACCTTTGTAAGAAACTCATAATCATAGGCAGAGGTAGCTAGTGTCACTGAATGCACGCTGACATTTGATTGTGTGATTTGTTTTTTAATCACAAGTCTCTCTCAATCCACAACGTGGCTAATTAATTAATGATCTATAAAATTAGAGATAGATCGAACTTATTAACCTAACCCCTCACTACAATCCAACTACAAGGGCATACTGAGAATGCCACCATCTTTCTACACACTTGTAAGGTCTCACCTACCCCTCCTTATCATGCATTTATGCTCAACTTACCCATCTATAATTAATTTTTCTCCTTTCATCCACAAAAAATACATACATAAATTAATCAATTAATTAAATAAGTCATGCAAAATAGGAGAAAAATAATAATGATGATGGAATGGCTACTTGTAGAGGATGATATGGGGAAGGGTTGGTTTGAGTAGTCCACCAACCCAAGGTCAACAAATGTAAATAAACAACCAACTCATCTTAATCACTATACAATAATAAACTCTTAATACCACCCCAAACAAAATGGGCCCAATTAAAGATTGTATCTTTGTTGCTGAGTTGGGATATTGAACAACCCTTCTCCTCAGCAATTAAACATAGTATGCTCTGTAGTAGTTAAAGAATTTTACAGAAATCTCAAAATGGAGTGAAATTGAACAGTGTTATGAAGCTGGGGTTAAACCCTTAAAACCCAACTGCAATTCCCATTATTTAATTTTAGTCTTTTTGAGCAAGAAATTGCAGAGGCTTGATTGATTGGGAGGTGAGTTTAAAGACGAGAAGAAAGGGGAGGAAGAAGGGGGTAGATGGGAAGTTGGCAGATGCCACGTGCCGATCCAATCAAGAAAGGGCCGTTAATACTCGAATGGAGAAACCCTTCTTCAACCCCCCAAACCAAACCAAACCCCTTTTTCCCACTGCCCCTTCTTAGTACTTATATACCCACATTTCCTGGTTCCTGATTCCTGTACGTAATACCCAATTGGCCAATTTTATACACCCGCCATTTTTGCCTTTTTTCTCGACCCGAATCGAGAAATGTGCTGTGCCCAGATGCCTATTTGAGTAGAAGACAAAGACTTGAGCTTTCAATTCCGTGATTCATTCCGGTTCGTGTCTCTCTCTCTCTCTCTCTCTCTCTCTCTCTCTCTCTCTCTCTCTCTCTCTCTCTCTCTCTCTTTCTCTACCCAGCAAAAGTTTGCACCTTGTTTAGTGTTTGTGGTGTTGTGATCTCTCTATTTTTCAGTTTGGTAATTGGGTGCTTTGATTTTCCTTGGTTTCTGCTCTATTTGCTCGGTGAACTCTTACTGATTATTGATCTGGTGTTTTGATGGGGGAGATGGAAGATGAAGCTGATGAGCTTTAGTTTGAGGATGTTGTCTCCAAAGTTAGCTGCTTTCTTGAAGTGACTAGATAAAATAGGGGTAGTAGGGGAGGCTTTCATTGCAAAATTGTGTTTTGCTTTTTTATGAATTGTTTAATTTGCTTCATTTTAGGGGCGTTTGATTTGGCTGATCTTCCCACCTGTCACCTACCAAATCCAATCCCTTCAACCAAACACAACCTATGTGTCTTTCAGATTAGAAAGAAAATGTAGATGACTATGTCATATAATAGACCATCTTCAACCAAACTTCAACCATCTTTTGGTGTTCAATGAGATGATGTAAGTGACCTTCAATGCTGAAACACTCGAAATTCAGGTTGCTGATTTCGGTTTTGCAATAAATAAACCTTGATTGATTGAGATAGTAAAACTGCAAGAATGAGTGATTTCTTATCTGCCCTTATAAATCTAAAAACTTCTTATGTTGCTTATCATTTTCGTGTCTAATTTCTATGCAGGCACATAGTTAAGGTGTAAAAAAGATCAGCAATGGCGGCTGCAGTTGCTGTTAGTAGTAGTTACATAAATGCAGCAATTCCTCTGAGGCAGCCTTCTGCACTACCGAAAGTGGATGAATTCTGCTATGCCCTCGGAGGAAATAAGCCAATCCGCAGCATCCTCATTGCAAACAATGGGATGGCAGCTGTTAAGTTCATAAGAAGTATCAGGACATGGGCTTATGAAACTTTTGGAACAGAAAAGGCCATTTTGTTAGTGGCCATGGCTACCCCTGAGGACATGAGAATAAATGCAGAGCACATCAGAATGGCTGATCAGTTTGTTGAAGTTCCTGGAGGGACTAACAACAATAATTATGCCAATGTCCAGCTGATTGTAGAGGTAAAAAATGCCTGCTTGCATTATAAACATGATCTGTCTGTTTTAGTATAAGCAATATATAATTGAATTTACCATGGGATTCATGGGTTTTGAAATGGTTTATCAGATGGCAGAAAGCACACATGTTGATGCAGTTTGGCCCGGATGGGGTCATGCATCAGAGAACCCTGAGCTTCCGGATGCTTTGCTTGCAAAGGGGATTGTATTTCTGGGGCCTCCAGCTGCTTCAATGGGAGCACTTGGAGATAAGATAGGCTCATCTTTGATTGCTCAAGCTGCTGATGTGCCTACTCTTCCATGGAGTGGTTCTCATGTATGTAAATCCTCTTCTTCTATGAGTACGAACTTTGGAATTGAGGCAGTTGCATTAATCTATAAAATTGAATTGCTTTGCAGGTGAAAGTTACTGCAGAGAGTTGTCTTGATACAATTCCTGATGACATTTACCAACAAGCTTGTGTTTTTACCACCGAGGAAGCAATTGCTAGCTGTCAAGTTGTTGGTTATCCAGCAATGATCAAGGCATCATGGGGTGGTGGAGGAAAAGGAATTAGAAAGGTACTCCTTTTGTGCTTTATAGCAATGTAGCTCCTGGATAATTCACCAATCAATTTCACGAGTTTAAAAATACAAATTTGGACAATTTTGTTATTCTGTGCTTTCATTTTTGTTGCTGATGCGGCACAAGTTTGCTGTTACTTAAGCAAAGTAAATTTTTTGTCACGTAGTGAATTTTTATTTTATGCCAAAATTGAAGTTGCTTGATGTTTTACTCACATGAGTATAAATGACAAATATGGCAATTCATGTTATCCCAGTCCTTAAGAAATTGTCATCAGTTACTCAAGGAATTTTTGATCGTCTGACTTTTCAGGTTCATAATGATGATGAAGTTAGGGCTTTGTTCAAGCAAGTGCAAGGTGAAGTTCCTGGGTCACCCATATTCATAATGAAGTTGGCCTCACAGGTGAGATAATCAAGTCTGGTCTTTTTGTAAAAAAATCATGTTTCTGCCCTACTCTGACTAATATACTGGAATTGAGCCAACACTAACACTAGATATGATTTCCTTTTATAGAGCCGACACTTAGAAGTTCAATTACTATGTGACCAACATGGCAATGTTGCAGCCTTGCATAGCCGTGATTGTAGTGTTCAGAGAAGGCACCAGAAGGTAACTCGTTCAATCAAGATACCAAAAACTAACGCTACCCTATTGTTTTTTTTGAATATAAAAGATCTCCATTTAATCAATATTTCTGTACTATTCCATGTCTCTATGGAACAGATTATTGAAGAGGGTCCTATAACTGTAGCTCCTCCGGAGACAATAAAGAAATTGGAACAGGCAGCTAGAAGGCTGGCTAAATGTGTTAATTATGTCGGGGCAGCTACTGTGGAGTATTTATTTAGCATGGAGACCGGTGAATTCTATTTCCTGGAGCTCAACCCTAGACTGCAGGTTTGTTCTGTCTGCATTATGCTCATATATGGTTTTTGTAATACTGCATCTTTGTATGGAAAACTGAAGAGCGTATTGCAATTCCTTTTGGTAATGTTATAATTACAGGTGGAGCATCCTGTTACTGAGTGGATTGCAGAAATAAATATACCAGCTGCCCAGGTTGCAGTTGGCATGGGCATTCCTCTTTGGCAAAATCCAGGTATGTCATCAGAAATTTTCCAATCAAAATTTTAGTGTATTTCTTATCTTCATGCTTTGACACAAGAATTGATTGACTTTCATTGCATTTCAGAAATTAGGAGGTTCTATGGACAAGCACACGGTGGAGGTTATGATGCTTGGAGAAAAACATCAGTAAATGCAACCCCTTTTGATTTTGACAAGGCAGAATCCACAAGGCCAAAAGGTCATTGTGTTGCTGTACGTGTGACCAGTGAAGATCCAGATGACGGATTTAAGCCTACTGGTGGGAAAGTACTGGTTAGTTTCTTATTCTTCAGGCATGTGTTCATATATATCAAGTGTTTTTGTTTCCTTTCTCGGTGTTAATTTGGGATTGTTCTGTCAGGAGCTGAGTTTTAAAAGCAAGCCAAATGTGTGGGCTTACTTCTCTGTCAAGGTACAATTTCTTTTCATTTTGGTCTTTTTGCCTAATGTTTCAATCATCATGGTATCACCTGTCACCTTCATAGCCTGACTTTTATGCTTGCAGTCAGGAGGAGGGATTCATGAATTCTCAGATTCCCAATTTGGTAAGTTATAGCTCATTCAATCTGGCACCAATAATTACTTGATTCATTCTTCCAAGTTTATTATGCATACTCGGTTCTTTGAAAGTCACAAGCCTTGTTTGCACTAAAGCAGATATGTAGTCTTGCTTGTTATCTGTTAAAACATGATAATTGTATATGTAATGCAAAATTTACTGAATTGGTAAATATGTAATATGCATCTCATAGAGGTAAGTTATTTTCTTTCCAGGGCACGTCTTTGCATTTGGTGAATCAAGAGCTATAGCAATAGCGAATATGGTTCTTGGTCTGAAAGAAGTGCAGATTCGAGGAGAAATTCGAACAAATGTTGATTACACTATTGATCTTCTACATGTAAGTTTGTGCACCTAAATCTCCTATTAGATGTGACTCTGTCCTCCATTTTTAATGGTTATCAATTTTTTGTTTGCAGGCGTCTGATTACCGAGACAACAAAATCCACACTGGTTGGTTGGATAGCAGAATTGCGATGCGAGTCAGGGCAGAGAGACCTCCTTGGTACATCTCTGTGGTTGGAGGAGCCCTTTTTGTAAGCACAATATCTTAACTTTACTTCTTATTGTTTGGTTTCATTATTAGTTGAAATATCGGTGATATTAACTGAAATGCATTTTCCCAGAAAGCATTTGCTAGAAGTGCAGCTATGGTAACAGAGTATATTGGCTATCTTGAAAAGGGTCAAATTCCTCCTAAGGTAAGAGAGTATGTGATATCAGGTTTGTGTAGGCATTTTTCCTTCTTTATATTGCAGTGTATGATGATTTCATTTCTGTATATGCAGCACATATCACTTGTGTACTCTGAAGTTTCTCTGAACATTGAAGGAAGCAAGTATACGGTATGTCTTCATTTAGTACTATTTGTATATATATGTCTCATGTCTGTTGATAAAGCAATGCTCGTGTTTCCTTAAAATAACATAAATTGGTCTTTTAGATTAATATGGTAAGGGGTGGACCCGGAAGCTACAGATTGAAAATGAACGACTCAGAAATTGAAGCAGAAATACATACATTACGAGATGGAGGTCTCTTGATGCAGGCAAGCTCTCTTGTAAAAATGTCATATTGTTTACACAATTACACATGATATAAATAGGCTCAGGAAAGTGCTCAACTATCATTGTTAGAAATTTACCTACAGACTAAAATTGAACGACCCTATTTTTTTATTTTTTGATGACAGTTGGATGGAAACAGTCATGTAATATACGCTGAAGAAGAAGCAGCTGGAACTCGACTTCTCATTGATGGAAGGACTTGTTTGCTTCAGGTGCCACATTGTTTTACATCAAGCTTGAATCTTATGGTTATCCTTGGTGTTCTTTGTTACTAAGGTTATTTTCCTCATGCAGAACGATCATGATCCTTCCAAATTAATTGCTGAGACTCCTTGCAAGTTGTTACGTTTCTTGGTCCCAGATGACAGTCACATAGATGCAGACACTCCATTTGCTGAAGTTGAGGTTATGAAAATGTGCATGCCCCTTCTTTCCCCTGCTTCTGGAATTGTGCACTTTAAGATGTCAGAAGGACAGGCCATGCAGGTAAAAGTTATGACTAATATTTTGCATGATATTCAAATCCCTGAAGAATAATTGTAGTTAAGAATTTGCGGTTGCTGTGTATAGGCTGGTGAGCTTATTGCAAGACTTGATCTTGATGACCCTTCTGCTGTGAGAAAAGCAGAACCTTTCAAGGGGAGCTTTCCAATACTTGGTCCCCCAACTGCTATATCAGGAAAGGTTCACCAGAGGTGTGCTGCAAGCTTAAACGCCGCTCGTATGATTCTTGCTGGTTATGAGCACAACATTGATGAAGTAAATATTCTCTTTTATCCTTTTCACTGTATAATGTGTAAGGTGTTAATACTGATCTGTCTAACCCTATGAAATTGGATTTTAATTATCTCAGGTAGCGCAAAACTTGCTAAACTGTCTTGATAGTCCCCAGTTACCTTTCCTTCAATGGCAAGAGTGCATTTCAGTTCTTGCAAACCGTCTTCCGAAAGACCTTAGAATTGAAGTGAGTTGCTTTGTTTTCTTGTGTTTTCTGACTGTGATTGAAGTGGTGAATATACTGTTACATATATTCTTATTTATGTCTATCTTTTCAGTTGGAAACAAAGTATAAGGAATACGAAAAAATACCAAGTGCCCAGAATGTTGAGTTCCCTGCCAAATTGTTACGGGGCATTCTTGAGGTCAGTGCCTTATACATTTTTGGTTTCTGAGCTGAATTTGTTCTAGATGTTGTGGAAAATAATCCATTTACCTTGGCAGGCTCATCTATCCTCTTGCCCTGAGAAGGAAAAAGGAGCCCAAGAGAGGCTTATTGAACCGTTATTGAGTCTGGTGAAGTCATATGAAGGTGGAAGAGAGAGTCATGCCCGTGTAATTGTTCGATCACTTTTTGAGGAGTATCTGTCAGCTGAAGAGCTGTTCAGTGACAACATCCAGGTTAGTGAAGCAGCATCCATTATACCAACCTTCTTGATTATGCACATGAAAATAATAAATTACTGATGTCCTTCGATTTCCCCTTGATTGGAAATATATTCAGTATAAGTACCTATTCAATTCCTTACAGTTATTTTCTATATTCTGAACGTATACCGTGTTTATGTCTAGGCCGATGTGATTGAGCGTCTGCGGCAACAGTACACAAAAGATTTACTAAAGGTCGTGGACATTGTACTATCACACCAGGTATGGAAAATGAATACATCTCCATGATAAGCATGTTTAATTTCTAAGCTGTGTACTTCACTAAACAAGTGTCATCTGCTTAATTCAGGGTGTCAAGAATAAGAACAAGCTGATCCTTCGCCTCATGGAACAACTAGTTTACCCAAACCCTGCTGCCTACAGGGATCAGCTTATTCGCTTCTCTTTACTCAACCATACAATGTATTCTGAGGTTTGTGATCCTCCTAATCAACTTGAGTAGCTTGCAACTGTGCCTTATTCTAACATATAAGATCCAATCTTAACCCTGCAGTTGGCACTCAAAGCAAGTCAGTTATTAGAGCAAACAAAATTAAGTGAACTACGATCGACCATAGCCAGAAGTCTTTCTGAGCTTGAGATGTTTACAGAGGATGGTGAGCATATGGACACCCCCAAGAGGAAAAATGCTATCAACGAAAGAATGGACTCTCTCGTAAGTGCGCCTTTGGCAGTTGAAGATGCACTTGTTGGTTTGTTTGATCACGGTGATCACACCTTACAGAGGCGTGTTCTGGAGACATACATACGTAGACTATACCAGGTAAAAGACTTTTAGTGACTATGTTGCATATTTTAGTAGAAAATGGGAAATCTGACTAACTTCTTTTATTTATTTTTTCTTCTGTAGCCATATCTTGTAAAGGGAAGTGTTAGAATGCAGTGGCACCGATCTGGACTTATTGCTGCATGGGAGTTCATGGAAGAGCATTTAGAAAGAGCTAATGTGTCTACTGATGCAATGTCTAATAAACCACTGGTTGAGAAACACAGTGAGAAAAAGTGGGGAGCCATGGTTGTTATCAAATCTCTTCAGTTTTTACCAACCGTGATTACTGCTGCCTTGAAAGAAACCTCTCATCATGCTTATGGGTCTACTGAAGCTGTTACCCATGGAAATTTGTTCCATATTGCACTTGTTGGGGTAAATAATCAGATGAGTCTTCTTCAGGACAGGTAGTTGAATTAGCCTAGTTTTTTTGTGTCATAAATCAGTTTGATTGCCATAATGGCTAAATACCATCATTAATACCCATACTTTTTTTATGTGAACAACCACAATTTGACTTCTTTAATTATTGGGGAACTGCAGTGGTGATGAAGATCAAGCACAGGAGAGAGTAAACAAGTTAGCGAAAATCCTTCGTGATCAACAGCTCAGTGCAACCCTTCGTGACACTGGCATTGGGGTTATAAGTTGCATCATCCAAAGAGACGAAGGGCGTTCCCCAATGAGGCATTCTTTCTATTGGTCAGCAGAGAAACGCTATTTTGATGAAGAGCCTCTTCTGCGCCATTTGGAGCCTCCTCTATCCATATATCTTGAATTGGTTAGTGCTGATTTTTGTACTTGTATATGATACTGCATATTTGGCAGTGAAAAGAAAAACTAAATTTGAAATCTGTAATGATTCAGGACAAGCTCAAAGGATACGAAAACATGAAATACACTCCTTCAAGGGACCGTCAATGGCACCTCTACACTGTGGTTGATAAGCCACAGCCTGTGAAGAGGATGTTTCTCAGGACGTTCGTGAGGCAGCCTGTATCTGATGAAGGTTACCACGGAGTTGAAATAGGAACTATTCAAGCTCAAGGGCCAATCAGTTTTACTTCAAGAAGTATACTGAGATCCTTAACTTCTGCCATGGAAGAGCTGGAGCTTAATGCTCACAATGCTACTCTTAGACCTGAGTATGCTCATATGTACCTGTACATTGTCAAGGAGCAAGCAATTCATGATCTTGTTCCTTACCATCGGTAATCATCTCTACCCTGCTCTTTATAATCATATGCGTTGTATTTTTTGTATGCTGCTTTACTGAAGTTTGTGACTGTCGAATGTCTCAACAGGGTAGTTGAGGTAGGGGATGGAGAAGAAGAGGCTACTGTTGAAAAGATACTGGAAGAGCTTGCTAGAGAAATCCATGGTTATGTTGGTGTAAGAATGCATAGGTTAAATGTGTGTGAGTGGGAAATGAAACTGTGGGTTGCATCTAATGGACCAGCCAATGGTGCTTGGAGGGTTTTGGTCACTAATGTGACTGGTCATACCTGTGTTGTACATGTAAGCTTCTCCTCTAAATGTCTCTTCTTTCCATTAAATAAACCATCCTTTGCCTTTGAGGTTACAGAGGTAACTGATTTTTGTTGTTATACATTGAAAATAATCAAAATATCAGGTTTACAGAGAGTTGGAGGACAATAGTGAACATCAAATGGTATACCATTCATTAAGTGCGCAAGGTCCTCTTCATGGGAGACCTGTGAGTGGACAGTATCAGCCATTAGGAGTTCTTGACCGTAAACGTCTCGTGGCCCGAAAAAGTAGCACTACTTACTGCTATGATTTCCCACTGGTAAAGTCAAATCTTTCTTTCCAACAACCAGACTAGAGTTTGCCCACGTTTTTCTTTCATATCTGCTTAGAATGTACAAAAGCCTTTAATTCACTGCATTTATAACCAAATCAACAGGCATTCGAGACAGCACTGGAACAATCATGGGCCTCTGGTTTCCCAGGTCTTGAACGACCAAAGGACAAGGCCCTGTTAAAGGCGAAGGAGCTGGTGTTTTCGGACCCGAAGGGCAATTGGGATACTCCATTGATTCCAGTTGAAAGACAGCCAGGATTAAATGATGTTGGGATGGTGGCATGGTACATGGATATGTCAACCCCAGAGTTCCCAGATGGAAGGAGTATACTAGTGGTCTCAAATGATGTCACCTTCAAAGCTGGATCATTTGGCCCAAAGGAGGATGCGTTCTTCCATGCAGTTACAGACTTTGCTTGTGCTAAAAAGCTGCCTCTTATCTACTTAGCAGCCAATTCTGGAGCAAGACTTGGTGTCGCCGAGGAAGTGAAATCTTGCTTTAAGGTTGGGTGGTCTGATGAAACAAGCCCAGAGCGCGGCTTCCAGTACGTGTATTTGACTCCAGAAGATTACTCAAGGATCAGCTCATCTGTCATAGCTCATGAATTGAAGCTTGAAAGTGGAGAAACGAGATGGGTTATAAACACAATTGTCGGAAAAGAGGATGGACTTGGAGTAGAGAATTTATCAGGAAGTGGAGCCATTGCAAGTGCATATTCTCGGGCTTACAAGGAAACGTTCACCTTAACTTATGTGACTGGAAGAACTGTGGGAATAGGTGCTTATCTTGCTCGGTTGGGGATGCGTTGCATTCAAAGGCTTGATCAGCCTATAATTCTGACTGGTTTCTCTGCACTCAACAAGCTTCTTGGTAGAGAAGTTTACAGCTCACATATGCAACTTGGGGGTCCAAAGATTATGGCGACAAATGGTGTGACCCATCTCACTGTTTCAGATGATCTAGAAGGTGTCGCATCTGTTCTAAAGTGGCTGAGCTATGTCCCCCCATATTCTGGAGGTGATCTACCAATTTCTCGATCTCTGGATCCACCAGAAAGGCCGGTTGAATACCTTCCAGAAACTTCTTGTGATCCCCGAGCTGCAATTGCTGGCACTTTGGACAGTAATGGTAAATGGCACGGCGGTATTTTTGACAAGAACAGTTTTATTGAAACGCTTGAAGGCTGGGCAAGAACGGTGGTAACAGGCAGAGCAAAGCTTGGAGGTATTCCTGTAGGAGTGATTGCTGTGGAGACTCAAACTGTTATGCAGATAATTCCTGCAGACCCCGGTCAGTTGGATTCCCATGAGAGAGTTGTTCCTCAAGCTGGGCAGGTCTGGTTTCCCGATTCTGCAACCAAGACAGCTCAAGCATTGATGGATTTCAACAGGGAGGGTCTTCCGCTCTTCATTCTTGCTAACTGGAGAGGTTTCTCAGGTGGGCAAAGAGATCTCTTCGAAGGTATACTTCAAGCTGGATCCACCATCGTTGAGAACCTTAGAACTTACAATCAGCCCGTGTTCGTGTACATTCCCATGATGGGTGAGCTTCGTGGTGGGGCGTGGGTTGTTGTTGATAGTAAAATCAACTCTGACCATATTGAAATGTACGCGGAGCGTACAGCCAAAGGAAATGTGTTGGAGCCAGAAGGCATGATTGAGATCAAGTTTAGAATCAAGGAATTGCAAGAATGTATGGGTAGGCTTGATCAGAAACTTATAACTCTCAAGTTGAAACTTGAAGAAGCCAAGAAAGGCGGGGCTTATGGATCTGTTGACTCCATTCAGAGAGAAATCAAAGCCAGGGAGAAGCAGCTTCTGCCCGTATACACGCAAATAGCGACTAAATTTGCCGAGTTGCATGACACTTCCTTGAGGATGGCTGCTAAAGGAGTGGTCAAAGACGTCCTTGACTGGGCTAATTCTAGAGCCGTCTTTCACAAGAGATTGCTGAGGAGGGTTAGCGAGGAGTCCTTGATTAGGACTCTCAGAGTAGCTGCCGGGGAGCATTTGACACACAAGTCTGCTAAGAACTTGATCAAGCAATGGTATGTGGCCTCCAATGGCGAGGAAGCTTGGGAAGACGATGAAGCTTTCTTTAAATGGAAGGGTGATTGTTCTAACTTCGAAGAGAGGCTTCAGGAGTTGCGCGTCCAGAAGATACTTCTTCAGCTGACAAACATTTGTGATTCAGCAACGGATTTGCAAGCGTTGCCTACAGGTCTTGCTGGCCTCCTAGACAAGGTAACTTTCATTCTACTATCTTTCTTGGCCAGCTTTGCCTTTAAGGGCTTGTTTCGATCATGCCTCATTGTTGTTTTTCGTATTGTAGGTGGATCCGTCAAAACGTGCGCAGTTGGTTGAAGAACTACGGAAGGTTATTAACTGAAGGGAGAATTAAACCTCCATTTGGTACACGAACAGAACCGGTCGAAAGATGTGGTGTATATATAGGTATTCTTTATAAGATTGGAGAGCTGGCTTCTATAGAATCACCTAAAATGGGCAAAAGAAGTAGAGGGCATTTTGATTCCTGATTTGTGGTATTTGTTTGCTGCTCATTGACTCCCTGAATAATGTCCCACTTGTGTTAGTGTTGTTGTACCTGTTGAACACTTGTTGCATATGAGCACTGTATTTTGAATATGAGTTGAATAAATGCTCTTCGGTTGACATTTATGACTTAGTTCCATCAATAATGCTCTCCCAAACAACAAAGACCAGAGGAAGCAAAGCAGAGAGTTTATTTATTATAACAAAACCAATCATGAAATTAAATGAAATACTAGATCTTTCATTAGCTGCACAAAAATCCCAATCTACATCTTAAGTTGATTGAATAAATCAGTTAGTACTAGACCCTAACTCACCATAAATCCATGTACTAGATCATGAATTAGTATATAGACAACTTGTAAACCAATCTAGTACTAACAGCCATTAAAGGTGCACTAACAGACATTTGCAAGCTTGGCCTGTTGAAGAACAGAGAACACAAACAAGTTATGAACACCATCCCAGAAGAGCCCGATCTTGTCGCCGAGCTCGAGCCGCCTCCTCTTGACAAAATTACTCCTCCATCCACCCTGAATGTTGTAGCTTTTGCTTGAATTCCACCACTTCAACTTCAATTCAAAAACTTGATCAGTATCACAGTCTCTAACACTCACCACCAACCCATCCTTAGAATGAACCTTTCTCCTACTTGGCTCATCAAGATGAGGGATAATGTGTTCTTGAACTAGCGCTTTGCTGATCAAGAGCCTGCTCAGATCATTCAAATCGCTCTCCTTCAGAATCTTTGTGATTTTCCATGGATTTTGATTCGCCAGCATGAGTAGTCCAGAAACCGCGATCTTCTCATCAGGAAGAAGCTCTTCGTTTGTGGGTCTGTGTATGATCTTTCTCGAAACCCTAATTTGGCGAATTGGGGAAATTCTTCTGCGCTTCGAGCCCCAAGAAACCCTAAACCGGGAAATCAGAGACGATGAGTTGTCGCCAGGGGAATCAAGTTGAGGGTTTTCTTTGGGAATGGCAGTCTGAATCTTCTCATGTTGGTGCTCCCTTCTTGATCGCCATGAAAACTCAGAAGAACCAGGAGAAATCGACAGCAAAAGCTCGTTGGAAACAGGGGAAATTGATCGAGGAAGAAAGTCGTCTCTCACTTCGAGAACACTCCTCGGTGTAGCGGAGACATGGGAGAAGCTTCCGAGAAGGTCGAACTCTCTAAGCGTTTCCACCATTGTAGAATGAGTAGAGCAACAGCAATGGCGGAAACAGAGTTGCAGAGGAATTGCGAAATCAGGAAGGAATGTGATGAAGGTAAAAAAATAGAAAGAGGGGAAAGATTGTGGAATTATAAGGAAACCCACTTCCCCAAGAAAGGCGAGGGGCTATTTCGGAAAATCGATCTCCGGCAACGGTCGGATTCGTGCTTGCTAATTGCTATGTATCTCTTGCTCTGTTTCTGTGTGTCGTTTTGGCGCGTAAAGTAGGCGCGTGAGTCGCTTCGCGGTAAAAAAAATGAAGGGAACAAACTTGGAATCGCGGTAAAACAGCTGTGATTACAATTTTTTGGGGAGGAAATTTTATCTTGTCTTTAATGAAGATTTTGTATAAGATTCTGTTAGGCACTCACAACTCCAACCAATAACTCAGTATTTAAAAATCTTGTAACTAGTTGATTTTTTCCATACGAAAACTAGTAACTTATCAAATAATATTATTTATTTATGAATTATTTCAATGAATATCTACCAAAAATTTTATCCTGGACACATATTAGTAAAATTTAACTTTGAAAGTATTTGACTTTAGTTTCCGTTTTAGAGTTCACCAATCCCAAACTATCGATGTTTGTTAACATAAGCTTCTGATTATTAATGCAAGAAAGCAATAATTTCCATATCAACACAGACTCATATTTAAAACAGAAAGAAAGCCGATGAAACTAAAATTAACCCAATCAAAACCCTATTAGACTGATGCTCATCTACACTACACCTGAAATTGTGAATCAGCAATTTCTATACATACACATAATCACACCCAAGCCAAGACACAAACTCACAACAGAACACTAACTGATCAACAACCATCAATGCTAGTCAAAAACAAACTCGACATCAATAAAACACCAACTAATCAGCCCGCCGAAGAACCGAAAACATCAACATCTCATCCAATCGGTTCCAGAAGAGCCCGATCTCGTCATCGTTCTTCAACTCCCGACGTCGCACGAACTCCATTCTCCAGCCTTCGTTGAACACAAAGCTCTTGCTCGAAGGCCACCACCTGAACTTGAGCTGAAACACATCCTGAGTATCACAATCTTTAACTCTAACAATCAGCCCCCTTTCAGATTCGATTTCCCTCCTCCTCCAAGGGCCCATATCCGGAAGAAGGTGCTCCTGAACGGCTCTCGTGCTGATCAGAAGCCGACTGCTCGAGTTCCGGTCGCTTTCCGTGATCCTCTTCTTGATCTTCCATGGATCCTGGTTTCTCAGCATCAGTAATGCTGAGATTATTTCCTCATCGTCCTCGTTCAAAGGAATCTGATTGCTCTTCTGTGTTAAATTCGGAGACTTTAAAACCTTGTTTTTATCGATCAAAGCTTCTTTCTTTTCGCCGCCTTCTTCTTCCTTCTCGGTCTCCTTGCTCTTCTGTGTCAAGATCGGAGACTTTGGAATGTTATTTAATTTGGATCGAAACGGCAATTTCGTATGGGAACCATAGGGAGAACGCATGGTTGTGTTGGCAGAAGAGGAGCAACAGAGTTGAGATTGGGAAGAACTAAGCACACAGAGCAATTCTCTTTCCCGCTTTTACTTGCGTAGGCTTCCCGATAATTTATAGTATTGACAGTATATCTTTTTTCCTCCAATTGATTGATAGAGTAAATATTAGGAAACAACTACAATATTAAAAGATACATGATATGATAGTGAAAATAATATACTTATTTTAGTGAAATATGTGAAGGATAAGTAAATATTAGAAGTAGAAAGATAATACGGACAAGAATTATAACTATCAAGAACTAATGGATTCTGCTCAAAAAAAAAGAACTAATGGATTTGTAAATAATTCTGACTCTATCTTATGTGGATTACGGATTACTAATCCGGCTTTTTTGTAAATAGATAGAAAGGAAACAATATACGTAGTATTGCTTACTTTAAAAAAGGAAAGGGACCTTAAATAACAAACAATTCAACTTTACTAGTGAAGACTTGAGTAACAAACAATTGTATTATCTGCGTGTACAGCCTTAGCATTTAAAACACAATTCAGCAGACGTCTACATCCAAAATGAGCACCCATTTGGTCTTTTTAGATTTGCTGAAAGAGAGATTTTTGTTGTAGGATGAACGCATAAATAGATTACATGACACTTCATCTACAAAGATCCGAAACTCACACTAGGCATATATATGTTTCTGTACTCACAAGTCATAATCCCGTATACACGTGGAAAATAACAAGTTCAAGATACCATAGGCAAATATGAAAACACACAACACAAGCATGCATAGCCGATGTGAAAAGGCAAATACCTCTTCAGAAGCTACACAAATCATACAAATTGAAAGCGCATGAGAAGCTTGACACTCTTGTACTTCTCTCCCTTTCGGTCATGGAGCGGTATAGCTCGGATGCCTTCCCTGACCTCTGACAGAGGAAGACATGTCTGCCCGCCGAAGTCGTCCTTTTCAGACATGTCATACTCGTGTACCTCGATACGAAGCAAAGCGAGCTCGGGAACAGATAATGGGAACTCGAACTCCTCATTCCATGCGGGTATCCAGTTGTCTTCTAGCGTCTTTGTTTTCTTCATCAAAGAATCAGCAGCTACTCCAGCAATTCCAACCTGTTTGTCACATATACTTCTCAATTATTACACAATCATCCACCATATACTATTCTATAAAGAGAAAGCAGGTGATAAACAGGGTATCATACCCTGGCATAAAAATCGGGAGGTGAATATGCATCGAAATGAGTGTGTTTAAAATCATAGTACCACCCATCTCCCATATAAACAGTGATCTGCAAAGACAAGGGAAAGATGAGACAAATGTGGATAGATACCATCAGACATTAAAAGGTAGAGAGGTAGTAATAGTTCATTCACCTTCAATCGCTTTTTCACGGGTAAGCTTTTTTTAGGGTCAAACACGTCACCATTAGAATCTTTTTCTAAGAGAAACTCAGGTTTTTTAATATAGCCAACCCCGCCGTTTGCTTTAAACATTCCTTGCATCAACCAAAGTGACCTTCCATATCCCTGTCATGGGTTAACATTGGAAAACTAGTTTATATAAGAATTCTACAGGCAACACACATCTTCTGATTAACTGAAGGAGTTTACCTGCATATTAAATGCAACCATCTGAGCCCCGTGCATCCATCCAATCAAAGGATTGTAGTTTGAAGAGTTTATGCGTGTACCCTTTGGGTAAATTCTCAGCATATTCTGCTGTGTGAACCTATCACAAGCAAGCACAAAAGTTCAGAAGAAATAACTGAGACTGAATCTGAAGGATACCATGCATCAAAATGAGGAGGAAAAATCATAGGCTGGCTGATGATCATAGGAGAAAAAATCAAGAATTTTAAAAATCATCATATTCCTACTGACATGGCATTTTTACATCATTTTACCAAAGCTTGACTAAACTAAAAGCATCTGCAACAGCACATGCTGTGCATATCTTCAAAAGATTAGCATCGTTCTACAGTAAAGATAACAACTTCATCTTCCGCATTGTTAAGCCCATGGCTTGATCATAAATGTGCAGCATGTCAGGTCTCCATACAACCTAGGTTCAACAGTCTCTCTAATTGAAACCGACCCTTCTTTTATTTTACCTATCAAGTACATATTCCTAGTAATAGAGCATGAAGATATGAGTATAACCTACAACAACCTCCAAACCAAGTAATGAATAAAGTAGTCATCATACCTCACAAGCTCCTGTCCATGACGCTCAGAAGCCTTTTCAAGCTGTTGCTCGCTCAAGCTAAGACGCCTCACTTTACCAGGATCAACTTTCAAAGCCTCCTTTAGGTCACCTTTTGGCTTCCCAGCATGAATTGCAATGAGGCGCCTGTATTGTGGTTCTTCATGATGTGACTTGGAATCTAAGTCATCAGTATCTTCCTCACCATTGTGATCTTCATCTTCCGAATGGTCCTAGATAAGAAGGTTCCATAATATAGTTCAAATAGTGCAAGCAGGCTAACTAATGCAGTCTGCAACACTTCCAATCTCAATATACCTTATTATCAGAATGTTGAGACTTCAAATGAGGGACTTCCTTTCCCCAAGCTTCTTCATCTCCCAAATCTTTACCTTTCTGTGAGTCATCTTTCACCACTTTGGCCTCAAGGTACTCTTGTGGTGGTTTGGTTGATATGATAACTCTTTTCTTGAGTGACTCTGGGGATGGCAACTTCCTTAAGCATTCGTCGTCGGGTAAGTACAGCATATCACCAAATGTTTCTGTCAGCATCTGGAGAGTAACAAACTCAGTAAGACAAAACATATAGGGAGTAACTCATCAGTTTCCCTATTCCACAATATTACTTACCATAGCAACTTTAGCCTGCAGATCAGGGGTGAGATGGTCCTCTAGAGTAATTACAACCGGATAATCAGACGCATCAAAGGCGTGCTCCTTGATGGACTTCAAGCATTTGATGAGCTCAACTGGAGTTGTAAGTGTCCTGCTCAAACAAACCAGAACAAGTGTCATTAGGGACAAAGTAGCACTATCATATTCCCATATAAACAACACTTTACACTGATGACATACCCTCCATGGAGCACATCCACATTATCTTTGGTTGAATTTGGCCATATATCCAACTCAATCACTCTTACACCTCTTTGCAGTGCATTTATAATGGGAACATCACTACAATCGCTGCTTAACTGGTTCCCAGTTAGATATGAATTATGACCAGTGTAGATGAAGTAATGAGAGAGTGGACAATTCATGTCTTGGTGAACCTATAACAAAGCACAAAACTCAACAATTAATCAACCATTCCTCAAGATCCAGACCAAGGCTTTACAAGCACGACACCATCCAAATAGAACAATTACTAAAAATAGGTTATCACACTACTACATCAAGACAAGCTCATAAAATTAGCCATTAGCAAAAAATAGACTACTCCTCTGCTACAAAACAAGCAAAATTGAGGCAGTCAACTGTAAAAATTGAGAGGTCAGCCATTGATAATACCAAAACCTACCCCGAGATTGGGAGAAATCGGAGAGTTCTGATCACTGAAAAGGTACTTGAAGAAGCCTTCGAGATTGAGACCACCACGGTGGAAGACATGGAGGTGCCTAAGACTATCGATTATGGCCTGAGCGGACTCGACGGTGGCCGACGACTCCTTCTGCTCCTGAAAGAGGAACCTCTGGAGGTTCTCGGCGGACATGATTCCGTTCTCCGAGTAGCTCTCGAACATGAATTTCACATCCTGAGGGATCTCCGACGCCGTTAGCTTGAATCGCCGGCGACAGCAGAAGCAAACTCTGTACGATTGCTTCGACATTCTTCTTCGCTACCAGATCTGAGGAGAAATCGAACGATCGCGAAGGAGTTTGGAGAGAAATCCCCCAATTTATGGATGAAATGAGGCGGTTTGATACGAGAGCACAAGCATTCAAGTCTTTATTCACTTGGACTTTAATTTACCTTTTAATTTTTTTACAGATTCGTGAATCGTGAAGAGTGTAGTGAGAACGTGGGGTTTTCTTAGGCACGAGCTTAGTCACAATAGAAATTGTTTAGTTGAAGTAATCAAGCATATATAAATTGTTTATTTGATTATTTAAATTTTAATTATGTGATAATCTTGTAGGGCTGGAATGGAATGATTGGGTGTTGGACAGTGATGTTTGTTTTTTTTAGATGATGGATTGTGGACAGCTCACTGAGTCTGTCATGGATTTTTGACGAGATCAAAGAGTGAATCGTCTAGTATTAGATTAATCGGATAGTTGATTGAGTATTTGAATATTAGATTAAATAGAAATTAATTAAAACTTGCAAGATTAGAAGAAGAAAATGTGTAAAGAAAGACGAGTGGATATTTGGTAGCGATTGTTACGGAGTGGAGGTGAAATAAATTTGATGGGCCCAAGTGTTTGATAAGGTGAAGAGTTGTACACAACCAAACAGTCATAAATGAAACAAAAGCGACAATTGTCATATTTGCCTGTTTGGGGGGAGATTCGATTTGGAAATGGAATGGTGAAAAAATGTGAAAGGTAACTTTTCAATGCTTTATAAACGGAATTTTTTAGTGTAGACAATGCTTTATTTTAAAACAAGAGAGAACAGAGAATAGAGAACAGAGAATAGAGAATATAATGAGAAAGGGAAAGTAGGGGGAGACAAGATAAATGTGAGAGGACAACATGGGACAATAGGAGTCACAGGAAGCTCAATCAATTCACAAATAGGGCGCTCCAAACCCGGAATTTTTCGGTCCGGACCGGGATATATTATTATTTGTAAAATATATATATATATTAATATTATTATTGATTATTTTTAATATATTTTATTTTTAAAATGTATTTCAAGTATATATAAACATATTTAAAAAATTCAATCTATTAATAAAATGTTTTTTTTTAAATATAAAAACCAAAAAAAAAAATTTAAATATATTACATAAAAAAATAAAACCGGTCTGACCCGATCCAAACCCGGACCGGAACGGGACCCGTCCCCAGTCCATGTTTGCGGAAATTCCCGGTTCACCGGGTTGGACCGGAAATTATATTCTGGTCTGGTCCAGTCCGGATGCACAGCCCTTTTCACAAACAAGTCAGTCATGAAGACATTGTTTTAAGTTTAGAAGGTTTCATGGTAGACTCATGTCTTCGGGCGTCTCGTTCGGGTCGTTTGACACTTAAAACCTTAGGATAACACACTAAAATTACTGGTTCAAAGTTCACAACAACAATATCTTATCTTACATTATTTATTTCAAGTAGTATATAAGATTAATCCGAATATTACTCCATCAACAATAATATATGAGTTCTTCATATTCACCGGTAAATCAAAATGAGAAATAAAAACTTGCAACCTAAAGCGAAGTTTTAGCTGACACCCCCAGCACCCAGCTAAAGGTTAATTAATCCCCAAATAAGATAATGTACTGTATTAAATTACACTAATTTAAATTAAAGTTTGGATTTAATATAAAGTAATACTGTACAATTTAATATATTATAATGAAATTCCATATGGGCCCTACAAAATGTTGGGTTGCATTGCATTCTTTTAGACCTTGGTACTACAATAAATACTACGAGATGGA
Organism: Polygonum maritimum; assembly: GCA_963924305.1. NCBI lineage: Eukaryota > Viridiplantae > Streptophyta > Magnoliopsida > Caryophyllales > Polygonaceae > Polygonum > Polygonum maritimum. Next base: position 42,237,747 of record OZ002731.1, on the reverse strand, counting down.
AAACGTGACACCAAACCCAACCTAACACTTTGTTTGGGCTGCCATGGCAGGGCTATTTAAGTTGTGTGTGTACAGAGTGGGCCTCTTTCCCAGGTTTTGTCACATGTTCACATGAGATGGGCCATGGCCCATGACCACTAGTAATAGTTATAGTTAGTACTGGGAGGAAAACATGACAATTTTAGCTTATCAAATGGGTGGGTAGACTCTTTACCCTTACTTCTTTCTTCTTCTTTTTTTTTGATTGTTTTGTCTTTTAACCAGGGAGAATTACCTTAGGTAAGTCGGATTAATCGAATAGTAAATCAAATTGATGAGGTCGGGTCGTTTATTGTAAGTAGGGGTGTTCATGGATGGATATCCGGCTAAACGGATCGGATATTACCGGATAAAAATTCTCAAAAATGTTATCCATATCCGATCCGCATATATCCGGATATCTGATCTGTTTATTTCGGATCGGATATCCGGTTTACCATTTGACATGTAATTTTCAAAAAAAAAAAAAAGTTTAAAACACGAGAACATGACATTATGCTAAGAAAATATATAATTTTATCGGATCACGTTCCATCGGATTTTAGGGGTAAAATTCTATTCCATATCCGGTCCATTATCCGACTAATTTTCTCGGATCGGACCGGATTCGGATAATTTTCCGTTTGACTCGGATTTTCGTGGATCGGATCTGAATGAACAGATCGGATATTTATGAACACCCCTAATTGTAAGCACCTAAGCATGAAAAAAGAAATAAGAAAATCGCTTAACTAGCTAGCTTTAGGCACATCACATTCTTGATTCTTACTAGAAATCTTACCCCGTCCGTTGGACGGGGGAAAGCGCAGTAAAAAAATATTAGAATTCTTAATAATGTCATGGTATATTATGAATCATCGAAATAGAAAGTGCATAAGCACGTCAATATGTGCAGTTTTAATCTTAATAAAATGAACCCTTATGAAGTTACATAGTTATAGTAAATCAGTAATTAACGTTTTAGTTGTTAATTTGTTATACATTCATGTATAAGCATAAGTATCTCTCATAATTCATATAATTTATTCAGGTATACACAGATTGGAGTTAGCCATCTTGTCATGATCAGGAGTGATGATATCATACACAAATATGGAGTATTCCTTTTATTTTTCTCTAATTATAATGTTTACCAACCAACAATAACTTTGCCCAGATATATGTCAATTCTTAAGCACAAACACATTACACGTACCAATAATTATAATAATAAGCTTATAAAACAATACATATATATGTGCCAAAATCTACACAAGTAGTAGTATTTTTTAAATACTATTGCCTACTCCTTTATTCGGAAAATCACAAAAACCCACCATTACGCTATGTATATGTATATATAACATCGATCTTAACAAATAAACTCTTAATTTACACATCTTGAAAAGACTTAATTAAAAAGGAAATTAAGGAATCTACAATTCAATCAACACATGAACAACACTCTCGTTAATTGAGTTGGATCAGTAGGTTCGGATGAATTCGGAGGAGGGCAATCTGCGGGTGAACCCGTAAGTCAACAGATGAACCAAGCGGGGCAGGGAGATCGGACGACGGTATGGACCGTTTGTTCAGAGTCAGGACCTGATCATGAGATATCCCTTCATTGACACTCTTAAACTGCAAATTTAAAGCTCTCCATAGCCAACAGGAAAAAAAGAAAGAAAAGAACTTAGCAGGTAAGCTTGATCTCATACTTTGCAATTCACTTACCCAAATGACCAGGTAGTCGAGAATGAATATACGAGAAACCACAATCTGTGTGAAGGGTGTGTGAGAACTTTGTGTTGGGATTTTTACAAGTATGGGAGGGAGGGGATTATAATAAATGGGGTGTGTGATTTATTTATAAGTGTGGAGGGGTGCGGGGAGGGACGAATGGAAACGAAATAGGGCTGAATCTCAGTGGATCGTGGCAGCAAGGCCACTCTGCCACTTATAATACCCCGTCGCGTATTTAAGTTGGTTGTTTGAACTCTATGCCCATTTGCTCTGGCTGTCGAGTTGTTCGGCTTCTCGATATATCAAATCTATCTAATATATTGACTTCTTTTCTAATCAAAAAATGTTGCTAAAATTGTTTGAAATGTTATACAACACTTTTAAAGGCAAAACGATTAAATTTTATATTAATTCTTTCGGAAATAGTTTTATTTTTACTATACACCTTTTACCACTAAAAAGGTTTTTTCCGCCATTTACAACTATGTCTATTATTCCATGACAATTGGCAAAGCTATACACATGCTAAGCATAAGAAATTTATTGAAAACATGTCATATATGAAAAAACGTAGATAATTACTTGAAATAGTGTGTAGAAAATTAGAAATTGAGACAGACCGATTAATATGTATCATACATACTAACATGGTACCTAATTACTCAAGGTGTGCTTTCATATCAAAAAATCCAAATAAAATCAAAACCCTTACAAAAACAAATGTGGTTAATTAGGCAGTCGGACAAGATTTCAGTTACTCTTTGTCCTCTTCCACTGACACAAAGCTAAACCTCAATCAGGCATTCCCACGGCCAAATTCACACCCCCATGCATTTCCTCACTCACAAATTTCTTGTAGAATTGAAATTCCTTTTACTTTTAAAAAAGATGATCAACCTTACAAACAACCACCAGAGTTTTGCCGGTTTAATGGCGGGGTTCAATGGGGAAAAAGACCAATCCTTTGCCCAAAAACCTAGCTTTGGATTTGGGAGTCTGAATTATGTGGCCTTCGGAACCAGTGGGTCAAAGGGGTGTTCTGACGTCGGAGAAAAGGCGGTCAAAGGCGGCTCTCATGGTGGCGCTGAGGTGGCCGAGAAACGACAGCGTCGGAAAATCAAGAATCGGGAATCGGCGGCCCGGTCCAGAGCAAGGAAACTGGTTAGTTTCGCTGACTCGGGTTTTCCAGTCCAGTCGATATTCTATTTTCTTATCGGTCTTTCTACCCTATGCCCGGTTCTTATATAGTCTAAGGTTTATTACATAGTTTACCCACTTTAGATTTACTTGTAAGAATTTCATGAAATTCAACCACAAACTAAATGAAAGGGCACTGAAAAATTTGTTCACTATTGTAGCCCACTTTTTGTGGTGTTATATCAGGCTTACAATATACAACAGCAAATGGAAATCCAAGATCTGAAGAAGGAAAATGAGTTCCTTAGAAAGGCCATTAAGGTACTTAATTAAACACAAACAACCCACGAGCTTAGATTTTTTTTTTGATCAACACCCATAAGCTTAGATTTAGTATTCATTAAGTATCTTTTCTGAAGAAATCCTCATTTTTTTTCCATAGCAGGTTCTTTTTGCCAATGTACAACCAAGGAAATTGTACATGAGAAGCCCGCCTGAAGAGAAGCTTTTCAGGGCCTTTATAAATCAAGCCATCTAGCTAAGTAATCTACTATTTTGTAAGTTGGTTATGTGATGTAATTTTGGCGTTTATCCTCTAATGTATCAGTTTGATCCTTAGACTAATCACCCTCAAAATATCTTACAGAATCCAAGGGCAAACAGAACTCACATCACAAATATTTTAGGACAAACATTGGGCTTGATGGGATACTTTTTACCCTCAAGACAATACTAATTACTAAGTTCAGATTACACATTAACAGCAAATTTTTACTGACAAACAATGGAATGCAGATTTTACTTCTGCCTCTTGCAAATCTTTCCAAGAAATGATCTCAGAACTGCCTGGATTCCTTGGCTAGGATGAGCGTCAATCGACTCGCAAAGCCTCTCGTAACTCTTGCTCTCGTATTCCTCGAATACCGCCTGTTATAAATTAAGCTCAAAGTCTAAGACAGCAATCCAAACAATGAAAGAAAGGAAGGAGAAAATTCATGGAGAAAAAGGAGCAAACCTGGAGATTAAGCTGTTATAGAGCTCTTTCACTCGTAACACATATCTGGTCTTATTTTCAATAGTTGTCCTGAAAAAAATCAAGTATAATGATCAGTTATGTCATGAAAAATGATATAAGTAGAAGAAAATTGATGCCACAAGTCACTCACATGCAACAATTTCCTCTGTTCTTCATCACATAACTCTAGTGCCTTCACTACCAACCAAGAACACTTGAGAGAGAAGAGTGCAGACTCATCAGCTGCAGATTGTGGTGTTCCTGTGACATTATCCTCTCCAAGTCCACTTCTTTCCCCTTGTTTTTCAGTTTAGCCTTTTCATCCTTAGCCTCTGGCTTCTTCAAACTATTCCTTCCATCTAACCCATTCTTTTCTAAAACAACCACACTTCCCTTGTTTTTCAATTTAGCCTTTTCATTCTTGGTCTCTGACTTCTTTGAACTCTTCCTTCCTTCATTCACAACTTCCTTCCTTTTCTGAATCCACCTCTTCAGCATGAAAGAGAAATCAACTGCTGGTAAAAATTGTCACACATGAATATGATGATCTGGTCAGGCTTCCTCTTTCCAGAACTCGTGTAAAAATCAATCAAAAGCTCCCTAAAATCAACGGCAATGACACAACAATGAAAAAATAATATTGCCTCACATAATGATAGTAATTGCAATCTACAGGATGGATTCACAAATCCTGACAAAATTAATTGCAATACTCAATGTAGAAATCTCACCTTATTATCCCCTCATCCTCAGTGTCAGACACACGTTTGAACAAATTGTTAATTATTTCCACCTTGGAGGATTGCGTCCTCACACATGCCCTGTAATGGGAAATTGATGGCCATGCTCTTGAGCTCACAACCTACAAGTCACAATTAAACAAACTTGATTTCACCAGGAGATGAGCACAACAAGCTAATACTTTAATGCACACAGAGTAGTAAACCAATTTTACCGCTGCAATAGAAGGAACATCAGAGCGCCCTGGGGATCCATGGGACACATCCATACCAAGTATCAGTGTTGGAACCTTTGAAACCAGAGGCATGACCGGCGTACGCTCAATAGCTAGCATGGAATTAAGGCCCCCAAGCTGTACAGAAGGATGATCAAAGGCTAAGATGTAGTGTCTAGAGGCAAAGAATATAAAATCAAAAAATATCTTGTTACCTTTGCATTGATTTTCAGAAGCAAATTTGTCAGTTACTGATCATTGACCCTTGTTGGAGCCATGCACTGAGTCACAACGCCTAAATCAGAGAGGCATCTCTTTTCCCAAGACCCTGAAAAGTAGGAGAGACATATAAAAACTTATGGTTGGATGAGATATATTGCTCAGATATGAAGAAGGGCAAAGATTTTACCATAAATATCACAGTTCTTCCTTTCAGGCAGCATACACAGATGAAACTGAGGAGCTCCAGGGAGCTTGGATTGTATTTGCTCAAGCATTTTCTCGACTCTAGCCACCGGTGGAGCTCTTCGGAATTGTGAATTCTCGTCAAACACCTCAGGAAATGGGTCAGCAATTTTCTGACAGATACAATAGGTACACATCAGTTGTTAATCAGCCTGCTTATGCTAAGATGGAATTACAGTATTCTTAATTTAGTTTGATTGATCAAACCAACCCAAATTCTCACTAAATGAACGCATAGCCCAACTTAAGATGTAAATTGAACAGTTATTTCTATTTACTTAAAATTGTGCTCAAACAAGCCTATATCTCTTGGTTTAGCTTTTTCTCAGCCCATTTCAGGGCCAAAAAATAGTATAATTAAACCAGCCTACTTAGTTGCAACGTATGAATTATCCTAATTATCTTGGTCAACTTTGGTTATGCCCAAAAAAGTCTTCTTCCACCACACATTAAAAGAATTCTAACTTCTTCCGATATAAGTTATTTTATAAGCTAGTCATGCGCGTACAAGCCTTCTCAACCCAAATCTCACATTTTGTCTAGCTAAACAATTAGTTCTAATTATGTGCCACTAAACCACATCTTCACCCTCGTTGATCGAATCTACAAGATTAAAGTTAGTTCCTGGGCAGACTTTCAGGCTAATCTATGACTAAATACTTTAGCTGTGAGAGAGAATAGTGTGATTGATGTGTTACTCTTTCCTAAATCTGACTTGCACTTACATAGATAGTCTGTCCAGACTCCAGCCATCATACAATTAAGTTTGTCCTAAATCAAACTACTACATTTACCACTTAGCTGGAAATGTTAGCTAAGCTAGGATGTGTTCCCAATGAAGAATCATCAGGGAGTGCCTCAAGTATCTTCTTATAAGCGTTAAGATTAATGTACTATATCTGTCTGCTATAAATCATGTGCATAAATTTTTAAGATGCTGAAAGAGTTTTACCCTCATGAAAGAGGTCTTTAAGCACACGATCAACAGCTGTCGGTGGTGGAATAGCTGCCCCTGCTTTCAGCTTATCGGAACCCGATTCAACTGTATCACAAGACAAAAAACAGCATCGTAAAAATCTTACTACTTCAGCTTACAAATGTTGCATAAACAGCAAATTACAGAATTATAAATATAAAACCAACCTGATACAAAGTCTTCCAAAAATTGAGCTCCAAATGACATCTCCAGGGCATTAACCAAAAGAGGTAGTTGTGAAGCAAATCCAACGGCTTGTATTTCATATGCACGTTGCTGCAGATCTGTTGAGTGGGATGCCTTCAGATCTTCAATTGGTGATTGAAACTGAGAAAAATGGATAGAGCATTACTCATAGAGTAGCATATTTTGAAAGTCACCATCAAGTTTGGACTTCACAGCAAAATTTGCCAAGTTCAACAATGATTTATCCATCCTGTGTATTTAATTAAGAACCACCATGTTCTACCCAAGATCATTCATGAAAGCTGGGAAGCTTTTAAATTACTTTTCTTCAAGAAAGGAACTTGTAAGTAACATCAACAAAATTGGTGCAAATATGCAATGATTTTATCCAGCTTCCCCACATATTATTGTTTATTTCCTAATCTGGTTGCCATTGCACGAAGTTCAAAATAGTAAAACTAAATTGTGAAAGCTCTTAAAATTGGAGTTTTAATGTTATCTTTTGAAGTTGGAGGCTTCTTATAAAAGATCTCTAGCTCTTGCAATGGTATAGTTGTAAAACGAATGTAAAATACAGCGAAGGTATGTTACTATTTAGGCTCAAATTCAATAGATAAGAAGAAGCTACCTCAGGAAGAATGTATGCCTTTCTTCCAACTGCCAGTTCAAATGCCATTACCTTCATAATCGCTGTAATAGCATACGCCTTCAAACCAGATATTCAAGGCAAGGATGGTTAGTAACTTTTTGTCATGCCAGAGTATAACTCTTAAAAGGATCATAATTCCAATTTCTATTATAACATATATTGCTTCTCCTGTAGAAGTAATAAATTAATATGATCATGACAGCTCTAGCAAGCACAATTTCCCAAAACTATTATCGGATAATAATGACATAGGTAAAAGACTGTCTGAGTACCTTTACATTATCATCACTTGAATAAGCCTCTGCTACATCACACAACTTTCCAGTAATATAAGTTGTAGAATATTTTCCATCAGCGGTTCCATATTCTCCCAAGACCAAGCAGACGACCTGTATCGAAGTATAAGTAGCAAATGAGCACAAACAAAACCAAGCAAATGAAAACTACCCTATCCATAATAAAGAAACCGATCAAAAAAAGTAAAAGATATGAACATTTTTAAGCATAGATGAGACCCAGAGATGCCAACTTACTTGAAGGAATACTGATGGAAGCTTTGGCGCTACAACAATGCCTAAATACGACTCCACCTGCAAAATGAGCAACCAGGGAGGAATAAAATTTACAGACAATTTGACTTTATAAATAGTGATTTTCTCATGCATTCCAACCATTGTTCCACTATTTATCTGAAAAGGATATGAAAATTTAAAAAACCAGCAATCGATCAGAACCCTAGAAAAGCGAAAAGCCCAGTTAGTGCATCGAATATACCTGAATAGGAGACAACTTCTCAGAGCTGAATTGGGCAAGCGAGGTGGAATTCTGCTGAATGAGAGTATGTTGAGAAATCAAACTCGTCTTATTACTTATATCCATTGAAGTACCAAAATCATACTCGTCTGCAACACAAGAATCATCCAAACAATCAAACTCAGCACCATCAATGGAAGAACTCAAATCATCCAAGCATGTCAAACGTGCACTAAGAGATCGGCCAATAGTGTACTCTTGCTGACTTTGGTAAGAACGAATGGAGCATCCTGACAGCAGACTACTATGATTAGATGACAAGAACAAAAGAGCGAATGGAGCATTACCTGAAGACAGCAACAGTTTTAAACCATCAGCATACAAAGTAGCGTTTGCTTTCTGTAGGAAACTGTCATCTTTCGAGATCGGCTTTGAACTCCTCCTCGGCTCCTTAACCCAGAAACAAACATAAGAAACAGCTTGGATCATTCAAATACCTAGTGAGAGAAGTTTGCGAAATTGCATAGTTGAATCGAGTTGCAATTGGGGATTGTCAGAGTAAACCCAGGAAACCAACTGAGGAAGACTATCCAGCTGCAACCAAACCCCAATAAACACAATTTAGCATCCAAAATCACAACGCAAGATCCAAGACTACAAATCATTATACGTCATTGCCGATCGTAATAGTACCCACAGGGTTTGCTGCAATCAACCGAGCACCAACAGCCTTGACAGCTTCGATGAGATCAGCGGCCTGGTTAGTATGAGGGATTCGTTGATGAGAAATCAATTTGCCTATTCAGATCAATCAATCTATAAACAAACTCAAAACACAGAAGTTCAAGCATATAGAATCTCAAACCAGACGCAAATACCTTTAACAATTTACAAAAAAAATTTGACATACATCACTGAGTTTGCAGGTTTCTTCCATCATCTGCACAACCTCCCTGAAAAGCTGCTTCTTGATCTCGTCAAACGCCATTCTTAGGGCGTCCAGCTTCATCCGGCGGTTATCGCAACGATCGGCGATGAAGAGAAGTCGAGCGATCTTAGTTCGTCCGGAGTAGAGAGCGGCATAAGCCTCGATGTCCAGTCTGCTGGCCGTTGATGACCGGACGTTGGCGGTTCTCGCCTACGTTGGCGTTGAATTCCTCCATCATCTGGTTCGATGTCTCCATCATCTGGTTTGAAAGAGGACAGAGAAAAACCCTATTTTCAATGACACACCTCAACAGATTTGTTTCGAGATTAGAGACGTTTTATTTGGGCAGAGGCGTTTTTTTTTTGCTAATTCTATCCCATATGATTAATACCTGCATCTCCTCACCAAAAAAAAAAAAATAATACCTGCATCTGTGTTTGGAGGAGGGAGATTGGCGGAATTGGAAGGGATGGATAACAGGGAGCCGGAAGGGGGTTAAGGGATTGGAACTAAATGCTGTAATTTGGGGTTAATTGACAAAATTTGGGGTTAATTAATAACACTTAATTCTTATGGCTGCGTTGCATTTTTTAAGTTGTAAAGATTACGGAGTAGGGGTGGCCATAAAAAACCGAAACCGAAAAACCGACACATTTTTTGGTTAACCGAACTGACATTATTTAAATTTCTGGTTTGGTTAACCGAAACGAGAATATTAACGGTTTCTCGGTTCGGTTTCGGTTTACGATTTTCGTAATACGGTTAATCGAAAAACCGAAAATTACTTTTTTATTTTTATATTAATATATAAGTTTGATTTACTTTGAAAGATTCATTTTTCAAATGATGTTGTTGTTCCATTGAGCCATTTTGAGTTCTCTTGTTTGCATAGTTTTATTGTGGCTTGTAATTTCAATTATTTACTTGTCAAATATGTCATTGTACGTGCCTACATAAGCTCTTTAAATTATTTATTAAATATGTTGTTCGAATGAAATACATACAATAATATTTTAAAGTATCATTTGGTTATTATAACTATCAATCCATATAAAATTAGTATATATTTTGAAGATCTAATCTAATTGGATTATATTGTTTAATCATATTCGATAATTTTATTTATATTTCATGTATTTTATGATAATCTAAATCACATAAATGGTTATTGGTTAACCGATAAAACCGAACCGAAAAATTGGTTAACCGATCTCCGGTTAACCGAGATTAACGGTTCGGTTTAGGTTTATGATTTTAGCTAACCGAAATTATGGTTAACCGAAGTTACGGTTAACCGGGTTTGGACACCCCTATTACGGAGACATCCATTGTATTATACGTTAATCAGATTCTTAACGTCTTTTAAAAGTGATTAGCAACTTCGCACCAGAAAAAAAACAAGTGGATTAGCAACTACAACTTTTTTCCCACGACGCGCAAGCGATTCGCCCCAAGATGGGCACGTGGTCGGAGATAAGCCTTCGTATCTCCTCTCTCTCCACAAGCTCTACACAGTCCAAAACATTCTTGCATTTCAACGCCAATTCATCAGATTTCACTCAACGAACTTCGAATTCCTGAATTTCAATGGCGATTCAGCAGACATCTACATCCGATTAGATAGGCATTGCGCATTGCTCAGTGGTGGTCGAGAATGAGCATCCAAACGGCGATTTCGGATTGTGCTCCTTGCTCTCTTCTTCGATTTCAACACTTGCTTCCGTCTTGTACTTCCAATCGCCGACTCCAATTTCGCAAGAGCAATTCGCAAACCTACAAAATGTCAGTGTTCTCTCTCTTTCTCTCAATTTGAGTGTCTTGTTGAATTCTCCATTTCGTTTTAGTCGCTTCGAATTCTTGACGAGTTTGCGCCTTTTGATTAGATTTGGGATTCGTCGAGAGAGGGAATTTCGTTGTAGAGCGATAGAGACAGAGGAGACTGAACCTGAAAAGAATGAGGATGAGGTAATTTGTACACTTCTCAGTGTCCTTCTGCTAGTGTAGACTGTTTCTGTTGAGTTTTGTTGGTTGAACAGATTTGAGGTTATAATCATGTTTTGTGTCCTATACACTGATCGTGTAAACATGCAGGGGAAGGATGCACACGAAGATAGCAAGGCATCAAGCTCATCTGAGTTTGGTACACAGACTAATCCAGAGGTTGGACGAGTAATCAGTAACACATCCCCTTGATACAATTTATAATTTTGTAGTTGTATTTTTTTTCTTCCACGGTTTAGATTAATGTGTAGTTCATTTGTTGGTAGGAAAATGAGCCAGTAGTCTCTGCTGAGTCTCTTGATTCAAACCAAAATAGCATGGCCAATACTAATGAGGAGGAAGTATTGGCTCAAGCTGGTGTTCAGGTTGTGTTTTTTATCTAGGTTTACTAACCTTGTTGTTATGCTAACTTTTCAAGTATAAAAAAACTGGCCTGTATTCACTCAAAAGGGATTAATTAACTGGTACTAGGACTCTTTCTTTTGTACAGGATGAGGGTAAAATGGAGGTTGCAAGTGGCTCACCTCTGCCAGGTGTGAAGGTGATTACAATTATAGCATGTCAGAACCGTTATATTCATCTGCTGAATGCTGTTGTCCAAAATACTGCCTAATTGGATAACAGTTGTCTATTTGTCCATATTGACACACCTATTATGGACAGCCCCAACAATTTGATGAATCAGCTAGGATACCAAAGGCGACGATTGATATTTTGCGAGATCAGGTGTTTGGATTCGATACGTTCTTTGTGACAGGACAGGAACCTTACGAGGTTAGTTGTTTGGCACAAGAACATCTCTTGGTATTTGAAGATTGAGATCCTTAAGTTCAGATGGGAGCGCTTATGCTGAACCATCTTTCTTTGGATTCTGCATAAAAAGAAACTTGCTACTTGCTACTTGCTACTCGTTTTTGTTGCACAATTTGATTCTTTGTAAGAATGTGCTCAAAAGTATCCTTAAAAAATGCATGCCATTTCTTTTCCTGGACAGTGTAAAAGGCTTTATGCATCCCTTCTGAACTAACAATACGCTTCTGCTGCACATTGTTACTGGCCTAAAGTATTTTGCCCTTTGATAGGGTGGAGTGCTTTTCAAAGGGAACTTACGAGGGAAGTCTGATAAGAGTTTTGAAAAGATAACAAGGAGATTAAAGGTATTCTCTTCAAAGCTGATTGTCAAGTTCTAGATATCTGAATGTTCATGCTTTTCACAAGAAGTTTCTCATTCCTCTACAATCGTTATCATTTCCTTAGCAAATTTTCTCGATTAAAACTAATGCCTATTAGGTGGAGATATTTCTCCATAGTACTCAGCTTGTTACTCATGTAAGTAGGTACTCAAATATCAGCTGTAGCTTATAACTTTATAGCACATAAAAAAATAACTGTATTTTTTGCTGAGGATAAGGTACTACATCAGGAATTTTGCAACTGTATTTATTTTGAGAGTTGAACCAAACATAAAATCAGGGGCGGGATTAGGGCATGAATGATAAGTAGAAGACTTGGATGTCATATGAATTGATCAAATGGAGAAGTTTATTTGCAGATAAACAAAATGTAAGTAGGGCTCATTTATTCTTGATACTGCTTTTAACAGAGCAGGTGATAGTCTAAATGCTACTACAATATAAGATCTCTGCATGCAGGATAAATTTGGAGATGAGTATAAGGTTTTCCTTCTAGTCAATCCTGAAGATGACAAACCTGTGGCAGTTGTTGTTCCTAGAAAAACATTACAGCCAGAGACTACAGGTGGATACTCTTTTCCTGTATTACATGCGTTTCTGAGATGATCGGTTATATATATATCATCTCTGGTTCAGCTTATGAAACTAATAACTCAGTTCTGCATCATTCCAGCGGTGCCTGAGTGGTTTGCGGCTGGATCCTTTGGTTTGGTGACACTCTTTACATTGCTTCTCCGCAATGTACCTGCATTGCAGTCAAATTTAATGTATGATCTCTTCTGCTTTTGTTTTCAATTCACTAGCTTTCCAAATTCCAATACTTCAACAAATTAGGTTTTTTTTTTTTTTAATTTCATTACACATTCTAGTTTTTTGGTGTTAGGTCAATGGTTGATAATATTGACCTGCTGAAGGATGGCCTTCCTGGTGCTCTTGTTACTGCACTTATTTTAGGCATTCATGAGATTGCTCAGAACATTGTTGCTAACGATTGTGGCGTGAAGCTTGGTGTACCTTACTTTGTTCCTAGTTGGCAGGTGAGATTCTGTTCATGTGTTTTCAGAATCTTTTCATATGTACTCACGATTTTAAGGTTGACACCTCTTAGAAAGTTTACAACATGATAAGATAGCAATGAAAAGAACTTAACATCAATGCATTCCATTACTTCTTTATTAATATTATAATTGCATGCACCATGGTATATCTGGGAATACTGAGGAAGATTTTTGGTGGCAGATAGGCTCTTTCGGTGCCATTACAAGAATCATAAATATCGTACCTAAGCGTGAGGATCTTCTCAAGGTTGCTGTGGCTGGACCTCTTGCCGGTTTCAGCTTAGGTCTTGTTCTTCTACTTTTGGGGTTCATCTTACCACCTAGCGACGGCCTTGGCATAGTCGTTGACGCTTCGGTATTTCATGAATCATTTCTAGCTGGTGGCATAGGTAATAATAAGTACGCACACCTTCATTGTCCAACGAAGTGAATTAAAACTTGCAGCATGTCCTAGTCATTTGATTTAGTTATGGTTCTTGTATCACAGCTAAGCTACTATTTGGAGATGCTCTCAAAGAAGGGACACCCATATCAGTGAATCCTCTTGTACTTTGGGCATGGGCTGGACTCCTCATCAACGCCATCAATAGCATTCCAGCCGGTGAGATTGATGGTGGGCGTATTTCATTTGCCATTTGGGGTAGAAAGGTAACTTCACTCAGGCTTAATATACTTTAGCAACTGTTTTTCCTGTGTATAAACTTTGTAAACCACACTTGCTCTTCTTGTCAGGCTGCATCAAGAATATCGGGCGCGTCAATCGCGCTGCTGGGACTTTCTTCGCTATTCAACGACGTTGCATTCTACTGGGTAGTCCTGATTTTCATCTTGCAACGAGGCCCAATCGCTCCGTTGGCGGAGGAAATAACAGATCCTGATAACAAGTATGTTGCTCTTGGGATCAGTGTGTTGATCATTGGGCTGCTTGTTTGCCTGCCTTACCCCTTCATGTTCTCAAACGACTCCATGACAAGTCTGTAGATTGTGTTCTATACATACCATTCACTCAAATCAGGTTTTGTAGCCCGGAAAGAATAATACCACTCGCACCAGTTCATAAATCTTTTCAAATATGTGAATTGTCTGGTCTATAGTATTTTTCGTAGTTTAATGTGATAAACACAAGAATTTTTTGCGCTTTTATTATAGTGCAAAATTGCAAATGCACCATTGTGAAGTAGTCTTAACACAAAACCTACATATATACAATACTTTATATCACAAAATCCGAATGCTCGGAATTTGACAATTACAGCATTGTAATTGTCATGTGGTGGAGAGGTGAGATAAAAATCAAAATTGAAAGATTGAATTTGTCGATGCACAAAACTCTCATTAACAAAAACTTGATGATCTATACAAAAAGAGCTTGATAGTACAAAATTTTGAAATGTATGTTTGAACAGAAAGGGGATACAGAAAAAGGAAAAAATTCCCATTGCGCCTATCCTACTCACAAACTGGACTAGCCAACGGCGCGCTCACTCTTCATTCTTCCATTGCTTCAAGATTGAAAATTTGTCTTAACGGACGAATCGTCGATCTCTCTCGAAACAATAAGGGGGAAATCGAGACAGCAATTGACAGTTGGATCAATTTTCACAGAAAGGTACTCGATCTACTCCACATCCCCCATTGGGGCAATTAGTTAGGGTTCGAAACTTTGTTGCAAATTGGGTTTTTTGGGGAGTTGGTTGTATAGGGGATTTTTTTGTTATTTTGTGCTTCTTGTATCTATAATTTGAAATTTTGAATCTTTAGATTCGATACTTGTGTTTGTTGGGAGGTTCTTCTTCGCTATTTGGCTGCCCCTTCGTACATTAGTTGGTGAGAAAATGGGCTTTCATTTCTGTTGCTAAATCTGGGCAAAATCTATGGCGGTTTACAGTCCCATAGTAGAAAATTCAATACTTGAATGATACATTAAGCAATGGCGGATATCCGGGAAGATGATTTTAGCTGTTGCATATTCATGTAACTCGAACGAATTTGAGAATTTTATGTGAGAACATCACAAATGACACGCTAAACTATTGATTTTAATGTTCGATGGATCTGAGTTGTACCGGGAAAAAAACACTCCAATTGATTTTCATATTGGTTCTTGTGCTCTTGTAGGTGGTGGTCTAGTTAGGGTTACACTTTGAACAGAATTGGGAAAAAAAAATGAGTGATTTAGTAGCTGGTGCTGATTCAACACTAGCTGAAACCAAAGGTAGTTTTGACGCGACTCGAATCCAAGAGGTTAAAGCCTGGCTAGCCTCTCAATTTGATGCTGCTGGTAAAGATTTCCCTGAGTTCGAGTACACGCCTTCTAGCATCGCCCATCTGCATAAACTCGCCACCATCTCTCAAGCCAAGACCCAAGCCGCTGGAATCGTAGCCAATGATTTCCGCCAAAAAGCAGCCGAATATCGTGCTCAAGGTTTACAAATGAAAAATTGTTTTGTGTATAGCTTGAATTGTTGGACTGTTGATTTTCGCTTTTTAACTGTTTTTCTTTTCATGCAGCTGCCAGAATAAGGGAGATTTTGGAGAATGTGGGGTTAGCACAAGAGAGTTTGCCATCCAATGTTGTTTCATCAGCAAAAGTTCTCGCAAGTGTAGCGAACCACCTAAATATAAGAGACACAGAGCTAAGCAGGTGGGATTTCTACAAACTGAATGTTTGGAATTTTCTGTAGAATTTGGAGCTTTTGTTAAGATAAATGCATTCTCAGTTATCTTGTGGCGATGGGAGATATTTCTCTGAGGAAGTCAGGGATAGAAGAGAAAAAGGCTAAGGTGCAAAAGGAGTCAGACGTGCTTTTTCTATATATTAAAAAGGCTATAACAAGGATGACTTATTTGAAGAGGTATCTTGCTGTGTATATCGCGGGTGCTTATTCAACATAATTATTCTTTCTTAGTACTTATAGCTGACTTGTGGATAAATTTCAAATCCTTTTTAGAATTCTAGCTCAGTTAGAGGACGAAGTACCTCCTTGTGAAGCTCAAATGGAAAACTGGAAGACCAATCTCGCTCTAATGATTTCAAAAGAGCGAGAATACAATCAGAGATATTCCAATTACAAGGTACTGCATATGCTCCCATTCTAACACAGCCTTGCATGTATGCAACAGCTAAATGCATTGCTGTATAGTCATTTATGTAGTTATGTCGCAATCCTGAGGTGGAATTTTGATAGAGAATAGATACGGTAGAGTATTTAAGTGACTGAATTGACTCATGGCTGTGCACATTGGGATTATTGTTTTGCGGTGAAACAGAAGTGAGCTGTGGTGTATAGTTAAACTGACACTGCCATTATACAATGTAGATTTATCATGTGTTTGATTAGTGCTGAAATTGCTGTGGCCTAAACGTTTTATAAGATCATAAAAAATGAACTAAAGTTGTGAAGATAATGGGAAGCAGGCGCTACTTAATCGTGTGGGATACACCCCAGAGATGAGCCACGGCGTGCTAGTTGAAATGGCAGAACACAGGAAGGAGCTTGAAAAGAAAACAAAGCCAATCCTCGATACCTTGAGAAGCTACCAGGATCTGCCACCTGTAAGCCGAGTCCAGAACTAACTAATATAGCATCTGTCTTGATTGCATATCTGATTTTGTTGGTCAATTGTCTTTGCAGGATAAAGCATTGGCTGCCCTAGCTATTGAGGACAAGAAAAGGCAGTATGCTGTTGCTGAGAAGTACCTTGAAGACGTGTTGCAGTCGGCTATCTGAACCTGCGATTGATACTTTTCGGTCCCATGTACCTGTGTGTTTGTTGTGATTTTTGTGTTTAGATTGAATTACTTGATGATCACTTGTCTGTGATTGTTTCTTAGCTTGAAAGTTGAATGGCATTCTGATAGAGACCTATGATATGTTGATATGAACTGCACTTGTGTCCTGTAGCTGATTGCCAATACATCTTGGCCTGGCTTGTTTCAGTGAGAATCTAACAAATTTCATGTATTTTAGCAAAACCAGTGAAACTAGGCAATAATTTGAAATGACATTTTGCAAGACTTTTTAGTGCCACAAGTGCAATTCCACCAACCATAATTCCATTTACAGCACAGCAAATTCAAACCCTGATTAATAAAGCCCTCAAAACCAACCTCATATTAATCCACTGCCAAACCAAACAGGCTCCCAAAAATTACATGATGGCTCACTGTAATCAATGATCCATATTAGTCTGTTGACATGATATTAAGGTTTTACCGTTGATCATTACTGTATAATACCCAACACAAGTTACACAACTGTGCAGATTAAATCAAAACCCTAGCTCTTATATTCTGGTATATTTGTTCGGGTTTATTTGGGCTGGATGTACTGATTCTGGCCCAAACAGCCCAATTCTTGGAGTCTCTTTCAAAAGCCCAATTACCGAGCAGATTTTGGGAACGACGTCGTATAGGTTTTTGGCTGCCTTTGAATAACTACATAATGAACCCGAACATAAATAGAATGTGATAGCTAGTGTGTATATAAACACATATGAAAAACGTAGTAAAATTAAAAGTTACATGCAGTTTGAGCCCTAGCTTGAACAATCAACTTCGTAGTGCAACATACATATTAGAAAATATAGCAATCGGAATAACATACGTACATAAATTCATGCAATGGATTATGATTTTAGAAATAAATGATTTGATTAACTAGTGACCTATACCAGGACTTGGAATATCTTCATGCTGCCTGTAAAAATCATTGTTATAGTAATCGTAGTCATCTCCTGAGCTTTGTTCCGTCGCCCGAGGCTGAAGTGGCGGTCGCCGATGATTCTTCAAGTTGATGGCGGCCGGAAATCGGGCGGCGGTGTTAAGCGGGAAAATAAGGCTCCAAAGAATAGCATATATTAGAATAAGATTGGCTAATTTCATGGCAGATTTCCTTCAAATTAAAATATCTTCAATTCGCTTGAACTAGACGTACGTATAACGGTCTAGATAGGGCTACGTAAAGAGTTTTATGATTTTTGACACATTTACATACAAAAATATGCGTATCTAACACATGCACGTACGTAAGGTATATATAGAAGAATGTGAGATCGGGGAAAAAAACGAGTTGGTTGACATAGTATAAAGGATCGATGTGGGCACAAAAGACGAATCATAATGTTTGCCCTAATGTGACGTAAACAATGTAGCAAACAAAATGATACTTATCGAGCTCTAATTAATTAATCTTCCTTACAAAGTTGTTAACATCATATGCATGGCAATTGATGGATTAGAATATTATATAATAGTATGTACTTCTAGATTGATTCATGATTTCTAGAAGCGATTTTTCTAATAAAAATCCAATTTTAAATCGATAGTATGGGCTGAATTTATAGTCAGTTTTTAAGTTCTAGGCCTGTCAAATCTCATATATTAACGTTCACTCTTCTTATTATGCACGCGATATAAACTCAAATGTAACTTATTATACAATTACAAACTTGGTAGCTATAGGTATTATATGAGCTTTGCAGTAATTGTCAATTACTCCCTCCGTCCCTATATGTATGTCCATAAAGCACAATTTCGCGTAAATTAAGAAAATGTGTAAGAGGTATTTGGTGGAGTAATATGAGTGGTTGAAATGAAGAAGGTGAAGATGGGTTAAGATTAAAAAATGGAGGTTGAGAAATTTAGGTCAAAAAAATTAATCCAAATATACCTTAAATGGGTGTTTTCTTAATGAAAAAAATTCAATAAGTATGAATATTAAAAAAAATTATTGAAATATTGTTTATTTTTGGGTTTATGAGAGTTTATTTGTAATGTATTTGATGGAGATGATTGGATGGAGAGAGAAATGGAGAAGAAAAGTAAGTAAAAAGTAGAATGTATAAGGGTAAAAATGTAAAAAAGTAGTGATATAAATGGAAAGAATAGAATTGTGGACAAACGTTCCGGGACGATGAAAACGGAAAGATGGACAAACATAAAGGGACGGAGGGAGTATTTGGTTTCAATAAGATGGAATCAACGATATGATTGGTGCTCTAGCCTTTTGACTAATCAACGGAAATCATGACTTGACCGTACGTACACGTTAATTTGCCTAATTAACTTTTTACATGCATAGTAAATAATACCGAACATTTTCTTCCCAAGAGGTGGTCGTAAATATAACTGAAATAAGTAGATATGAATATACAAACGGGAGTCATTTTTTGGTAGAAATAATATAAAAAATGATCATGTATTGTTGAGAAATTAATAAAATAACATCGTTATTAATCAGCGCAATTTTGAGCTAATTTTGTGATGTAATCTATACTACCTATAGTATAAAGCGGAGACAATGTCTTCATAAAAATTTACGCCACGTGTCATTTCAATAATAAAATAATCAATTGGGCCCTCCTTTATACAAATTAGGTAGTTAGAATCTCATATAATCTTACCAAAAATTATGAATTATCCCGAAAATTATAAATTATCACTTACCAATAATTAGTTATAATCTTCCTATAAATATTACTATTTAATAGAACATGATATTTATCATAAAGTAATTGTTAAACAAATCTAACTTATTTATATTATGAGTTGATTTAGGTAAAAACACACTAATTCTAATACGAAGATAAATATATATGATGCTATAATTTTGACATGACATATCTATATTAAATTGGATTTTTAATCACATTACCCGTACTATGTACGGGGGTTAAACTGGTAGGGGTAATATATGCATGCAATACGGTATCGCAGTTGTTAATAAAGCGCGCAAATTTCATAATCACTAATGTTGGTGATTGAAATGATTGTTCTACTTATTATCGACAATCCTAATGATTAATTGTGTACGTAGTATTTATTTAATTTATTACTCCCTCCGTTTCGTAATAAATGTCGTTTTAGCTCTTAACACAGTTTTTAAGAAAAGCAATCATTCACTTTAAAACTTACAGTATAACTTTTTCTTAATCTTACCACTCATTATATTTTTTTGGCCAATGAATGAACAACTTTAGTCAACAAATACACATTCCAATAAAAATTATCATTATTCACCCCTAATAAATTACTTTGAAAACCTAAAACGACACATATTATGAAACAAATTTTAAATGCTAAAACGACAATTATTGTGAAACGGAGGGAGTATTTATTACTCCCTCCGTTTCAAAATACATGACCATTTGGACATTGCACATATATTAAGAAAAAAATGGTATTCCTATATTGCCCCTATCAAATGTAGAGTTAATTATTTGTTTAAAGAAATATGAAAAAGTGTAATGATTATGATAAAGATAATTATTAGGGGTATAAATGGAAAGAGATGGTAAAAAATGTGAAATGGACAAGTATTATGAAACAAGAAAAAGTGATCATATGGCCATGTATTTTAAAACGGAGGGAGTATCATTTAATGTTTTTCAAGAAAGGGGAAGATAGACTTAATATGGGTAAAAAACAGGAAAAGTTGTTACTGATAATTAGCTAAGTACATAGATCTCGGTAACTTTGGATGAGAAAAAAAGAAGCCTTATTAGTACGTTACAAGCTTTGGCTAATTCAGTTTATATGAATCATAACTCGTAAGGAGTGTAGAAGCTAGCTAGATGCATGATAGTATAGTTAGTACTTAGAAGCCAAGCAACAAGAACACAACACATACTGTACATGTTTAGCTACTTAATTATAGTTAGGTCGTAAACCCTAAATTACGTGCTCTTATGATCCTATAAGGTGCTATATACGTAGGAGTCAGGACCACACACTATACGTTAACCCCATGTTTTCTTTTTATATTTCTTGTTAATTCCCTTATTGTACGTGATGCTAGTATATATATTTACGTGTTTAATTAATTATAAACCACCTTAGCTTCTAACCCACCAAAATAACAACTTGACCACAATCAAATTAGCACTGAAGAAACAGTGATGTGTACTTGGAAATGGGTCCAATATTGTTATGGAATATGAAGGTGGTCGCCATTAATTCCAAAACCGAAAAGCAATAGTTTTAAGATTATGTTGGGGGAATTGGCAGCTGAATGAATTTGGTCAAATGCATGTGAAACCGCCCACGGTCCACCTCTCTCTTCTTTAATGGGCTTTGCCAGATTTCCACCGGCCCATTCTCTCACGTATGTACCAATACCGATTTTCCTTTTTCCGTGTCTTAGCATTTCTTTTTCTTTTTTTTTAAGATTCTACTTATTTCTTAATATATATATATATATATGTTTTTATATGGTTAATTATTTTTTTAAAAAAATATTTTCTAAATCAAAAACGAAAAAAATAGAATAGAAATAGGTGATTTTGATATTTGAACATTTCAACCACACTAAATACAAAAAAACGCGTGGGGCAAAAAGTAGGCAAAAGTTCACTTGATGAATTATAAAGCTACTATTGAAAATATGTCAACTCCCCACAAACAAACACTACTCAACAAGTCTTGAGCCACCTCTTCTCATTCACACACACACGCATATAAAACCCTTAACACATATGACATATCTACAATCACTCTCTACATTACTCCACAAAAAACCCTTCTTCTTCTCATTCCCAATCCAACTCGATCTTCATACTAGCCAAGCCCAACCCTTTCCATGGCGGCCTCGACATATCGTTCGTCGGCAATCCTACTCATCATCTGCCTCTCATTGTTGGCACACCACTCCCAAACTACACATTCTCGCCCGCTCTTGGATGCGGGCCCACACGGCTCTCTCGTGTCACGCCAAACGGGTGGATCCGACGCCAGAGTCGAGGCTCAAAACCCTCTAGAGACGAGTAGTGGCGGTCGAGGAGAGAGCTCGAGGTTGTACTACAACATGCTCCCCAAGGGGACCAGGGTTCCGCCTTCTTCGCCAAGCGGTCGGACCGACTCTCTCCACAACTAGCTAGCTAGCTAGCTAGCCACAACGCCTCACCTCTTACTATTACTTTTTTTTGTTTCATTAGGGTTCATATATAGATACTTTAGATCTCTATACCACTACGTATACATTCTTCAGATATTGCATGTGTATATATATAGTTGTATCAGTGTGGTTTATGTGCTAGACATGGTTGAGTTTATATTGTATTAGTTCGATCTCTAGCACTCAATTTTAAGCCCTTTCCGAATGTATATATGAACATCATATCGATTGTTGTTGAGTACCATTCTTATGTATATGAAAGGTCCACCCATTTTTTCTTACAAGTCAGTAGTGTGTCAAAAAGTCGGATCGATCAAGATTGGAGGGCATGACATTTGCATTATATTTTATATATGGTACAAAAATTCAAATTTGGACAGCTGAGGATCAGTAGAATATATTCAACCGGTATTCACCACCAAGTTTCAAATGAAGCGCACTAGCAAGTCGTTAATCAGAATAATAAATCATTATAATTTATCGATAACATAGACTCTTAAGTCTCTTAGTGTACACCTATAGTACATTAATTTGAGGTTGGTTAGGGAGCTTGATCTTCTTTTGTTCCACAAAAAGTGAGGCTTCAAAGCTTGACCTTTTCTCATCATATCAAATCAAATCCAACATTAATTAAGTGGGTGGGGAATTTTTTCTAAAGCAAAGGAAGGTGACATATCACGTACATATGTTAAAAAGGTAGTGCTCAAACTGTATATACTTTCAACACCCTGAATTTGTCAAAGAAATTAAACTACTTTTCTCCAACTCTTCCACTCATACTACAATCTAGCTCCCACACACATACTTATATTCGTAAACCCACCTCTCAAAACTCACTAAACACCCTGAATTAACTTTGATTACAGCATTAACCCAATCACATTAATGGCAGAGTTGCATGGAAGATCACCTCAATTAGCACTTGTGGTATGCATGGTTTTGCTCTTCTTCTCATCAGAATACACTTCACTAGGTGCTCTTGCTAGGCCCTTGGCGGGCCGCGATCGGGCCCGTGTCGTGGACGTCGATGGCCTGATCTCTCGGCCCGTGAAGGAGCTCTACTTGCTCGCAAAGCTTCCGAAGGGGAGCTCGACGCCTCCATCGACACCGAGTGGAGGAGTCGACTCTCTCAATGACTAGGGGGCGGAGCTAGCTACATACAAAAATTCAAAAACCGAGTATCAGGGCTAGTCCTTAATCTATATTGCAAGTAACGGCTTAATTCCTTTGCAAATGCATGTGTCTTTTTTTTTGGAGGGCATGCATGAACGTGTGTGATTTGGCTTGTAAAACTTATTTATGTGTACTTGGTTACTTATGTACTATGTACATGCTTTATGAGCTTG
The DNA here is from genome assembly GCA_963924305.1 of Polygonum maritimum. NCBI lineage: Eukaryota > Viridiplantae > Streptophyta > Magnoliopsida > Caryophyllales > Polygonaceae > Polygonum > Polygonum maritimum. The sequence goes on along the minus strand of OZ002731.1, from coordinate 42,214,430 downwards.
TTTGATCAAGCTAAGCATCAGTTTATGTTAGTATTTTTTTGCTGATGAGCTTGTTTGTTGTTTTTCTCATCAAAACTATCCCCTTTGTCGACCATAAAATAGTAAGCATGCATTCTCGATTTGGGTACGTAAAAGATCATTTGGGTACGTAAAAGAGAATCAAATTAAAGATCATTTGGGTACGTAAAAGAGAATCAAATTAACATAAGATTGTACATTTAACTTACATGTTATGTCTCTAATTTATGAAGTCGATCTCCATTGTCCAATCTATGAAATCTCAATCTTTTCTTCACATGGATTTCTATTTTTTTTTCCTTTGTGTTTTGGGCTTGAACTTCAAGGGACCCACTTACATGGTCTGTTTGAACTTTGGACGGTCGAGACAGGAAAACAAGATAGGATGTTTTAGTCGACTATAAAAATCATCACTCTTTATATTGTATTCATTTATCGACCCACTTATTTAATGAATTTCCAACGTCTTCTTACCCGTTCTTGTCCATTGACCAAAAAGTCCCCTTTTAACTTTCAAGAGTCTAATCGTTAACGTCCAAATAACAACTACTCCTACAAACTACAATTCGTGTACGGTTGATTTTTTGTACTTCCAATTTCCCAAAGTAAGGCCGCCGACATTGACAAAATGTCCTTTTACATTTCATGTGCACCTACTAGTCTACAGTCTACTCCTTCCAGACTTAGATTCATAATTCTGTCTGACTTTAATCTTGGAGGAAGTTAATTAGCTAATGACGGATTATAATGTTAAATCGAAAAAAAAGAAGGAATTATAGACAGATGATGGTGAACAAGCTTTGACGACACATCCCATATTAAAAGCCCATAAAACAGTTTGGGCTATATATTAAAGGCTGTCTTGGTTACATGGGTCGGCCCATTAGGCCCATATTCTGATTTTTGAACATCTTCATAAAATTACCCGCTAACAAATGCATATTAGTGTGGTTATTGATCACTAATCACCACCTTGTGTGTTGCCACTAGCCCATTTATGGTTTTTGATCACCTAACCCCACCTTAATATACACTCAAATGTTTGACTTACTTTCACAGTAAATAAAAGTAGTTTTTGGACAATGAAATATGACCTCTGTCTTTCTGTCACGAAATGGTTAAATTCATAGCTTTCTACCATCTTCTGGTATGTTCATAAACAAGAAATTTTTTCGAAACCGGGCACTTTACAATTTTTATTTCCGAAAGTAGGTACAGGAAAATTTTTATTCCGGACATAGGCACTTTGAAGGCGAAAGACGCTGGCTGGGCCAGCGTCTTTCGCCTTTTTCTGGCACCTGGCAAAGACGCTGGACCATCTAGCGTCTTTCCCTTAAACCGTAACAAAAAAATTATTAAATTTGATAGGCATATAATTTGAACTAATTTTATTAAAATTTGATATTAAACTTTTGAAAAAAAAATAATACGAAATTTTGAAAAATAAAATAAAATAAAGAGAGACGCTGGCCCAACCAGCGTCTCTCTATGAAAGACGCTGCCAGGCCAGCGTCTTTGCTGTTGGTGATTTTAGTGTTATCACCTACTGTTACCTATGGGTAACAGTGCCATTTGGTGTGGTCGGGATTCATACGACACTATGAAGGACTCACTTAGCTATATCACGGGTTTGGGGGTGCGGAGTGCACACTTGTGTAAGCTTAGTTGAGATCTAGAGGGAGATATTAAGGAATTATGATGTTACCTATAGGGTAACAGTATGTTACTATAGGGTAATAGTGGAACGGTGTCTCTAAGACAAGAGTTAGACATGATGTTCAAGCTGATCTATAAGTGTTGTTACCTGTTATGGAACAACGACTTTGATGTCTAAGATGATTGACAAGTGTTGTTACCTGGGAGGTAACAGTGACTTTATTGTCTTAGAAGGAACAAAGATGTGTCTGACGGATTGTTCTATCTAATGGAACAATGACTGTTTCCTATGTGAGTCAGATTACTTTGTCTTCCACGTGTGGCTGTTGGTAACCACCGATAACCACATGTAACTACCAGTAACGGCTAGTAACTGCCATTAACCGTTCCCTGTAACTGCTCCCTTGCCTCTATATAAAGGTTGTAGGGACGATAGTGTTGGGGTTAGAACCTTTGGTTCTGGTTGGTTCTTTTGGTCATTGGGAGAACGATTTCTCCATGATTGAACTTCAATGAAGAGTCTAAGTCCATTTTACATGAACTCTAAGGTTCGATCCATTACAAGAGCCTTGTATGGATCGGAGGGTTTGTCTTATCTCACTTCAAATTTCGTGGATTCCCTAAGGCTCGATAGGGGCGAAATATTTGATTTCGGAAAGTGACTACACGATTCAAACCTATATCGGTACAGATACATATGATTGATCTACTGAAGAAAGTTCGTCTTCAACAACTTCCACGAAGAGGCGTTCTACAACAACAACAGAGCACTGTTCCCTGGTTCGACGGAGTTGCTGTTACAGGGGGAACAACGTCAGGCACCAGCAGATTGAAGATCTTCGGTGGGAACAGTTGTTGTAGAGAGCCCAACAACTACAAACGGAATCAAGAATCCAACATTTGCCAGGTCCCAGAAGCCAGCGTCTTTCGCCTTCAAAGTGCCTATGTCCGGAATAAAAATTTTCCTGTGCCTACTTTCGGAAATAAAAATCGTAAAGTGCTTAGTTTCGAAAAAATTTCCATAAACAAAACAATTCCATAAATTGGGTAAGCTAAATTGGATTACGTTAATCTTATCCGGCGTGTCCTAATTCTCAACCTTATCCATTATTTTATTCAATTTAATCACACGCTATTAATTTAAAAATAAGATCACGTCTTTCTACCAAAAAAAAAAAAAAATAAGATCACGTCTGAGACTGAAACAGAGCGACCGTTTGAGCAATGGAGTCCAATACCAAAGCTTGGCTATGGCTTCTCTTCCTTTCTCTGCCGTTGATTTCGCCGGCGATCGCTTTCCGGCCTCTTCCCGTTCTCCGCGACCATCGGATCTTCTCCCACAAGTTTTCTCAAATCTACGACACTTCCAAATACGGAAAGTACCAGCTCAACAATGGCTTAGCCCTAACTCCTCAGATGGGGTACTCTTTTCAGTCCTTTCCTCTCCAATTTCTCTAATCGGTCTTGTTTTGGAACAAATTGATCAATTGATTCTGAACTTGTGTTGGTTTGGTTGACGATTTCGTGCTAATTGATCGAGCTTCAATTTCCGGGATTTCTGCTGAGTTGACTTGAATGTTTATGGTTCGTTTGTAAATTTTGGGTTTGAAAACTTTGTTGGCAGATGGAACAGTTGGAATTACTTCGCTTGCAACATAAACGAAACTGTGATTCAAGAAACAGGTACTATTTTCTTGATTAACCTCTTCAATTGTTTTGAATGATGATGAGACATGGAACAAGAAGAACTTCAATTTTACAATTTTTTTTTGTCCTCTTCAGCGGATGCACTTATTTCAACTGGACTTGCTGATTTAGGCTATAATTATGTTAATATAGGTAAGCCCTGTACAACCCTAATTTTCAGCCAATTCATGCTCTATTTACTTTGAGATTGGCCTAATTTCACTTCTTGTATTTGTTTTTTTTGATTATTGTAGATGATTGCTGGTCCAATAAATCTCGAAGTTCTGAGGTTCAATTCAATCTACCAAACTTACCTACTTTTTAAATTTTGTGCTGGATTAAGGTTCAAATCCTTTTTTGTTATAATGAGATTAACCTTTGATGACACAGGGGAAATTAGTTCCGGACCCAAAGACATTCCCCTCAGGAATAAAAGCTCTGTCTGATTATGTGCATGCTAAAGGACTTAAGCTTGGTATCTATTCTGATGCTGGGTATGTTAAATTTTTAAAGCCATTTTGCAACCATACAATGCTTTATAGATTGTTATGATTAAGCAGACACTTTAACTACATTTACCATATGCTTCAGGGAATTTACATGCCAAGTAAGGCCTGGATCACTCAATTATGAAGACTCTGATGCTGAGCAATTTGCTTCTTGGGTAAGTATGTTTTCAGATTTATAAATTGCTTCTACTGATCACTTTACCATAGGGACTTTTGACATGAGTTGGACTGTTGTTCATCTTGAATTTCAAGGGCGTGGACTATTTAAAGTATGACAACTGCTATAATCTTGGGATTGAACCAAAGAAAAGGTCTGAAATCCTCTAAATATTGTTTCATATGTTGCTTTTTGACCACTGCTATAGAGTGTAATAGTATGATGAAAAAACGAGTCTTTGATCTGCAGATACCCTCCCATGCGGGATGCCCTAAACACAACCAATCGTTCGATCTTCTATTCGCTCTGTGAATGGTAAAAATTGAGCACTCAACTTTGAAAAGATGTATACTTGCTGTTGTTGGTGTAACATGCACCATTTGGGTTTTATATGAGCACTCTCAGATTTTGCTTCTTTATATCTTCTTTACAGGGGTGAAGATGATCCTGCATTATGGGCAGATAAAGTTGGCAATAGCTGGAGAACAACTGGGGATATAAGTGATTCATGGGCCAGGTACAGGATTTTGACCATTCATTTTACATTTTAAAAGATGTAATATGTCTTTCTATGGAGGTTGAGCATCCATCATAAGGTTGCAAGCATGTTGAACGACTAGAGCTTATTTTCTTAAACTAGTAGCATTAGCTTAGGTCTTAAAAATATTACTGCTTGCCTATTTGTATAAGCTACTTTATCACATTCTTTTACCTTGATATGTCCCTAGCTAACCCTTTTTTGTCTCTGTTGTTAAGCATGACACAAATTGCTGATCTAAATGACAAGTGGGCAGCCTACGCTGGTCCTGGGGGATGGAATGGTACCACTTACTACTTACTGAATACTGATCATGAATATGTGTTTGGGATGAAGTTGTGAATATCAAGATAGACTTATCATACGCCAGCTAATGTCGAGTGTTATTTTTGATAGATCCTGACATGTTGGAAGTTGGAAATGGAGGAATGACTTACCATGAGTACCGTGCACATTTCAGCATTTGGGCTTTGATGAAGGTGATCTTCCACAAGCAATGCTTCTTCTTCTTTTTTTTTTTTTTTTCGTTCAACTTTTGCTTGTTCTATTATCAATGTACATAATTCATCTGTATATTATTACGGGCACCCTTGAAAAGGAAAACGAACCACATACAAGTGGCTTTATGCAACACTGGTGATCCTTTATTTCTACACCAGGTTCCAATATGTTATCTGATTTAATGCAAAATAAATTTGTATTTTGAGTTTCAGGCTCCTTTGCTTATTGGTTGTGATGTGAGAAGTATCACGGCTGAAACTTTGGAAATTCTCAGCAACAAAGAGGTGATAGCCATAGACCAAGGTATCATCAAGATCTGTTTACTGGATTTAAATAAACAGAAACTATGTTTTCAAAACTAAGTAGGTGTCCTTGTAAAAAACAATCTTTATAGACCCTCTTGGTGTTCAAGGAAGGAAAGTCCAAGAGTCTGGGCGACATGGCTGTCAACAGGTACTTTTGGCTTTTTGTTCATCGTTCATTGGTCCTTGGTTAATACAAAATCTGTTTGTTTGCCATAGGTTTGGGCAGGTCCTCTGTCCGGAAACCGCTTAGTTGTTGGTCTGTGGAATAAATGTTCAAGTAGCACTACTGTCACTGCTAAATGGGATGTCCTCGGTCTTCAGCCCTCAGTCAGTGTTTCTGTAAGAGATCTATGGCAGGTAAATACACTGCATTCAGTACAATACGCAAAAAATCGTTTAAATTGTTTGTAAATGACCAGGAAGTGTCCTGACCCGTTTTCGATCCAAGGAGATTAAAGGTACTTTTTACTGTTAATATGTGGGTTTTCAGCACAAAGAGATTACTGGAGACGCAGTTGGTTCATTTGGCGTGCGTGTCGCATCTCATGATTGTGCATTGTTCGTTCTCACTCCTCAAACCGGGTCGAACCAAGACATGTAAAAATGTACAAGGGAAAGGAGAAAGGAACATAGAAAACGCTTATGATTGCCAGGAGACATGTTCATTTAGTGTGGGGTGTTGATTCTTGTGATGTGAATGTGAGTCTCTCCTCTGTCCTATGGATTCCAAATCCTAGTGTTCTTGCCTATTTGTATGGAGCATTTGATGACAGAAAAAGAGAAAATAAATAACTCACGTATGATCATGGTATATAAAGACATGATTTTGATATATGGTTTTTAAATGTACTTCAGTATCATGCGTTTTCATTTCGAATCTGATGATCTATATGACAAATCATTTAATGATTTGTCATATAGATCATCAGATTCGAAATGAAAACGCATGATACTGAAGTACATTTATGCTGAAACCAAATAAAACCAAGATAAAAACCATGACAAACATGCCCTGAAACTGTCATGACATACGTCTTTAGATAGGCTAAACCCAGAGTTTTCCAAGTTTCTCAGAGCTGCCATTGCACTCTACTACATTTGTCTCATGTTTTAGGAAGATAATAAAGTTCATAAGTAAACAACAACAATAACGACAACAGCATTACTTGGCCGATGAAACTCGGATAAAACAGCTTATACTTGGTTCTTCTCACACTAAAGCACCGTCTTCTTCGTCGACGCCTTCCCTTGCAGAGGAGGGAACTCGCTCATATCTCCCAACTCAGGAGGATTAGTAAGATTATCCTCCAAGACCCTGCATCACCAAATCCAAAAATAAATCAACTACCGATGAACACCTTATCAAAGAACAAAATGAAGTTAACTATAGCAGCACGAATGCTTATACTATACTTACATTTTCATCTCCTCCTCATTCTCCTCCTCTGCATCTGTTATGTCAATTGGTGGAGGAGTGTCAACACTGTCATCATACACAAGTTCTTCTGGTTGTTTACAGACACAAGACAAGTTTTCCCTTCTCCTACGTCCCTCGTTTGGAACTCTATACGTATAAACCTATATACAAATTTAAAGCAACAAGTTACAAAATAATCATCATAACTCATAAGAGAATATATTTACAACAATTAAGATGGATACCGGTTTAGGAATATAAGTTCCTGTTCCTCTTGAACTGCTTGCTTCTCCTGTTGGCCTTCTGGAGCCATTCGCCATACACAGCGCATTCAGATGATAGCGCTCTGCGAAACCCAAGTGGTTGCACTTGTTCCACGTCTCGGGAATCACCATAGAATTGTTGCAGCCTTTGTAAATTCCAAACTCATGCCACCACAAGCCATATTGGATCCCATCCAAGACATTTTCACTGTCATGAGGATCAAGTGGTTCAGAAGCTTCTGGTTTTCCATCAACTTGGCTTGGGACAAGAGCAAGCCTGCCTAAGGTTGTCTTGAAAAAGGTTTCAATGCCCTTGGATATTTCCTCCTTTGGAAAGGCGAAAATGGCATTAAGGTTATCAGTAGCAAAGTTAAGAGAACTCTTGATCCGGTTGAAATTTGCTGCACAAAAAGTTATTACTATTAGATAAAAGAATATATAAAAAAAGATCAGCATAGCAACCTACAGTAGTAAATATTGTTGTAGGAATGAATAATAACCTCTGTTGACACTGCGACCAATATTATTGTTGCCTCTAAGAGGATCAATGACATTGAGAAACTTCATAGGAAAGCCACTTTCTCCAGCTTGATTTATTCCTGCTGAAAAGAGGCATCGTTCTCTGCATGTTTGCAAGAAATCAGCACTGAGGAGCATGTTATCAGACTCATCCGGAGGCTGTGCTGTTATAATGCAAGAAGGGGTAACAGCGTTAGAGAAAAGAAAATGATAGAATTAAGTCTAAGCAATTCCATTAATCAGATTTCATCAAAACAAAAAATTCAATAATCAGATAATAGAGGGATCTATTTTGATTAATTACCCTTCACTTCTGGAAGCGACGAAACTGGCACCAGACCATCTATAGCTACACAGTGATTTTCCCAGTCAAATTTGCTATAGTATGCTAAGAACTTATGCAGGACCTGAAAAAAACAGCAGAATATCAGAGAAATACACGATTTGATGATCAAAATATCGGAGGCTGATCGAAAGGACTTACAGATAATGGAGAATGCAATGAGGAATGAAATAGATTGATAATGTGGGCTATCATTGTTTCCAACGCATAAGTTGAAATGAGGCCATGAATAGCACCAAGAAGTCGGCTCTCATAGAAACACCATGCTTTGATCAAGATTATACTGCGCTTGAAAAGATGGCCTTTCCCAATCAACTGATCAACCTGCAAAAAAGCAGCCTACCTACATGAAATCATGCACATTTTGGAAATTATTATACAGGAAAACGAAAAGAATAACTATGCCTGTTCAAGAAAGCTCAGCGCACAAAGCCCTTCAATTTGTTTGAAAGAGATGTCTACTGAAATACCCTCAACATAACATTTAACAACTTTCACCTGCCATAAAAAGAATATAAGCACATCATATAATCTGTACATATCACACAAAAAATTGGTCAAGCTCAGTAAAGAGACCTGGGCAGGAACACATTGAACGTCTTTCACTTTGATTTCAGTGTTCATCGTCGCTTCCCTTTCAAGGACACTGCAGACGATGCTTGATAAAGCTTCCTCATCCCAGTGGCTTAGAGCACACAAATCAATATCTCCATCTGGAATATAGGTCTTTAGTGGGACTGACCCGAAAGGAAATACCTATATATGTAAGCAATAAAAGCAGCATCTATGTCAGATTTGTATTCAGATTTTATAATGTATCAATATTGTACCTTTATTAAAAGAGCAACTTAGGAGAATAGGGTATTTTACTGACTATTGAAATCTTAGGCAGCTCACAAGTATCTTGAAAAGATTAGGTTACCTTACAAAATATTTTGTGCTTAAATTGAAGCATCAGAACCAACTAATTTATGGTACCAATTGATATTTTCCAAGTAAAGCAATGATTTACAGTCTTCTCTTACAAATATCAATGACAACATCAATGTCCTAGATAGATTAATAGAAGAAATGACATTTAAACAGCCAATCGCCAAAATATCAAAAAAGACACTACATAATATGCACACAAATGCAGATGGCATAATCATAAAGAAAGTCTTAAGTCTTTAGAGAGATATAGTATAACTCTTCAATACTTAATGAACATGACTGGTATGTATTTTATATAAGTTAGCATCACAAGTCCAACACTTTCATGTGAAGCTTTTCTACTTATGATTTCCCAAGACAGCAACTGTAACACTTAATACTCCAATTAGCATCTGCAAAACTAGATCCATACATATCATCCATGTTCGTATTCGTTTTTTACAATCAAATTAATACCATATAAAATAGATTCACTGCCTGCGGCTAATACTTAATGTCTTGTAACAGAGCCTATGTTAATTAGATATAATGCATCCACACTAATCACTTCCCAACAGAAGTGCGTCAAGCATTATAGGTGTATGTGTAATGCACGAAGCTTATTGACTGTATTAACACTTCAACTATCATGTCAGAGATTGCAAAACAGAAATATAGCAAATGACCTCCTTGAGACATCCCCCACCACCAGAAATTTTCAACAGATGAAAAGCATGCAAATTAAATCATTTTAGATCCTGCAAAAACACTTCACCTTAATTCCATAAGAAGCTCCCATCAAGATTTGAATATATTCAATAATTTGCTTCCTTCTGCGCTCGGACTTCACAGTAGGTTGGATTGCAGACAGTATCTCATTAACCTTTTTCTCAGCTATTTCCCATTCTTCAGCACCAAAATCCAGTAGAGGCGAATTCGAAATGGATGAGGTTGGGGATGGAGATGGGGATGAAAACAAATCGAGGAGAGTATGGAACTGTTCAAGTTTCTTCTCGCCCATATTGTAATGAGTTTTAACTCTACAAACAGATTGGAGAACAATTAGAACTGATCTTTTGATAGACACACAAAAGAACATTTTATCCAAAAAAAAAATTGTGACGTTCAAAGTGTACAGTTTCATAAGGAGTTCTTCAGATGTATAGCTAAATAGAAAATAGGATTTGTGAAGGAATCACAAATTAGCTTCATGAAGTCAAACAGGGTGAATCAAAAAATGGATTCAGAACAAAAGTACCCACAACTTAACTTCAGAAATTACGTTTGCTACTGAACTAAGACGTCACGAAATGGGACTATGCATGATCTGTCAGATACTGAACTGCTCTTACCTGAGCTTCGAGGACTTTCACTAGGCAGTCAGGAATCAAATGAACAATCAAGAAAGAAGAAATGTTTGCTCGCCGGAGAACTTTGCTCTCAATCAAATTGCTTTGGTAATTAGAATAAGAATGGGAGGAAAGAAGCATATATTGCCGCAGGTTCGCAAAACCCGCAGGCGTTACTTAAGAGTCATTTTTCATCCAATGGTTAAGATTAGAGTCATTCTTAATCGACGGCTGTAAGAAGATGCGAGAAAAACAAGAAGTCTGTTTCTTTCTCAACGTGGAAGATATTGCCGATTCTCGGAATAATCACACATTCAAGCACATAGGACCAGCCTGTGTGTGAGCATTGTACGCAATTAAGTGCTGCTTGTCAGAAAAGGAAGTATATTATTCCAGGCAAAGAAGAAAAAGTAAATGTTGAAACAAACTTTTGCTCACGTTTCTACACCAGTAGTCACATTGTATCTAGTGTGAGCTCGTCTGTACTCACATTTCTACTTCCTTGTGTCATACTGTAAACAGAAATTATGCCACTAAAATATCAAGTGGGCAAAATTAAATACATATGAAGTGGGCAAAATTAAATACATATGAAGTGGAATCACAATGGTGAGATGAAATTTCATACACGGAACCATTGTAATTATTGTGAAGACCTTTCATATTGTGTTAGATATCCAATCTTCTCTTGGATATAAGTGTTCTATATACTATCTAAGTTGCAACAGCAATGATGAAACAGAACAATAAATTCATAGTGAAATATTTAGAACGGAGTAGGAAAAGAGATTATATACCACAACATGCTTCAAAAGGTGAAGCCCTCTTCCTCCAGTGGTGAATTTGGGCCTCCCCACAAAACAGACTAGGTTTTGAATCATTGCTGAGATTAGGGTTCATGAGCCTGGCGAAACAACGAAAGGGGTCTTACAGATTGAATTTACGGAATCGTCATAGTTCAATTTTGGCGTTGAATATGGAGAAAGTGGAAAAGATCTTACCTTTGTTTATTAGGGTTTTTGGAACGACGGGAAAAGATACCTTAATTGTTGAGCCAATTGAGAACGATTATGGAATGCGATGTTGTACACAGGAACAATGATCGGCATGTGGGTGAAACGGCCGGAGAGGGCGGCCATTAGACTCAGCAGTTGAGTTTCTGGTCCTTCTGCAACACCGAAGCAATAACCCGCTGAGCTTTCGCAAGATAGCAATGGACGAATTTTGGCGGAAAAAAGAAAACGGATCATCATTTTTGTGGGGTCAAAGTAGAGTCAACATTCCAAAATATTGTACTCCCTCCGTTTCACAATAAGTGTCGTTTTAGCTCTTAACACAGTTTTTAAGAAAAGCAATCATTCACTTTAAAACTTACAACTTTTTCTTAATCTTACCACTCATTACATTTTTTTGGCCAATGAATGAACAACTTTAGTCAAAAAATACAGATTCCAATAAAAATTATCATTATTCACCCCTAATAAACCACTTTAAAAACCTAAAACGACACATGTTATGAAACAAATTTTAAGTGCTAAAACGACACTTATTGTGAAACGGAGGGAGTAGTATAAAACAATATAAATCTTTTTTTTTTGGTAGAAAAAAAAAACAATATAAATCATGACCCTTAATGTAACACAATACTGTACTTTATAACTATTGCAAACCGAATTAACAGATTTGAGATCAAATTTTGATACGAATACGCTTTTAACTCGGGAGCTTATAATCCAAATTCGATAGACCAAAGTCCGAACCTATTGACCTATATATATGTACTTTTATTCATACAATTTTAATTCAAAAATAGTTCTATTCAAATTTTCAAATTTATATATTTAATGAATATACTATTGACAAATGTGAAAATTTTTCACTATTCTTCAAGATTCAATCTTCAAGATTCAATAATGACAAAAAATGTATACTAATCAATAAGAATTTTTTTTAAAGCATATAAAAGAAAATCACCTAAAATTTCCTTATTCGTATAAGGATATATAATAGAGTAAGATATTCTGTATACATAAGGAAATTGGATAAGACATCAAGAAGATATATAAGTTACTTTTTGAAAATTAATGCAAAAAAATAAAATTATTATTTTATTCAGGATTGATGACGTGACGCAAATTTTAACAAAGACTTGGGTTCCGCTTTATATTGTATTATAGTAGATTATAGTAGATTAGTACTTTATCAAATCCCAATTAAAGATATATCGTAATCTCTTACCTAGTTTTTCCGAGTCTATAATGATCGAATTAACAATGAAAATTTGTGTCTATATTCTTTTTTGATTTAATTTGGATTTGATCCGTCAATTACATCATAATGGATTATAGGAGAAAGTATATTTAGGAAATAGAAGATGCGAACCCGACAAACCTCACTCGAGCGGGTTACACTGGATAGTGTTATTGTATCGTAACTTAAAATTATGTAAACTATATAGCAAGAAGACTTTCAATATCAACAACATAAATGATAACTCTAGGAATTACTAGCACCTAATCGTGTTTATACAAGCATCACACATTCACACTCGTATTAATCAAAAAGATTGTGTTGTCCTAAGTGCACTCAATTTGTGAGTTGTTGTGAACAGCTTATAAACTAGATGAAGTTGATTTTTCACTAGAGAAACATGCCACCCACATGTATACAAAAGAGGGACAAATTTACAAGCATATGATGTTAATAGCCAACAAAAAGTTGCTTCAAATCGAGGTAAATCCAACAAACATCATATAAGATGACGACAGTCATTGATATGAACATAGTGGTATAGTGGGTGCTAGTTCAGCTGATTTACTCCGTAATAAACAATTTTCTCCGATTTTGAACAATCAAGGAGTATTATTTATGGGTCCTTGTTTAGGCTCTCGTAGAGAGCATCGTATTTTTCTCTAATGATTGAAACATGGAGCCCAGTGATTGAAGCGTGCATATCAACTTTGGAAAGAAAACCTTCACAAATATATTATTACAAAAAATTATGTTATTTTTATAGGATTTATCATGAAAAGATCGAGTTTAAGTAATTTATAATAGGATTCTCAAATCTTTAATGGTAATAGAAAACAAAGGACCAGACAATGAACTCCAATAATGTTGGCATAATTTAGTACGTACATATGAACCGCCCCCACTTACTTTTGATAGGATGAAAAAATCACCATTAGGTTGCTTATAGGCCCATCTATGAATTATTATCTACGAATTATTATCTATGAATGACTATAGAGTTTCATGATTCACATGTCCAAAAACTAATATTCCATTGATAAGTAAGTAACTAATATACATCATAAAATAAAATAAAAACCCATCAAAAGTAAATTCATATATAAATAATAGTATTGCGATACGTTAAAAGTTCATTAATCATAAATGAATTTTTCCATACTATATAATGTACCTTTAATTTAAATCGTAAATGATATAGGTGTAGGTGTGTAACTACCATGAACATTAGTAGACCTCTCAAACATGTCATTCAGATCGGATTTGGATTGGGTCGATCGTTCGGATCGGATTCGTTCGGGTCAAACAGTTATTTCGTGTCTTGTTCGATTTGATTTGGATTCGGATGTAGGTGTTGTTTGGGTTTGGATTCAATTCGGATTCGGATCCTTTTCAGATTGAAATATTTCGGATTACTTCGGATCATATCAGTTTGGATCGGATGTTGTTCGGTTCGGGTTCTTTTCAAATTGCTTCAATTCAAATCAGATCATTTTGGATCGGGTGATTTCGGATAGCATGCGGAGGCTTTGATAGCTTCTCGGGGTTGGCTCCATGCTTATACCGACATGTCATGTGCTCATTTAGCCATTTGATTTTTTTTTCCTAATTCTCATAATATGTGTAGTTATGTTTTCTTGATTCACTATATAAATGATTTATTTTATTCTTATATAATAGTGGATGAAGAAGAAAACATCTAGTTTGAGGTGGATTGGACAAATATGGTCATTTGGGATCAAAGATCGATTACATAATTGTAACTTATTGTTGAAGGATAAAGAAATGCTCGGTTTTGACTTTGTGTTCATTTTCTTTAAGATATGCAAAATCCAATGAGATGATTATTGTTTGTTTAATTATTAGAACTTGTTTATGGTAAACGAAACTTTTTAGACACAATTCGGTTGCTATTAAAAGTGTAGACGTATTTGTTCGGTCTTTGTTATACATTGTTTGTGTGCACCATTCTAATAATTTGTTCCATTAATGTTATTATGCCTTGAATTTGAATCACACACGCTATATTATGTTTTCTGTTTCTAAGTCTGTTTTAATCCTGCGGCCATATTTGTAATTAGGATTTCTTGAGTCTCTATATAAGCTCTCGAAATACCTAGAGCTTTGTAATCCGAAATCTGTCTTCCATATTAATAATACATTGTTTATTTACATTTGGACATAGGTAATACACCGTTACCGAACCACGTAAATCTTTGTGTCGATATTGTTTATTGTTCTCGTTTCTCTACAACAGTTACTTTTTATTTTTTGTTTTTATTTTCAATAGTATATCTAATCTTATGATTTAATACGGATGACTTTGGGCCAGATTTAGTTCATGGCTTTTAGGATTGGGTGATTTCGGATCAGATTTAGTTCGGGTGATTTCGGATCGGATTGTTTCGGATTAATTCGAGTCATTTCGGATCAATCAGTTTCAAATCGCATCGAATTCAGATTGAGTCGCGGGTCATGTTCAGCTTATTTATTTTTTGTTGTTCGGATCCAATTTTGGATTCATTTTGGATAGGTTCGAATCTCGGATTCGGGTCACCTTGGAGTTATAAACATTAGTCCTCGCTAAACACACAAGTGATACAACTATTCTTCCTCGTAAGGGTCACACTAGCATCTATGATTAGTTATGTGCCCACTCCGACACACACATATATATAAACGTACACCTGTTAGCTAGTAACCGGCAACATCATTTTTCATTAGTTCAACCACAAATGGACACAGTTTCACTTTTACACTATCTCTTCATTATACCGATCCTAACGGCCTTCTTCCTCGCAACATGGCTCAACCTCCACAGAAAGCCCTTGCCACCGGGCCCGACGGGCCTGCCCCTCATCGGAAACCTGAGCATGATCGGTCAGCAAACCCATATCGACCTGGCCCGTTTGGCCCGAAAACACGGCAGCCTCTTCCACATGCGCCTCGGCTTCCTCAACGTGATCACCGTCTCAAGCCCGGAGACGGCCCGAGAGGTCCTCCACGTCCAAGACAAAATCTTCTCCAACAAGCCCGCGACCATCACGGCCCAGTACCTCACGTATGGGCGGGCCGACCTGGCGTTCGCCCACTAAGGGCCCGTTTGGCGCCAACTCCGCAAGCTATCCGTCATGAACTTGTTTGGCAAGAAGCGGGTTGAGATGTGGCGGTCCTTGGCTTGTCATGAGATCGATTGCCTCGTTCGGGCCGTCGGTGGGTCCATCGGGTCGCCGGTCAACGTGGGCGACCTCGTGCATACCCTCAACAAGAGGTTTATCTACCGGGCCGCCTTCGGGTCGGACTCAAACGAGGAGGAGGAGGAGGTTGAGTTCTTGGGTTTGGTGCAAGATCTCTCAAGGCTGTTCACGGAGGTCAGTTTGGCTGACTTCGTTCCGTTTATCGGATGGGTCGGGTCGGGTTGGGTCAGCTCCCGGGCTAAGGAGGCCCGAAAGGCCCTAGACAGGTTTATCGATATGATTATAGATGATCATGTCGATGAGAAGAAGGGGGAGAGGAATGATTTGGTGGGTGAGCTTCTACAGTTTTACAGTGAGGACGAGGAAAATGTTGTTGGATCGAACGATCTACGTGGCCACGGTGACATCCGGCTCACTAGGGAAAATGTCAAGGCCATCATCCTTGTACGTAACTTATAAGTTATAACAAAGTGTGTACATTAGCTATAAGTTTTCACATACTGAAATTATATATGTTTTGACAATCTTATCAATAATAGGATATAACTAGCAGATGACCCGTACCTTGTACGGGGATGTTATTTATTTATTTATTAATTTCTTTGTGTATGAATTTACTATAACAATTACAAATATTTTCATATGTGTAATTTTTTTAAATTGACGCTTATTTTTTGAATTATAAAATGACATAACTCTTGTATATCATTATGTATAAATAAATTTCATATATATATATATATTTTATACATACATAAACATATATTTAAATAATTGAGGAAAAATGACATAAGATAAGATGCATTATCACATTTTATGTACAATTGATACAAATCTTTTGACATCTAAATTAAATTATGTAAACTAACTTATATAATAAGATCAATAAGTTTAAATAAAAACTCGGATTAATATATTATATATTAAAGATATAGATAATATTTAGTAAGTTAAATAGAAAACCAAATTATCTCGTATATATGTTATTGTTTTTTGAAAAAAAAAAAACAAATATATAAATATGTCATGAAAATGTTAACGAATTATTATCTTAATCAAGAAATCTATCTTTTTTTTCCTAAAGTGTAATCAATATGAAGTATTATTGAATATAAATATGTTAGGATACAAAAGATAAAACTTTTAAGTAGGAAGTAGAAAGATAAAATTTCCAATATAATAGATGATAACAAAATTCATATAAAATATATTATTCTAATAAAAGGGGTGATGTGGCGCAATATGGTGGCGGAATTTGCTTCCGCTTTAGTATATAGTAATAGATGTTTGGTGGAACCGAAGCCGTAGCGTCAACAATAGAATGGGCCATGACAGAGCTAATGAAGTGGCCCGAGACCATGAAGCGGGCTCAACAAGAGCTCACCAAAGTTGTGGGCCTCCACCGGCGCGTCGAGGCCGCCGACATCGAGCACTTGCCCTACTTCCATTGCATCATCAAGGAGACTCTCCGGCTGCACCCGCCCATCCCGCTCCTCCTCCACGAGACAGCCAAGGAAACGACCATAACCGGATACCGGGTACCCGCCAAAGCCCGTGTAGTGGTCAACGTGTGGGCCATCGGGCGGGACAAGGACTCATGGCCCGACCCAGAGTCTTTTAAGCCCGAGAGGTTCTTGGAAAAGGGGGCGCCCGATTTTAAAAGCGGGGATGACTTTGAGTTCATTCCATTCGGGTCGGGTAGCAGGTCGTGCCCGGCTATGAACCTAGGCCGGGCTCCATTTGCTCCGGATGACTTTGGCCGACCTTGTTCAGTGCTTTGAGTGGGAGTTGCCAGATGGGATGAGCCCTAATGAGCTCGACATGGACGAGAGGTTCGGACTCACCTTGCCTCGAGCGAGTCGACTCGTCCTCGTCCCCAAGCGGAGGCTCATGTCTCCTACTCCTTGAAGTGCATCATGGTGCATGGAGATCCATGGTGCGTACGTTAAATCCTGATTTGTAATACGTACATACGGAGTAAAATAATAAGAATGCTCATGCATGTTGCCACTGATCGAGTTTTACTCAAACTCGATATCAATATATAGTTCGTGCCTTCGTGGTAGTACTATTAGACGATGACCACTTTTTTTTGAAAGCAAAGACAATAACCAGCTGAGTTATCAGTTAATTAATGGGTTCTACCAAAACAAAAAGGGTTATCAGTTAATGATTATAAAATAATTTTTTCACAAATTCAGTTACTTATACAGGTTAATAAAATGTTGCAAATGTAATGCGAAGATACAAAATCAGCTCGTGCCCGTACCGACACAGATACACCATAAATAATTATGTTTATCCCCACAATAATTCAACACAACCATAATTCAATACAGCCAAAAATCTAGAAAATAATTGGGAAGCAAAATAATTCAACAGAAAAGAGTTTACTACTAACCGAAGCCGAAATTGGCCAGCAAAGATCCGGTTAACCGACATTGGCGAGCAAAGTTCCGGATAACCGACATTGCCGAGCAAGGATCCGGTTAACCGACATTGCCGATCAAATACCCGGTTAAAAGTATTTCGGGCTTTCGCCTTTGAGCAATCGCCCGATTTTAACGGATAACGAATTTCCCAATTTCTGTAGGAAATCCCTGCAACAATGGCGGCCATTTCAGAGGCCAAGCTTCTTCCCCCTTTCTCCTTCCCCAATTCGCACTCCCACCAAAACCTAAAGCCCCAAATTCACTTCTTGAAACCGACTTCGCAAATCTTCTCTTTGGTCGCAAGCTCACAGCCCTCCGTCGTCCAAATCTACGCGATTCGCTGCCGAGCATCCTCCGACGTCGATACTCCGCCATCGGACGGCGCAAACGACGTCCAAGAAGTGGCAATCGAAAAGGTCAAGATTAAGGACCGTCGAAGGGTTGTGAGGATTGCTTGGGAGAAGCTCGTGAGGTGGTCTCGTTCATTGCGCTCCAGGTCCAAGACCGATGTTCTTGAACGAACTAACAAGGTCTGCACTTCTTAAATTGTGTTGTGTGTGTGGAAAATTGGAACTCGCTAGCGTGAAATTGTCTGGATTAGTTGATTAGTTGAACTTTCTTCTGTTAGGGCTTGTTTTTTCTGTTAGAGTTTATGTTTGGTATCAAATTATCAATGTATGAGGTTCATTAGGATAAATCTTGAATAATTAGGAAATATATGATAATTACTCATGGAAGTTAGATGTGAGGTTTTTTCTAATATATGATAACTCTTCAGGTTGTGGTGCTTGGAGGTGGATCTTTTGGTACAGCCATGGCAGCTCATGTTGCTGAGAAGAAGTCCCAGATGGAAGTAAACATGCTTGTTCGCGATCCTCAAGTTTGCGAGTCTATTAACAAAAGCCATTTTAATCGGTGAGCGTTTTTTCTCTCAATCAATATGTCCCCCACAGTGTTCTTCAATCCATGTTAGTTAGTGGTTCTTATTATTCTGTTTTACAGTAACTATTTTCCACAGCATAAGCTTCCGGATAATGTAATTGCCACGACTGATGCCAAGGATGCTCTTCTTGGTGCAGACTTCTGCCTCCATGCTGTGCCTGTGCAGGTCTTTATCAACCCTTTGATCTTATAATCCATCTTGCTCTCTGGCCTTTTCTCAATATTGATGCTGTCTTTTCCATCTAGTTCAGTACGTGTGAATGACCAATTTTGGTTTACTTTGCAGTTCAGCTCAGCTTTTCTCGAACCAATTGCTTCATATGTTGATCCAGGCTTGCCATTTATATCTCTAAGCAAAGGTCTAGAGCTCAATACATTAAGAATGATGTCTCAAATTATCCCTCAAGCACTGAAGAATCCTCGCCAGCCTTTTGTTGCACTTTCAGGACCTTCTTTTGCACTGGAGTTGATGAATAAGTTACCAACAGGTCATCTTTGTTTACCATGAGGAGATTGGATGTGCATGTCAAGCTGCCTTCTTATTTACACCTGCTTAGAACTTTTTTAAATCCCCTCTAACAGCTATGGTGGTTGCATCAAAAGACAAAAAATTGGCGTATGCAGTTCAGCAGCTGCTAGCTTCTGAGAAATTGAGAATCAGTAGTTCCAGGTAGAAATTGTGCTAAAGTTTTGTATTTGAAGACAAGTTTTTAGAGCTCGTATCCTTTTCATTCCTATGTTTACATGTGCTGATTGTTCTTGGGACTAAACCATCAGAACTTAATCTGTGATAGTTTGACCCCAAAAATGAGGCTTGTAACCTCTGCTCCTTCAGTGATGTGACAGGAGTTGAAATAGCGGGTGCCTTGAAGAATGTACTTGCCATAGCTGCAGGAATTGTTGAAGGGATGAACCTTGGTCATAATTCCATGGCTGCTCTTGTTGCTCAGGGTTGCTCTGAGATAAGATGGTTGGCAAAAAAGGTGTGTTGGTGATATTTATTTCTGCTTAGGAGCCAGCCTTCGTTTGTAATTTGCATTTGAAGTAATGATTTGGTGCTTGAAGCTGGTATGGAAATTTCATCTAGCTATTGTTTGAAGCTTAATGTGCATCTATAAGCAATTCACATAAGCTGGCATGGATTTCAAAGTTTTATTAATCACTCTATGACTATTTGGATTATATTTTAAGAGTAGTGAAAAAATTTGGGCAATGTCAGATGTGTCTAAAACTTTAAACTGTGCAACGGTCTGTTAGTCCATAGACTTGATTTGAAGGTTTTACTCATTGTGAGATGGAACACCTCTGTGTTGTCTTCTTCGTTTTCCTTTCTTATCATATACTAATCCGGTTATACAGCATGTTTTCCTATGTTAGTGGTCTCTAATTAGTCTCCCGTCTTTCTCCAAATAGATGGGGGCAAAGTCGGCAACAATTACCGGCTTATCAGGAACAGGTGACATCATGCTTACCTGTTTCGTAAACCTTTCAAGAAACAGAACGGTCGGTGTACGTCTTGGATCCGGAGAAAATCTTGAAGACATACTCAGTTCCATGAATCAGGTGCCACAAAACTCTATCCTCTCTGCCCCCCTTCTTTTAATTACTGATCAAAGTGACTGAACATGTAGTTTCCACCATTTTAGGTGGCTGAAGGTGTCGCAACAGCAGGAGCAGTTATTGCATTGGCCCAGAAGTACAACGTCAAGATGCCGGTTTTGACTGCTGTTGCAAGGATTATAGACAATGAACTTACACCCCAGAAAGCTGTCCTTGAACTGATGAGTCTTCCCCAGGTTATTGCCAATCCTTCATCTTATTGGTCTCTTATATTTTACAGATTTTTTCGCAAATCGGCCTATTAAAAAACCTTCACTAATTTGAAACTTTTGATAAAACCAAGATCACACCTCTTAACATAACATCATCATCATAATCCTTGAACTTGATGTGTAATCTGCATTTTCATGGTTTTGTATACCAGTATCTGAATATTGAGGAACTCAACTGTAGGTTGAAGAGGTTTGATCCCCAAGTGCTCAGTTTTCTCGTCGAGATGACAATGATTTTGATAGGGCTGATGAAGAAGGCTCCCAAATTGACCTCGGGCAAGTTTGTGGATGGTAAATGAGCTGGACATCCAACTGTTCTTGGTGAAATCACTGGGACATTAATGCCGGAGATATATACACCTGAATGTGAATGCAACATCATGACGAAGAAACGGATCGACTACCAAGATACTGCAATTCAAATTGATGGAACAGGCTTGTGTAGAAGAACCTGCAGAACTTTTATGATGTAGGCTTTTTCCCCAGGTCAGTAACATGATTTTTTTTGTAATGTAAGTTTGGGACTTCACTGGATGAAACTGTTAGGCATATATGGAAAATTTCATTCTTGGACCATTTTATTTCTGGAACAATTTGAATGGTCTTCAGTTTGACCTTACGTTGACAGTTTATAATCTTACTTGTCAACTGATGACATGGATAATCACATTTCAATTTGTAAACCTTTTTGTAGGACGTAAGTCACTTCTGGTTGTAGTGCATTAGTGAGTACCAATGGTGATCACTTCTAGTTGTAGTGCATTAGTGAATAATGTTAGTGATTTAGTGGTGATGCATATATAGTAGTAGTACGTAGCTATTTCTTAGTTAGCTAATACTGGTTGTTTATTGACATGTTTAAGCTGTATATATGTTATGTATAGGTTGTGAATATGTTCTACATAGTTGGTGGTAAGATTTGGTTGCATATATGACAATATGAGTAATACGATCATTAATTCTTGATTGACCTTTGTCATTTTCATTCTGGAACAACTAGAATGGTCTATAATTAGTTCCTGAGATTGCGACTTCCTTTGCTAACATGTACAGGAAAATTGGTCCAGTTTAAGCCTTTTAGGTCAATTTATGAATCTTCCTGGAACAATATTTATTCTCTAATGGCACTGTATAGTACGTACGTAGTAGTAAGAGTTGAAAGTCTTTAGTTGTTAGATATTCCGCTTAGTATATTTCATTCAGAAACTATTTATTAATTAATCTATAAAAAAATCTAATCTAACTTACTAAAATAATAAAAAGATACAAAAAATGTCAAAATTGATATACTAAACCCCAGTTTTAAGTTGGTCAAGGACTAAAGAAACATGTACGTGTCATATTCAGTGTTCACACAATCACACCTAGACTTTTACTACATTACGGTTAAAATGTTAAATATCCCTTAATTAAACTTAGGTGGGAAAGGAGCTACTCATCGTAATTGAAATTTTCCAACAAAAGATTAAACAGTCAATTGATTTCCCTCTTTCCTCCCGCTTTCTTATCTTAGATTTAGTTAGGGAAAATAGGTGGGAAATACCAAATACGCATGTTTTACTCGACGACTTAACGTAGGGTTAGGGTCAATTGGACCCATTTTACTACTACTAATTACTGGCTAATTAAGTTAACCCAAACGGATTTTGAACGATAGATTTATACTGTAATGCAGAGATCAGTAAGAAGCTGATGCCATGAAACATGACCCATTAGTTCATATTTCATTCTGGATGTTGTATGAGCAGAAACCGATCACTTCTTGCCCATTCACATAGAAGCCCTTACCTTTAATTAATTTGTTTTGTGTTTTAATGTAATTGCGAGCAAGTTTCAAACGTTAAAAAACACGTGTAATGTTAATGTATGTCAAAGTTTTTTGTGTGATCAAACTTAATGTATGTCAAAGTTGTAACTGTTTGTTGCCGTTTGAAGGACCTCTACTTTCTTAAAAGCAAGCAAAGCACAAGAATATATGTGTAAAAGTAGTAAGAGACGAGAATGACATGTGACAACTAAACTAGTAAACACACGCACAAGAAGTTTAAATCAATTCTTGAGGGTCATATCGGCTCGAAGATGCAGGATTCCGTCGATGAAATACTCGCTATCATCCGCCATGAGGTTGTCCCACGAGACTCCGATACCGTTTGGTTTTGGAGGATCGTCACCTTTAACCAGCTTGCCCTTGGGTTTCCTTATAGTGCGCTTGCTCATGATTTTGTACTCCTTTAATGATGCCTTAAACTGTGTCAAAACAGCGAACTCGTAGTCAATCACGAGGGGAGCCTGCAGGTTTACCAAGCCACATAAACACAGACAGAAGTGGTTGGACGAGCTCCACAGTAGCGCCTCAAGGAGAAGACTTGGGCCTTGGTTGCTACCTAGTGTGAATGTATGAGAACGTAGTGTTGCTTTTGATTGGAATAGGTTCTCCAAATCTTGTTTTGCTAGGTTCAAGTAGACGACACTACTGGGCAGAGGAGCATATGCGCGGTGCAACACCTTGATTGGGTGATACTTGTAGACGCGCTTTGTTTCATGAGCGCGAGCACCATCATCTTTGCCGTGCATCTCGTCCAGCAAAAAAAAATCAAGAAAGTATGGTTGGCCCCTAACTATGGTGTCAAGGTTCAAGTAGGGAAAATGTATGAACCGGTACAAGCGCTTGGGAAAGGAGGTACGCTCGTAGCGAATGGAGGTGGAGGTATCCTTGTTGTGTGCATAGCTCAGGATCAAGCGGTAAACATAGTTTTCGGAATCCACTCGGAGATCGGGACTGCTGAGGACAATCTCTAGAGCAGAAATTGGTAAACCCAGTGCCTCGTTCCTTGACCTTCAAAATCAACCCACACACCACATATATATACATTATATACATATATGTAAGTTAGAAGGTACATATATAGATATTTTAGAAAACAAACATAGACTACTACTTACTTGTGCAAATCCCTATGACGCTCAATGAGATACCTCTTGGCTGCATCCTTAAGTGGCTTAACTTCCTCAGCCATTGAAGCACATGAGGGCTCACCTTCATAGAGTTCGTGTTGTAGAGACATGGTCAACTTCTTCCCATATTCGATACAAGAAGTAACCTCGAGTTTCTCCGCCATCATTCGCACACCCTCCAGTTCTCGGTACGTAGATGCACTTAGGTTGTTGATGTACATAAAATTCAGGAGGTCCATCAAAGCTGCCTCTTCTGCATGTGGGTACCAAATTTAGCAAACAATATACAATATGCATACAAGGTTGAAGCTAGAACTGTTTTTGGTGCGTTAATTAGAAGACAAAAGTAAGCAATTCGATCAAGTAAACAAATTAAACTCGTAGTTAAATCAAGGAAACAAGGAAAAAAGAGCTAACCCTAAGGTTCTAAATAACAGCATACGTACCCGATTCATTGATTTCCAGGGTAGCTTCCTTCTTGCCCGATTCCTTCGCCACCTTCTTGAATAACTGCACAATAATAATAATAATTGAATTAGAACCTCGATCAAGCTAGAGAGCAACAAAACTAAACAAATTAAATTGGTTCATGCATATATAACTATACACACACAGGCGCTTATTTTTACCCTGTTGAAATAGAGACTTTCGGAGGCTAAGATACGAGAGTTGATGTTCAAAGTCACAACCCTAAGCGATATAGTTCGGCTCTCAAAATCATAAACTGCTGCTAGTAAGTGCGGAATCTGAGATCGTTTCGCGAGGGACTTGAGCCACCCGAAGTCCTTCCTCGACACGATCTCGATTCGGAGAACCATATCGGACGAATCCAGATTGTTCAACGCAAACCCTAAATATGCCATCTGCCCTTGAAACCCAAACAAACAATCTAGAGACCTATATGAAACTTCGATATATAATGGCTTGGGAAATTCCAATCCTAACATAATAATATTAACATTATAAATAGAAAATAAAAATAGAAATATATGATAATAAAGTAATCATAAAAAAATACTACTGTTTATGTAAAACAGATTGAGAATGATAAAATTTCCAATGTTTGGTAAAAAAAATATATCTTTTACCAAAAATACAATATTTCCAATTTCCAATCTTATCAAAATTCAAAAAATAATCGCTTTCAAAATCTTATATGGTGGGCCGTAAATTTACGTTGATTCTGATAAATATTAATATTGTACGTTAACAGTATGGATAGATATTGTACATTGATAAGCAATTTATGCAATTATTAGATAGATAAAATTTACGTAGTAAAAGATATCTTTTTTATAATATTGTACGTTGATAAGGTGGTTTAAACAGTACGTATTTTTATTATCTATTTATGTAAAAGATATGATCAAATTTCCAATTTTTGGTAAGAAATTCTATCTTTTATAAAATGGATTCTGGACCCACCATATATTTGATAAAAAAATAGTTTTTATTTGTGCTATTTCATATAATTTGATTAAATTATATATATTCTATTTATGTAAAAGGTATATTCAAAATTTTGAATTTTGCTAAGAAATTCTATCTTTTTTAATATATCACTTAATTGAAAAACATGATTCTAATATATATCTTGAGTTTTCGAAATATAATTACTACGAACTAATTATATTTGATTTACTTAATTTAATTTAAAATTTTTAATTTAAATTATTCTTAATAGAAAAAGTATTGTTGTCACTGTCTAATTTGATTTACTTGAATAAATTTAGCATTTTTAAGCTTAAGTTATTTTCTATATTTAAATAATCAACTATATTTTTTAACCATTATATTTGACTTTTTTTTTCTATCTTGATAACAAACTTGATTTTTTAACCAACTAATAATTTTCACTTATATCTTGATAACTTACATTTTTTTCAATTTACTTATTTACAAAATAATCCCACAATTTATCTCAAATTATACAAACGCCCCTTATTTTCGTAATACAAGCATACAAGTAGTCGTTTTTGCACCACCACATTAATTTTGACCCTACCTCATATATAGAAAAAAATAATTTTTATTATTCGTATTGTATAGGGTTTTCATATAGAATTTCTTCTTATCTATATATAGAAGATTTGTCCATTATTAATTCTTGAAGCATTATAGGGAGAAATCTTTCACAAGTAAATTTGTGGTTTCCTACCTTTTCTATTAAATATTTATAAATCTTATCTAGTCTATCAATTGATGAATTTTTTTAATTGTTTACTTTTATATTTAAATTTATAATAGTCGTTATTAATATATGATAAAAATTATAAGTTAAATATCAATTCATATTCTTATAATCAAGTTTTATAAAAGTATATAAATGAGTGAAAAAATTATGTCTTGTATATATTTTTTGGGTTATATGAACTTCAAAAACAATATCACTCTTCTTAGAAGATAAAAAAAACAATATCCCAGAAAGCTGTCCTTGAACTTATGAGTCTTCCCCAGGTTACTGCCAATCCTTCATCTTATACGTCTCTTATGTTTTACAGATTTTTTTTTCGCAAAATCGGCCTATTAAAAAAACCGTCACTAATTTATAACTTTTGAAAAAGCCAGTATCACACCTCTTAACATAACATCAGCATCATAATCCTTGAACTTAATGTGTAATCTGCATTTTCATGGTTTTGTATACCAGTATCTGAACATTGAGGAACTAAACTGTAGGTTGAAGAAGTTTGATCCCCAAGTGCTCAGTTTTCTTGTTGAGATGACAATGATTTTGATAGCGTTGACGAAGATGACGCCCAAATTGACCCCGGGCAAGTTTGTGGATGGTAGATGAGCTGGACATCCAGCTGTTCTTGGTGAAATTGCTGGCTAATAATAGTCACACATTAATACCGGAGATATATACACCTGAATGTGATTGCTATATCATGACGAAGAAACGAAT
The DNA here is from genome assembly GCA_963924305.1 of Polygonum maritimum. Taxonomy (NCBI): domain Eukaryota; kingdom Viridiplantae; phylum Streptophyta; class Magnoliopsida; order Caryophyllales; family Polygonaceae; genus Polygonum; species Polygonum maritimum. The sequence goes on along the minus strand of OZ002731.1, from coordinate 42,187,741 downwards.
CGACTATCAAGATACTCCAATTCAAATTGATGGAACAGGCTTGTGTAGTAGAACCTGCAGAACTTTGATGATGTAGGCTTTTTTCCCAGGTCAGTAACATGATTGTTTTTTGTAATGTAGGTTTAGGACTTTACTGGATGAAACAGTTGGCTTGTTGGGCATATATGGAAAATCTTCGTTCTTGGACCATTTTATTTCTGGAACAATTTGAATGGTCTTCAGTTTGACCTTACGTTGTCAGTTTATGATCTTTCTTGTCAATTGATGGCATGGATAATCACATTTCAATTTGTAAACCTTTTTGTAGGACGTAACACTTCTGGTTGTAGTGCATCAGTGAGTACTAATGGTGATCATTTCTAGTTGTAGTGCATTAGTGAGTAATGTTAGTGATTTAGTGGTGATGTATGTATAGCATACGTAGCTATTCCTTAGTTAGTTAGCTAATACTGGTTGTTTATTGACATGTTTAAGCTATATATATGTTATGTATATATAGGTTGTGACTATATTCTACATAGTTGGTGGTAAGATTTGGTTGCATGTATGAGTAATACGATCATTAATTCTTGATTGACCTTTGTCATTTTCATTCTTATTTTATTTTTTGAGGAATTGTCATTTTCATTCTGGAACAGCTAGAATGGTCTATAATCAGTTCCTAAGATTGCGACTTCCTTTGCTAATTTGTACAGGAAGAGTGGTCCAATTTTAGGTCAATTTATGAATCTTCCTCGAACAATATTTATTCTTTAATGGCACTATATAGTACGTAACTACGTATGTAGAGTAAGAATTGAAAGTCTTTACTTTTTAGTTGCTAGATATTCCGCTTAGTATATTTCATTAAGAAACTATTTATTAATTAAATAATTAAAAATGTAATCTAACTTATTAAAATAATAAAAAGATACAAAAAAATGTCAAAATCTATTACTATATACTAAAGTGGAAGCAAATTCTGCCACCATATTGCGCCACATCACCCCCCCTTATTTAAAAATCTATCTTACTAAATCTTAATTTTATCATAATCTTATACATACTTAATTAAGATATTAATTCTATCTTATAATTTGAGTTGTTTATTTAATAATTCTATCCATATTTAAAATCTCTATCTTATCATTATACACATTTAATTAATACATATATCTATCATAAACTTTATTTAGAAAAAAATTCTTTTGTCATGTATAAATCATAATCATAATATTTTACCCATTTAATTAAATATCATATTAACTATAGTTTATTTTTCGTAATTTTACTATGGTAAATTTTTAAATCATCAATTGTAGCAAATTCTACCACTATATATGAGAAAAAAGATTCATTATATTAAAATAGAATATTAAATATATTTTTTTACTATCATATCATATAATTAAATATCATATTAACTATGTTTTATTTTTCGTAATTTTACTATGGTAAATTTTTAAATCATCAATGGTAGAAAATTCTACCACTATATATGAGAACAAATATTCATTATATTAAAATAATATATTAAATATATTTTTTTTACTATCATATCATATTAAAATATCAATACAAAAATTAGATGTTATATTTACCATATAGATCGTTAATATAACATATTGATTACGCTTTAGAAAAAAAGATAGATTTCTTAATTAAGATAATGATTCATTAACATTTCATTAAATATTTAAATGTTTATTATATAACGATTTCTTAATTATGTTTTCAAAAAAACAATAACATAAACCAAATTAACTTATTAAATATCATCTATGTATTTAATATTATAATATACTAATTTGAGTTTTTATTAAACTTATTGATTTTTATTATATAAGTTAGTTTACGCAATTTAATTTAAATAACAAAATATTTGTATCAATGTTTAATAAAATGTGTTAATGCATCTTATCTTATGTCATTCTTTCTCAATTATTTAAATATATGTTTATGTATGTATAAAAAGTAATATATAAATAAAATTTATATATATATTATGATATACAAGAATTATGTCATTTTATAATCCAAAAAATAAGTGGTGTTTTAATATAAAGTATACATATGATAATATTTGCAATTGTTATAGTGAATTCATACACAAAACAATAAACAAATAAATCCCCGTATCTGCTAGTTGATATACTAAACCCCAATTTTAAGTTGGTCAAGGACTAAAGAAACATGTACGTGTCATATTCAGTGTTCACACAATCACACCTAGACTTTTACTACATTACGGTTAAAGTGTTAAACATCCCTTAATTAAACTTAGGTGGGAAAGGAGCTACTCATCGTAATTGAAATTTTCCAACAAAAGATTAAACAGTCAATTGATGTCCCTCTTTCCTCCCGCTTTCTTATGTTAGATTTAGTTAGGGAAAATAGGTGGGAAATACGCATGTTTTACTCGACGACTTAACGTAGGGTTAGGGTCATTTGGAATTGGACCCATTTTACTACTACTAATTACTGGCTAATTAACTTAACCCAAACGGATTTTGAACGATAGATTTATACTAATTTTGACCCTTGTAAGAACTGAACATTTAGATTGTTCTCAGATGCAGCCATCGAGATATACATCGACTCCACTGACATGTCTCAGTTTTTCCAACATTCATGTTACCTTCTTTTCCACTTCTTTACATCCACAAACCAAAATTAGATAAAAAATCAATCCACTTATATGGAGCCACAAAAAATAAATGGTAAAGTTAGGAGGAAATTTAGTTCTTTGTTGAAATTAAAGGATATATCAAGGGGACCGGAAACGGTCCATCCGTTGACTCAAACCCAAGGAAAAAGCATGCAATAAAATTCAGAATGTTGACTTAGTCTAGACAAGATTCATGTATATTACTATTACTAACATAATAATAATAAGGAAATTAAGTAATGTACTTGGAATTTTCAAATCAACTTTCCTTTCTGAATACTTCTTCCAACCACAAGCACGTACTCCCTTCCGAGCAACTACGTACGTCTTGACACCCTTTCTAAACTTTATATTGCCCGAAATTAAAAAAGACTAAGTAACCCACCCCCGCCAAAAAAAAAAGGGAGCGAAACTTTTAAATGGAAGACATAATAAGGTTTGTAGTCACCGGGTGCAAGTTAGCCCAAGATCTGGAATCCAACCTCGGCCGGCTAACCGGCACGGGCCAACTGCTCGAGAAATGCGAGCAGATCGCGGGCGCCTTCGCGGCGGCCAGCCACAGGCTTCGTGCCATCCAATGCCACGTGGAGCTGCACGAACAGGAGCAGAGGGTTAGTCATGTAGCTCCCGCTCCGGTGGATAGCGGCGGGCCCGACATACATGGTTCAAGTAAGGGGAAGGAGCAGATTCCACATCTTGTGGACGAGGTTCCGACGTACGAGGTCAGGGGTGGTGCTGGTTGTAGCGGCGGTGGTGAGGGTTCGTCGGTGCAGAAATCAAGGAAAAGGTACGAATACATATGTTCTGATATCATGTTAAAGTCGATGAGCGACATGATGCATTTTCCGAGAACTATGTATGTTGAACGTACATTTGGATATAATGCATACCACCGAATAGTTAATTAAGCCTTCATCGATATATCCTAGGTAGTATATGTGTTACGTTTGTAGGTAGTATATATGTTACATATCTACGTACTAAGAGACTTTATTTGTACCACTAAACAATCTGAATGCAAATGCAAAACTAGGAAAGACGAGGCAGGAAAACAAACGATAGAGGTAGCAGCCCCTTTGCATGGCAACACAGAGATCCCTCCAGACGACGGTTACACTTGGAGAAAATACGGCCAAAAGGAGATTCTTGGTGCTCAATACCCCAGGTTTGTACGTACGTAATAATAGCATGTCATACTCGATCATACCATGTTGAATTGAATCTTGACTCGGTAAAATTACGTATCAAATAAATCAATGTGATTAGAAGCTAAACCGGATTAAGTTACCTAAACGCACCACATAGTTTGCACGTATTAGGTTTGCTCATGGTTTGACCTATTCTTGCATGCATTGAACGTACAAATAGGGGATACTTCAGATGTACACATCAAAGACTGTACAACTGCCCCGCCAAGAAACAAGTCCAACGCCTCAACAACAACCCTCGCATCTTCCAGGTCACCTACCGGGGCCGCCACACGTGCCAAATGTCATCCACCGCCCCTGCCTCTGCCATCCCTCCGCCCCTGACTTCGCTCCCTGCATGGCTCGCCATCGAGCTTACGGCGATGACACAGCCACTGGGCACGAGTACGTCGTCGGTGAATGTGGCGATGGACCACGGGAGAGATCATCAAGGGGATCATGGGGCCGCCACCGACGTCGTTGACTTGGCGGCGGCCATGTTTAACTCTTCGGCCGGGAGTGGTGGCGATGGCATTGACTCCATTTTCTCCAAATGACGTTCGACTATTTATACTTTTTAAGTTATAAAAACTCTTCATTTTTGCTTGTAACATACAGTATGTATTTTGTTCCTTCTTCTTTTTTTTGTTTGCGAATTTATATATATCAAGCATTAATTTATTTTCTATGTATTGCTATATATATATACTCCGTATCTTCTAGATCGAGAGAGTATTTTGGAGACACAACTAGTATTAGTAGTATTTATATTTATATAGTATAAGAAGACATTAGTGGATGATCTGTTATTAATTAGCAGTGGTAGCACCCATGTAGCTACTTTTTAATTAACTTATAATAACTAGAAGCAAATGACTAGCACATTGTACTGGAGTAGGGATGCACATGGGTCGGGGCGGGTCAGGGAATACATTCCCGATTTCCGTACCCGTTTACTATTTTCATACCCGTCCTCGTTCCATACCCGTGTAATCAGTGGCGGAGCCAGGGCTTTATGTTAGAGGGGTCACAAATTAATATATATTATATTAAGATTAAATAAGTTGAACTATTTTGAAAAAATATATTAAAAAATTCTTTTTTTTTGGTGAACAAATAAAAAAGTTCATGAGTTACACAATTTAAGGTTAATGTTTCAAGAGATATTTAGATAGAAGGTCATAGATTTCATATGTATTTATGCGAATGTAATATAAACCCCGTTTTTTAGGTTTTTGGCATAAAAATATTATATAAAGTCCATTAATTTCTCTCACCTCCCCGTTTTTCCCGATCGCATCTCTCTCCTCTCATTCCCTCTCCCTCTCGTGATTTCTCTCTCTCTCTGAGTTCCGACGAGCGACAGGCCGACGATATTGACTTGGCCTCGGCTCCTCCATCGACCTTACCTATGCAACCGGAGAAGCAATCGGCTATCGGTGGAGCGCGTGTAGATCGGGGCGGTCGGAGGATGAAGAAGCCATGGATGCTATTGCTCGTTGCCGTCGGAGTTATAGCGGCGTTGTTTACGCCGATCTCAGCATCCGAGTCGCCGGAGTACAGAGTGATCCACGTGGAACCGGAGTTCGAGGTCAGATTCTACAAAGAATCCGTCTGGATGTCCTCTCCTGTCAACAGTCAACACCGACATCAAATCCTTCCATCTCGCCACCAAATTCGGCTTCCACAGGTCACGCTATCGGATTCTCTACTTCTTTCTTTGCTCAATTTCTGTTTCGTTGCTCATGTGGAGAGAATTTCGCCTTCGAACCGATGTTGCCGATCTCGTTAGGGTTTGATGTAAATCTGAAACTTAGCTAGTGTTTATTTGCTTTGAATTGGAGATTAGATGCGGTTTCTACTTGCGAAATCCATGATTTTGCCTGATTTGAGTGTTGAGCGGGGACAATTTCGCTTTTTTGAGGAAATTGGAGAGCAAGTTTTGTTCTTCTTCTGCTTAGTTTTGGTTTCTATTCTCAACGATGTTAGTGCTCGGATTTGTTCATTAGTGCTCGGATTTCACTTTATTCGAGCAATTTCTGTGCTCATTGCTGATTTTGATTGCGGATCTGTATGAATATCTTGTGTGGCACGACAACGTCTGCTGAGTGGAAGAGATGTTGGATTTTGCAATCTGGTGAAGCTGCTACTCTATGTTACAACTGCGAGTGACAGTTGCTGGTTTGCCGCTTTCTCTATTTAGCTTTGCTTTCTATCACTTGTGATTATTTGCTAGTTAGAGTGTAATGTGATGACACTTCGTTTTTTCACTTGTGATGATAATTTAAGATGGTACTTCATTGATTATGTGATGACACTTCGTTCTGTCACTTGTGATGATAATTTAAGATGGTACTTCATTGATTATGTGAGGACACTTCGTTTTGTCACTTGTGATGATTATTTAAGATGGTACTTGATTGATTATGTGATGACAATTTGTTTTGTCACTTGTGATGATAATTTAGTTTTTTTTGATAATATGGTGATGGCAATGAGTTTTATTAAAGATTGTTTTGTCACTTGTGATGATAATCGTTTTGTCACTTGTGCATAAGTCTTGTTTTAGCTATATTTATCAGGTGTAATTACTATGATCTTCTAGTTATTTGTTGAATATTGTCACTTGTGATGACAATTAGGTGTTATCAAGAAGATTTTTTGATAATATTGGCGATGAAATATATTGTCACTTGTGACGATAAATTGAAGTTGTGTGCATAAGTCTTGTTTTAGCTATACTTATTCGGTGTGATTACTATAATCTTCTAGTTAATTGTTGAATATTGTCACTCGTGATGATAATTAGGTGTCACTTGTGAAGACAATTATGTGTCACTTGTGTTGACAATTAGGTGTGAATATTGTCACTTGTGATGACAATTAGTGTGAATATTGTCATTTGTGTTGACAATTAGGTGTGAATATTGTCACTTGTGGTGACAATCAAGTGTGAATATTGTCACTTGTGGTGACAATTAGGTGTGAATATTGTCACTTTGTGGTGACAGTTAATGTGAATATTGTCACTTTTGACAATTAGGCGTGAATATTGTCACTTGTGTTTGACAATAAGGTGTGAATATTGTCACTTGTGTTGACAATTAGGTGTGAATATTGTCACTTGTGTTGACAATAAGGTTTGTATATTGTCACTTGTATTGACAATTAGGTGTGAATATTGTCACTAGTGGTGACAATTAGGTGTGAATATTGTCACTTTTGTTGACAATTAGGTGTGAATATTGTCACTTTGTGGTGACAATTAAGTGTGAATATTGTCACTTTGTGGTGACAATTATGTGTGAATATTGTCACTTTGTGGTGACAGTCAACGCCGGTCAACGGTCGGTCAACACTGGTCAACGACCGGTCAACGGTCGGTCAACACGGGTCAACGGTCGGTCAATGCGGGTCAACGGTCGGTCAACTAGTGGAGAGAGGGGTTATGCTATGTGTGCAAATTTAACATATTGTGGTATTTTCATGCTATATGGCATTTTCCAGATGCCATATAGCCAAATCCTTCATGTTTCAACCCTAACCCATCAAATCTAAAAATTAAGCAAAAGTTATATTTTGTATGGCTGAAAATTAAGCAAAAATACTATAAAAAGAAAAGAAAGATCAATTAATGATCCACTTGATTAACAAATCTTTTAGTAAAGAAAATAAAGATCAATTACAGATTTTGTATATTGATCCACTCATCCACTTGATTGGTCATGCCGGCCAGAAGAATAGAAAGATCAATTACTTATTTGTTAAGTACGGACGGAGGAGGCAAGGAGCAAGGAGCAAGGAGCAACGAGCCAACGATGATGAAGGTCTGGCGAGCGGCGATGTATGATTGAGCATGCCAAAGCTCAGCAACAATCGTAAAAAGGAAAGACAGAAATTTTAACCTTTCTTCCCATTCTTCGTTCAACCTGTATTGCTTTTTGGAGTTTTAAATTATTTTTTTTTCATTAACTAAAACGACGTCGTTTTGATGTGTTTTAAAAAAACCAACCAAAACGACGTCGTTTTGGAAGTTTTTTTTAAAAAAAAAAACTCACCTTTCTTCATCCTCACCTCCCTCGACTGACGCCGGCCCTAGTTTCTTCAATGTAAGCCAGCGTTTTTAAGCACAGTTCCTCACCTCCTCCGGTATATATACTCGACTCCGGCGGCGGTTGGGGGGTCACCGGACCCTCCAGGACCCCTCCCCGCTCCGCCACTGCGTGTAATCCCCGGTGGGAATCGGGGCGGGGAATATCCGTCGGGTTTAGTACAATTAACGGGGCCCCGTTTATATAATTCTATGAGATATGTACGTAATAATTTTTTTATGAATATATAACAATTATTGTAAATTTGTAATGCATTTGTAGATTGTAGTTGGTAGACACATTTATAAATAATATTAAATATCCATACATTTTGAATTAATAATAAAAAGTTATATAATAATATATACCGGGGATATTTCGGGGCGGGTAATGCTCCCCCTGTCCCCGACCCGAACCCGAACCCGAACGGGTATTTATACTCTATTATGATATAATATATTATAGTATTTACAGGAAAAATATATTTATTCTACATATATATAAAATATCGGGTCGGTCGGGTCGGTTTCGGGTTTCAACCCAATCGGGTTCATGTTCATCGGGTTCGGTTTTTTTCTTTGCTCGCTACTAATCGGGTCGTGTTTCAACCCAAAAAAAATCAGTCAGTTCGGGTCGATTTTTCGGGTCGGGTTAGGTTTTGACAGCTTACGTACGAATAACCATGTATTATTTTTTTATTCTCCATTTATTTAACTTATACGTTATATTGATGCGAAAAGTTGTTTTCACAATATCGTATGGATTTAATTCTTCGTGTTAATTTTTAGATTAGGTTTTTGAGCTCGGTCTACATAAATAATATGTCAAAATCCAATCCAACTTGACCCGTAATTCGATTGACCCGAACTCTTTTTTTTTTGCTTCAAAGATTGACCTGAACTCTCAGTCAATCACAAATGACTAAACCTGACTAAACCGACCCTTTTGAAAAGTCTAATTTATGAACAATATTCATACATTAAAGTTATTTACAAATTGAAGTAATATATTTAACAGGCAAATATTTAATTACACAAAAAATTCTTAATTCTTAATCCTAAATATGTACATTTAATCATTATAATATGAAATATTGATTAATTTTAGACCAATTTGATGACGAATGAAAGTTATATTATTTATTTGTTTAAATAAAAATATATATATTTATATTTACATAATTATATATATAACTTTATAGTTAGAAATATGACATCAATTCAAGTCACATGTCAACTATATTAACTACATGTTTTATTTACAAGAGTTCTTGGACAAACACCGAGTCATTAACTGATTCGTGTCACTAAAATTAACCAATTAACTGATTCTAAATGTTACAGCTTTCACAGTACTTATTGGATTCAAATAAAGATTTTATTTAATTTATAATAATTATATCTTTGTAAATTAATATGTTTTTGAATTTTATTTGAAAACTTCCCGGACAATGCCTATGGTTGTAACTAGTTACAAGTATATAGTGTAACCATAAATAGCTTAGTTAATCTTTTATCAAATTATCCTTTATTTGATCAAGCTCCATCTAATACATTATGTTCAAGTAGTTTAACCTGAAAACTTGGTGGTTGGTTTTTTTTTTTACCAAAAAGTTCATCCCATTTAATACATTATGTCCAAGTTTAACATAGTCTATAAAAAATAAGGGAATTTTACAAAGAGGGAAAACCCACCAAGCCAGTAAGTATAGGCTAAATGATCGATGACAAAATAAGGCTAACAATAACATGTTAGTTTTACTATAATCTTGAATTTAGCGTTCCATTCTACTAAAAAAATGTCCTTTTTACCGTTCTTGTACCAGCTCCAAATTTTATCCTCGTTAACTTTTTTTACCCGAATAAGAAATTGTAATCCTTGTTGTACCCGTACGGGAGGGCGCCTGCAGGTTGAACGTTTTGAGGGCGCCTGCAGGAGTGCAGGTGGTGGTGGTGTGGTACATTCTCTCCTCATGATAGCGTTCCACGTGTTTGTCTTTTATGAGAGAATAGAGACAACAAAATCAAATACCAGAATACACTGAAAGCTGCTCGATCAACCAACACAGGCCGGCCAGTATAAAAGAGCGCGATCCTCAATTCCTCACTCTCTCCCCATCATTTGCTCCCTCACTTTCTCCCCAACCTCCGATCATTTGCTCACTTCACCCTTTCCTGATCTTTTACACTTCTCACCCTCTCACACTCCACGATCACTTCTCACGATGGGATTTTTCTCTAGGATGTTGGATCACATCATCACCTTGGAGCACGGTTTCGTCCAGACACCACCTCCAGCTCTTCAGCACGCAGGACGCATCCCCGGCGGCACCACCTCCGCAGGAGGACCGCGGTGTTGGCGTCCCTCATCCTGGTTGGAGTCTCCTCCCTGCTGGCTCTGTTGGCTCTAGGACTTATTGGCGGCTTGGCTCACCTCCGTCGACTATACCTCGTCATCCTCTCCGTCACCCTTCCTGTGGGCGCTCTGGCGGCGTCCGCCTACTTGGACCACGAGGGCATCCGACGCTCCCACGCCACCCTCCGTTCGAGTGAGACACTGAGACAGATGGCCACCCTCTTCGCCACCGCCGACACCATCTTCACTTGGGTCATCCCCGATTCCAGCCTTGTAGTGGGTAGCTTCCTCGCGTTCCCACTCATCGTCGCTGGCTGGCTACTTGAGGTAGGGATGGGTCTTGCGACCCCACTCCGTCTCTCCGGCACCTTCGCCGCAGTGTCTCTCGGGCTTGCTCGAAGGCTCGGGGGCAGGGGACTGTGGTGGTCGGCTCCCGTCGCCGCATTTTCCTTTGCTCTAGTTCTCGCTGCAGTGCTTTTGAGGTATGAGACTAGAGTCTTCCCGGCCGAGTCGATCGATGGCTACGAGGACTTGCCATCTGACGCTGAGGAGTGAGGAAGAACATTCTTGAGATGATCAGTATGGGCTTGTTTTATTCGTTCTTTGTTTTGTTATTTGTTCATGAGGAGGAGGATGTTTTGAGGCTTGTTTTGTTCGTTATGTTTTGTTATGCTTGAGATGGATGATGCTTGAGGCTTGTTTTTTAGTAGAAAAAGAGACACATTATATTGTTCATTCCATGAGGTTCATTTTGAATGACATGTTATTGTTTTTGGTTGAATTTTAAATGCCATGTTATAAGAATTAGGATCGTGCCCTTATCATTTGATTGAAATAGGAATTAGGATGGCGCCTCCTGTTGTTTTCTGTAGGCAATTATATCCCACCACCAAGGAAGAGGGATGGAGAGCAATCTTAAAACGTCAGCCCTCGGATCATAAACAAAACAAGACCAATGAGTGTAAGGAGCAACCCTCTGGCGTCTATAAAAGAGTACGTAGTCTCACAACTCACAACCCTCTCATTCATTTCCTCACACCTCTTACTCACGCACAAAAATGAGATTTATTTCCTCGATCTTGGACTACATCACCCACTACTTCAACTATGGCTGCTCAATGAACAGATCCAAGATCCTCAATCAATTTCTTTACCATTTCAAAAAAAATGAAAACATTGGTGTAGATAAAGCAGATCTAATCATATACTCTAGCTAAACTTTATATATCATAAAGCCTTAAACCATATTTTATGAGCACAAATCTTACACACGATAAACTAGCGTTAAACCTTAAATATGCTATAAACTTTCAATTTTTACAAAATAAAGAAGTATAGTCCACTCTCGCTCACTACAAAATTTAGGGCACATCAACCGTACATGGCTAGTCCGTAAAATGGGAGTATTACATTTTATTACATGTCAACCCTTGACCTATAATCGAATTAATAATCGATCATACGGGGGAGTATTATATTTTTCGTAGGTAATTAACGGTCTTATGAAATTCTCATTCATGATTAGTTGACATTAATTGAATATTAAAATATCAACCTTATATGTAACAACGTACGTAACAAACAAAGTTAGCAAACAACATTACAAAGTCACATGTAGTACTAGTATTTGATCACAAGAAAAAGCTTATACGTACATAGTATAGAAAATGAGACGTACAACCGGTATAGGTGAACATCCCACCATGCCACCACCTCCATTTGAGTGGGAAGGAGGGGGAATCTGTTGCAGCGTTAACCGTACAAATGAACGTTGGCTGGTGTGAATAAGCCAGCTAGCTAGGAAGCTGTATAAATAGGGATCGGATGCCCGGCCGGCCATTTTCATTACTCTCAGATCAATTCAAATAGCTTTCCTTTTCACAACCACAACAAATGGTGCTCGGTGAGAGTCTAGACTGGATTATGGAGCGTGAGAAGGAGGTGAGAGGAGCCGATGAGGTGCATGTTCGCGGTGAGGCAGAGGATCGTGTGCTCCTTGACCCATCCAACCCTAGTGAGGTTCGACGTCGCTTTGCTGTCTTATCGGCCCTTCTTCTTGTGGTCGTGACGGCACTTGGTGTGGTGGGGCTCGTCCTCGTCTTCGGGGGAGCCGAGCACCGGAGTGAGGCTTACTTGCTCATTCCAGGGACGATGTTGTCGGCCGGACTCGTCTATCTAGTGGTCTATCTTGACCATACGAGCATCAGGGCATCGTTGGCCACATTCCTCCCTAGCTTCACCCTATTTCAGTTAAGCTTGTTATTCTCCCTAGGAGGTATGATATTCAGTGGACGTGTCTTTCCCTCTAGCCACCTGACATGTACTTGCCTTGCTTTCCCACTCATGATCTCGAGTTGGATCGGTATGGGTCTCGCGACCGCTCTTCGCCTTCCCGGTATGTTCATTGGCGTCATTCTAGGTCTTGCTAGGAGACTCGCTCTCACGAGCATGTATTGGTGGTTCGCTCTTGCTATTGCCCTTGATCTGGTGCTTATTCTAGGTTTTGTCTACTTGAGGTTCGAGCATAGAGTTTGCCCGGCTCCGCGTGTTGTTGTAGCTCTGCCTGCTAATGTGGCTTCCCATGTTGCCATGGTTTGTGTTCAGGTTATTATTTCTTTTTGTCTTCCTTTTTGGACACTTGTTAGAGGATACATTTTGTTTTTTCCTTTTGTCTTCTTTTTTGGACACTTTGTTAATTCAGCAAATTTACCTTTATTTACTGCTCCATTAAAATTTAATGATTATGCAAATAGTTGCAATTAGGATTGATGGGTAGAGTAAATATTTTCAGTGACGAATTAAGATTTTAAAACTACCGGATGGAATCTAGCTATGACGTCACCTGCAAAATAAATGGTGGTAAGTGTCGTTCGAACCACGTACGTTTGTGAGGGTGCGCGCATTTCCATTACAATACCATGTAAAGTGCTTAACATGTAGTTGGTCAAATTATATAAACATGTTTGAAATGTATGTATAGGCATTATAGTACAAGCAGGGTTGGCCTTTTGCCTTGTTGGGTTAGGGCGATGGCCCAAGGCCCCAAGGTAATAGGGCCCCCTTAACCCAGATAGTATTAGTATTTATATATGCTATAAATTTAGGAGGTGTCCTCCATAAATACTCCATTTAATGATTATTGCAATCTTTCCTATATCAATCTCTTAAGTAACATTTTTATACGTTTACTTTTTAAGTAAGGACGTTTCCCTCAATTCTATATCGATATATAATATAATATCTATCTATATATACTATAAACTTGAGAGGTGTCTTCCATTTAGTGATTATAACCCCATATTATGTATTTTTAAATATATTATCGGGTGATCTGGAGTTCTTCTTACGTACATGTTACGGGGTTATCTCAATTCACAATGATACGTTAATCAAATACAGTATTGGGATCTTCTATCAAATATTGGGATATATCTATACGTAATATCCGGTCATAAGCTTGAAATATGTTATGGGGTTATCACAATGACATTATATATTGGGATAACTTCTATCTTTATTTTTTATATATAAAGTAAATCAAATGCATGTTTGTGTGAATTTTACGTACATGTTTTTCTATCTTGATTTTTTGAATATAAATTCACATAAATGATATGTATATAATTTATTGATTGTGTCCATATACTAAATATCATAAAGTTATTAGCATGGTAGGTTCACTAGGTTGGTCATTTGGAGTTCGGATCGAATACAAGTTTTGGCTATTGTATATGACGAATAAAGATATTGATGAGATACATTAGTGTTATGGGTTGATCATTTTTAGTTCGAATTGAGTACATTTTGGGATATTATATAGTACAATATCAATCTTAAGTGGGTCATTTGTATTAAGCTCATTTCTATACTTTATGCATCAATGCATGTATATTTGTTTTCACCGTATTCGAACACAACATTCACGAATGAGCCAGCTAGCAATAGGAAGCAGTGTAAATATATAGGGATGCTCCGCCGGCCAGTTTCACTACTCAGCTCTCAGATCAATTCGATCAAATAGTGCGCTCTCCTTTTCACAACCACTACAAAATGGTGCTCGGTGATTGTCTAGACTGGATTATGGAGCGTGAGGAGGCGGTGAGAGGAGGCGATGAGGTGCATGTTCATGGTGGTGCGGCGGATCGTGTGCTCCGGGTCCCATTCAGCCCTGGCGAGGTTCGACGTCGCTTTGCTGTCCTATCGGCCCTTCTTCTCGTGGTGGTGATAGCACTTGCTGCGGTGGGGCTCGTCCTCGTCTTCGGCGGAGCCGAGCACCGGAGTGAGGCTTACTCGCTCATTCCAGGGACGATGTTGCCGGCCGGACTCGTCTGCCTAGTGGTCTATCTTGACCATACGAGCATCAAGGCATCACTGGCCACTGTCCGCCCTAGCTTCACCCTATTTCACTTGAGCGTTTTATTCTCCCTAGGAGGTACGATATTCAGCGGACATGTCTCTCCCTCTAGCCACCTCACATGTATTGGTCTTGCTTTCCCACTCCTGATCTCGAGTTGGATGCTTGAGGTCGGTATGGGTCTCGCGACCCCTCTTCGCCTTCTCGGTACATTCGTTGCCGTCATTCTAGTTCTTGCTGGGAGACTCGCTCTCACGAGCATGTATTGGTGGTTCGCTCCTGCTATTGCTCTTGCTCTGGCGCTTATTCTGGATATTGTCTACTTGAGGTTCGAGCGTAGAGTTTTCCCGCCTCCACCGCCTGCTGTCGTGGCTCTGCCTACTGTCGTGGATCCGCCCGGTGTCGTGGCTCCGCCCGCTGTCGTGGATCCGCCTGCTGTCGTTGCTCCGCCTGCTGTCGTGGCATCCTAGGTTCCTGTTGGGAAATCGACCCCTCCCAGGACTCTTGTACACCCACCGAAACCCAACCGAGACAAAGACACAATATTACAAAAGTGACTTTGCATTATATAGTGGAAATGTACAAGACTCGTTTATACGGGTGACTCGGGACTCTTTATGATGTGGAACACTTCACTCTACCTCACACATGATCACTCTAAGTTGAGTGATACCTTACACAAAGACTAAAATTTGCCTATTTATAGGCAAGCTACCCTTTCACCCACCATAAGGAGATAATTGCACAAATTTCCCTAGATTTTTCTAGAATTATCCAACAAGCCCTACTTTCTAAAATATTCTAGAACTATCCTTACATTTTAATTATCTTCTTCACAAATCTAGAAAATTCTCAACACACACTTTTCCTATTTTCTAGATCTCTCCTTTTCTTCTTCTTTTACTTTCAAGACTTACTACCCAAATAATTGTACGCATGTTCCTTTCCTAAAGCTATAGTTGTCCAATAGCTAGCGAACGCTTCTTTGGTATAGGTCGTAGTTTGATATATGTCCAGACTCTTTTTTTGTTCAAATGCTAGTTGTCTAAAAAACACTTGTTCGAAGAGATCGACGGATTGTTATTTCCTTTCGTCTTTCTTTCTTTATTCTTTTTCCCCGTAATTCATATATGGTTGATAACATACATTGCTCATTCATATATGGATCATATATGAATTGTAGTCACTACGTACGTATGTACGTCACCACAAAAGAAGAATTTAATTTAAGTATAGTGTAATCGTAAATAGGTTGATTTAATTTAACGAATTATATCAAGCTCCACCTACTCTCATGTCAAGATTTACATAATTTAATTCATATACGGATTGTCAAGAGTTTGGATTCGGGACTATATATCCTAATACACCAACTCAGTTTCTTGAGGGAAAACACAAAATCAGGGTTAGATCTAGTGCTTTCTTTCGGTCATGCAACGCAACGACGATGGAAAAACGTACACAAATCCTTGGGAAAACAAAGAACAAAAGAATCCTCCTATCTTCTATATCTAGATATGTTAATTAAGCAAACACGAATCAATATGCTACAGAACAACATCTAAGGATCTTTATTTCTTATTTCTTGTGGGTAATATCGGCTCGAAGATGCAAGATTCCGTCGATGAAATACTCGCTATCGTCAGCCATGGGATTCCGAACAAATTCTTCTCGCCAACAAAAAACTTGCCCTCGGCCTCGTTTAAAGTGCAATCGTCGACCTTGGACACGACTTCGTACTCCTCCGGCTCATCGTTCTTGGACACGATTTCGTACTCCTTGGGTACGTGGCTTCTTCATGACGGTCAAACCTAATACAATCTTCTGCATTCCCCGATGCGCGAACTCGATCATAGTCATAGGCTAAGATACGAGAGCTTACGTTCAGAGTTATAACCTTAGCAAGCGATCTAGTTCTAGTCCCTAATAAGTTAGGAAGGGCTGCATGAACATAAGGTAATTGCTTAGCGAGAGACATGAGCCACGAAAAGTCAGGCAAGATGTGAATACGGAGGACCATATCGTTGAAATCGAAGGAGTTGAATGCAAACCCGGCCTAATTCTCCCATCTTTCACAAATCACAAACTTTCACTTTCACAAATCGATCACAGCCTTTCAATTGGCAAAATTAGAGACAACTTCAATTCTCTCGGGTGTATACATAGTATAACTAGAGATAGATAGATGAATAGATGATATCTATTGTAAATTGTCTAAAAAACACTGATATATATCTTCTATTGTATATAAGTACGTATAGATTATATAATTTTAGATTAATCTTAAAACAATGATATCTTTAATTTGTAACATAAAAGAAGAAGAAAAAAAGATTCATAAGATATTAATTTGGCAAGGCAACATAACGTGTAATGTGATAATTAAGATTAGTTTGTTAGGATAAGATTTGATGACGCACAAGCTAGCGACCGAGCATCCACTGTTCCACTAAGTGCTAAGCAGAGTTCATTTAATTTTGTGTAGAAATTTAACAATCTTTAAATTTGTCTACACTAAAACATTAATATGTTCCAGTTTAACTTTCGGCGGTTCGGCCATTGAAAAAAAAAATGTTCAACTTCAAGTTTAACATGTAAACTTGGTAGTTGGTTTTTATTTTACTTTAATTTTACCAAAGTTCAACCAATTTAATACATTAAGTTCAAGTTTAACCATCAGTTTTATGAATTCGATTTTTTTTCCCTACAAAAAGGAAAATAATTCACGATCTATCAGGACCGAGTCTATTTTTTTTGTTCGGTCGAAACAAACCGGGTTTATTGCCCCTGACCCGGTTTTAAACACGCCATTTCCGATTACGAAGGTCCACAGCCACAAACCCTAGCCGTCATCAGCCTCCGCCTCTTTCCTCCTTTCCCTCGCTTTCTTAAACCCTAGCTAAACCCTAACATTTCTCAGCCGCTCTTTAAAACTCTCAACTCCTCCTCACTCACAAAATTACTCACTCCCCTGTTTCACTTCACCAATCAACTCCTTCTCGGCTAATTTCCATGGCGCTTCCTTTCGGCAGAGGTACAAGTCCTTCTCCATTCAATGCCAAGTCCTTACACAACAAAAAGTCCGTTGCTTTGTTATTCAATTTGCCTTCTTTGTTAAATTTTGTTTGCGATTTATCCAGGTGGAGGTGGTCGTAGTGGCGGAAGAGGAAGGGGAGATGGAGGAAGAGGTGGCCGAGGGGGGCGAGGTGGATTGGGCCCCAGGGGCACTGATTTCAAGAGGCCTGGTGGGGGCAGGGGCGGCCCCGGTGGCCCTGGGCGGGGCAGGGGCCGAGGTGGGCCACGTGGCGGAGGCGCTGGTGGTATGAGGGGTGGTAACAAGGTGGTGGTTGTTCCTCATAGGCATGAGGGTGTGTTCATTGCCAAGGGCAAGGAGGATGCTCTGTGTACTAGGAATATGGTGCCTGGTGAAGCTGTTTACAATGAGAAGAGAATCTCTGTTCAGGTTAGTATCTTTTTATCTGTGTTGGGCAATCTCATTTTGTGTTGAATTTAGTTGTTGTTAGTTCTATTTGTGATGGGCAGTCTCATTAAGTTAAGTTTAGTTGACTGGTGTTTGTATTGAGCCTTATATGATAGGTCTCTTAACTAGCATGTTGATGGTTGTTGATACTTGATGTCAGTTTTATGAATGTGGAAGCTTTTCTTTTGATATTGAATGATATGGTGTTGTTTGATTCTATTGGCACTGGTTTCTTATGTCTTGTATGCATAATGTTATGCTTATTATTGTTATTATGGGTTGTAATTTCAGAATGAGGACGGGACTAAGATCGAGTACAGGGTGTGGAATCCATTTAGATCAAAGTTGGCCGCTGCTATTCTCGGTGGGGTTGATAATATCTGGATTGTAAGTCTTTAATAGAAGATTGCATTGATTATGATTTATGTGCATAGATACATATGCATATCTGCTGAGTTAGTGAATGTATAATGATACTTCTTATGTTTTGCAGAAACCGGGGTCCCGTGTGTTATATCTCGGTGCTGCATCGGGAACTACAGTTTCTCACGTGTCCGATCTTATTGGCCCTGTAAGTGTTACTCATCTGTGTTCATTTATCATTTAGCGGATGTATTCATGTGAGTAGCTTCTGATAACTGGATTTGGTTTGCAGGAGGGTTTAGTGTATGCTGTTGAATTTTCTCACAGAAGTGGTAGGGATCTCGTCAACATGGCGAAGAAGAGAACAAATGTTATTCCCATTATTGAGGATGCTAGGCATCCAGCTAAATACCGTGTGCTTGTCGGTATGGTGGATGTCATCTTCGCCGATGTGGCTCAACCTGATCAGGTTTGTTTATTTGTTTAATTATGGTCTGCAACGTTTAAATAGCCATTTTGATCAACTAACATTATTTGTGTGTTAACTGGAATGCAGTTTTAGCTTTTGCTTGTCTGTTAATTCTGCATATGATGAGTAATTTCGGATTCCCCTTCAAGACAGCATGGGTGATGTAAACTCCGATAATCTGATGTGTTGTTGTTTTTTGCCCAAAATATGAATTTTAAAGCTTTTTTTGCTTCTAAGATTTTGATTAACCATTTTCTAAATATCTCAAATGTGGCTCCTTATGTTGCCGTTCTGTCTACTTCTAAATGCTTCATCTTTTTCTAAACCAAAGTTCAGTATTTCAACTCTTTTGCTATGTTTATCAATCTTCTGCATATGATGAGTAATTTCGGATTCCCCTTCACGACTTCTTGGGTGATGTAAACTCCGAATATCTGATGCCTGCTCTTTTGGTTTTAAATTTTATTCAGTATTTGTTAATTCTCAAATCTTGGTTTTATACCCCTATTGATTCATGTTTTGATTTCGCACTTTGTTATACCCTTGTGGCGAAAGTTTCATTGACCATTGATCTTTTGCCATGTTGGATTTTGTCATATCAACATTCTTATATTTAGCTGTGGATTGCAGCTTGTTATATTCCATTTGATCTTTACATAATTGTGCTTTGTATCACCAGGCCAGGATTGTGGCTTTGAATGCTTCATACTTTCTTAAAGTCGGTGGTCATTTTGTGATTTCCATCAAGGTTTGTGAGCTTTCATCTTCTGTTTTTGGTTGTCACTGTTGCAATGTTTTCTAAGTTTTTTGAATAATTTGGTAAACTGTATCGATTTTCAGGCAAACTGTATCGATTCAACCAGTCCAGCTGAGGCTGTGTTTGCAGCTGAGGTAAAGAAGCTCCAACAAGAGCAGTTCAAGCCGATGGAGCAGGTTACTCTTGAGCCATTCGAGAGGGACCATGCTTGTGTTGTCGGTGGTTACCGTATGCCCAAGAAGCAGAAAGCTTAGAGAAATATTCAAAATCAGTTTTGGATTATGGCTTTGTATTTGGTAATACAATGTAATGTTTCAACCAAGGTGAAAATCAATGTAATGCTTCAACCAAGGTGTGTTTAGGTGAAATACAATGTAATGTTTCAACCAAGGTGAAAAACAGTTATGGATTATGGCTTTGTATTTGGTATTGCTTATAATGAAGTTTGCTTTTGCGCTCACTGATGTATGTTTTTGACAAAGAAATCTAAATGTGCACTTCAACATGGTGTTGAAGCCATTTTTAAAGTTGATTTTTTTTGTCAGATTAAGTCAAAGGTTCGCATAAGCTACATTCTTTATCATGTTATTACAAAAAAATACTCCGTAAATAACAAAGGCTAGTAACAAAAAGGTTGAAGGTGAAGGAGAACATAAAAAAGATTATGACCCTTCCAACCTTGATTATCAGTAATTCTTATTCGCATGCCGTTTTGACCCCCCAACTTTTATTCTGCAGAGGGTAGCGAAGTTAAGTTAATATAGACGACAGTGTAAAGTTAGCATTGAGGTACCTGAATTCAACCCAACCTGTAATCCATAATCTCACAAAGAAGTTTTGGGTTTTCTAACACAAACATATGAAACTTGGAATTTAGCTAAACCATTACAAAAGCTGACCTATTTAAACTTGTGACACTGAGAAGCAAAAACAAATTCATGATAAATGAAGTGTGTTTTCCAGGCATTTTCTCAACACCAACAAGTTCACAGCAAAGCTACATGAATATCCAGATCAAGTCAAGAGCACAAACAGAGATGACAGAATTTGTTGACATCGTCCAACAGCACAGATACATGTAAATTGGCCTTATTGGAAGTTCACATACGAAATTCAATATCCCATTGACAGCCGAGTTTAAGCTGGCTCCTCAATAATTGCTTTTGTAGAAATTTTTCAGGAAAGATGAGGTGCTTTCATCTTTAGTAGTTGTATCTTGGACGTGTCGTCCCACTACGTATTGCCCAACAATGTGATGCCGCTGCTTTGCGTGCTCCACGACGTTATTCAGTTCCTCTGTTGCTTTAAAAAGAAGCATGTCTATAACCTGTAATCATATTTCAAGTGATTACATTACACCTTGGCAAAAACATCATAGGCCTTCAACAAAAAGGCTTTTGAAGTTAAGGGACAGAAGATCAATTCATCTATCTATATATGACAACAAGGACACATGTATGTATATTCAAGATTCCCACAATTATCCACCACTTAAAAAGTTAACAGCATAGGTATGAAACGACTTATGGAAGCATTAATAAACACAATCAATAAGCCCCTCATCATGACTTCGCATTTTTTAATCCAATAATTGAGAAAAGTGAAGTTTGGCTTGTCTAATCAGAAAACTCTAGACCGACAAACAAGCTTATTAGTTGGCGAAGGCAGAAATGACAATCAAATGAAAACAGCAAGTTCAACGAAGTTCAGCTCACATTTCAAGATAACGGTAACCAGAAATTAAGTCACCATTTTCTCAGAAATCAGCTGTGAAACTATTGAAGTAGAGACAATCTATTACGAGCATATACGCAGGCCATCTTACAGGATGACTGATGATAATCTATTTATTCCATAACATACACAATGAATGCTTTTCCCCATGACTATATTGATAAACTATCAGTATATTTTGTCCTATAAATCCAGTAACCTAAAAAGGTTCTCAACCTTCAGCAGCCTTAATCCAATACTATCATGTATAAGGCATACAAAACAACATAGATTACAATCAAATTCAGTTATTCAGCATGTACAGTATTGTACTAGATAATGAAAACTGACATCCATCTTACTGGTAATACCGATCAATGTTGGAGTAAAACACAAACACAAGCTAAACACAAAATACCATACAGTATATAAATAGTTGTTTGTGACTAGGATCATCCATTAATCAATTTCCGATTTCGCACATACGTTAAGGGGGAAAAACAGGGACTTCTTTGAGAGACATTAGCCATGGATACAAAATCAAAGATAGAACTTTCCAGCCATCAAGTTCATGTAAGCAAAGTCACATGATACTATCATTCACCATAGTCAGGAAAATTATAGCAAATGTCATAAAAGTGGATTGCAAACCAATCCTGAACAGAGCCAATAGATGCACCCACAATGACCAATGCCCTCTCTTGCAAGTACAATTATCAGCAAACCCTAACAATTTGATGCTAGAGCCAATGTACAGCTTCGAAGCAATATAATCAGAGGATGCAAAGAATACATCGCCATTCCCACAAACAAAGCAAGACAAAATCATCCAAGGCTGTAAATATTTGCCAATTCGTAGAAGCAAACCCTAGCAAACTTCGCCCTAAATTGGATTATCACACCAATAGAAAGAGGATTCAAAAGGTGAAGGATTTGCGAAGAAGGCCATAATAATACCTTAGGGTTGTCAACATGGGCGTTCTTACGGATCTCGGATGCGATGGTGGAGCGGAGCTGAGAAATGGTGGCAACATCGTAGAGATTGTAGATGTCCATGACCTGGGGGAGAGATCTGGAAGCCGCCTTGAAGAAGTCGAAAACTCTTCCTCGAGCTTCTTCCAGGCTAGCCGAATTCGGTGGCACCTTGACTGCCCTAGCCGTGAACGCCATTTTTGATCTCTCGCTCACACAGAAGGTGCTCAGATCAGATGGGAGAGAAGAAGAATGTGTTTCGTTTGTATTGGGGCGGATAATGGAGGTGTTGAATGAAAACCCTTCTTTCCCCTTAAATTACTTGTCTCACCCCCTCACAATTTAAAAATTACATTTTGATCCCTCAAGCTATTGTTACTTGCTAAAATAACACATGATGAGATAATTAGAGGGGGTAAATTTAACTCTTTGGCTATAGTTTTTTGTTTGTTTACCATCTTTGGAGAGAAAAGGGAGTGGTAAAAGCTAGAGTCTTTTGTCATAAATGCACTAAGGTATTGTTGGAAAACAAAAAGGATCATTAAATCAGTATATAAGATTTTTCAGTGTTACATGAAGCAACAGAATGTACCCCAAAGAATGATAACTCAGCAACCAAACCGGATGTACATACACACAGCCTGGTGATAGGTCAAGGATTATTCAGTGAACCAGTTTTGTGTCAAACAGCAACAGCAAATCATCCAACTGAGTAAAAAAGGTTGCTTCATATTCTTACCATCAAGGTCAAATACTTGCTGAAGAATCTCTAATCTGCCAAAACTACATTACAAATCCAAGCAAAAAAAAAGAAAAGAAAAGAGGTTTACAACAGCATCACTTGTAACCATGAAGGGTTGATGATATGTGCATTTGGACAATTGGGTATCACAAGAATCAATAAAAAGAAGAGAGATACAAAGAGAGGAAGAAAGAAAGAGATCACTTCTGATTGGCCATAAACAACAGCTCCTTCTACTTCTTCCTCCCTCTTCTTCATCATTAATGTCACAGCCTAATCTGTCTACTGCATTTTTGCATCTTCTGATAATTTATCCTTCCATTTCTGTTTTTATTTACTCTCTTGGGCGAGCAAGCCAAAGTGAACTGAGAGCGCGCAGCCTGGAGAAGTACTCATGAATTGCAAGGAGAGCGCGCGCTGCCTGCCTTGTTGTCAGTATTCTGTGCATTTGCTGAAGCGTTTGTTGTCGTAAATTATCAGCCTGAAAATATTCCAAAAATTTTAAAACAAAAACAATATAGAAATTGATGCTTTTGAAAGAAACCCATTAGAGAACCTTGGTTTATAAAGGCTACCTGGCGAATAAAGCCTTCAAGAGTGCCGAGTTTGCCCATGGCCATAGCCATTTGACCCATGTAGTTTGCAACATTCCCAGAAGAACCAGATGAGCCAAGTGTAGTGCTTGATAGTGTCTCTGCCAAAGACTGTTGCAAGGCTTCCATTCCTTGTGAGAGTGCATCTTCTGCCTGTTGGGAGGATTCTTGTAGGTTTCCAATGGCACTTACTTGTTGTTCGGTCAACGGCTCTATTTGACTCACCAGCAGCTGCAAAAATGATACAAATCCCATTTGGTATCATCAGAACATCACAAGTAGGAGAAGATCAAAGGCTATACGTCTGTCTTATTTGTACCCCAAACCATATTGAGTAGATAGTTATATTGGCATTCAATGGAATCAGAACTTCAAAACCAGATTTAAGAGAGCATATTCTGTTTTAAATCAGAGGGTGTACCTTAAGTAGCTCAGAAGAGCGAAAGCCACCAAGCCATAAGAAGCATCTTTCAGCCGGTGTTTTCCACATACCCGATAGCAGATGGAAAACATCATTTTTTGCTGCATTAGCCTTCAATCTGAACACTTCATCATAATGTGCCATGATGCCATCAACAATGATACGAAGTTCAGCATCACCAGCATGAGCATTGACAGCTGATCTTAACTCATTGACTTGGCGGTTATGCTCCTCGAGCCAACGTGCATATTCCACATCAAATGCCATTGCCCCTAAAGAAGCATCATTGGGAAAACAAATCAACCTAGTGGGAAACTTAGTGGTAAAATCAAGCATATTTGTCGTTTCTCAAGACGATGTGATGAAATGAAATATATAATCATGTGGAAAGCAACTGAACATTTTTTGGTGAAAAATGTCGAAAATTGATGCTACTAGCAGCAGTACCATTTCCACTCAATGAATGCGCCTGTTCCCCTGAACTTGAAATAAAAATCCCCTGATGGAGAAAAGGACAGAAAAAACAGTGAGAAGGATGAAATATGCAGAAACTTAGATAGTTGGTACAGAAATGAAGGCATCAGTAGCAGCACCAAGAATGATAACTATATTCAACCTGCTGACGTGCCCGCTGAAGCTCCTGCTCCAATTGAGTTAGCTTCAGCCTGCTACTCTCAAGTTGTTGCACATATGCCTACACCGATAAAATAAAAGACATGTTGATCAATCAACACGCAATGAGAAGATTGAACCATTGATTCCAGCAACACAATGCAAATGGAGAAAGAAAATTCAGAATTGTATCCAACTGGGAATACCAGGTCAGTGTCAAACCCCAGAATTTGCAATACATAATTAAATTATAATTTATTTATCAAGTAGAGAAAGGATATAATTTGCTAAATGAACAGGAATCCCGATGATTTGTCCTGCGCAATATGCAGTTTTTTGCCATTTTATATTAGCATCATGTGACTAGTAATAGTAGTAGCATGTTGTGAACAGTAAACAATAAGCATGGAGCAGCTCCTATACTTTGTAGTCAGCAATCAAATAAGCACATAAAATGCACTAATATACTAATCTAGCCATCATCTATACAAGAACAAAGTATCCAAGCGAAGAGACGGGGCAGGAGAGTCTAGAAAATTAGACAATGAGATTAAAAATGTATGAAGTCAGAGAAAACAATGTATCACTTACTTTCTTCCTTAACCGGCTTTTCCTTGCAGCTTCACGGTTTTGAGCAAGCCTCCGGAGAGTCTAGAAAAGATACACAAAGAAATTCTTAAGAAAATTATGAAACGATTATGTCAAGACTGTTTCAAAAGGAAATAATTGCATCTCATAACCTTCTGATCTTTATTATCCTTTGATCTGTCACTTGAATCAGAAGCTGCATTAGTTATAGATAGACCCTTTTCAAGCTGCAGACGTTAATCCAGATTTCAGGTGACAGTTGTTGTAACAAACCATCAGAGACAAACAAAGAAGCAATTTATAGAAACGAAGCACAAAAGGAAAATCACCTAAATAAACTTGGTCTTGAATCCAAAAATCAATATAAAAAAGTGTGAGGCAAGAAGTCTCAAGGAAGCAAATTACCCTGTGATTTCTATCATCTGTATCTGCATCTGTCGAGATGTCAGTCCTTGGACTACCATCTGCCATGAGTAACCTGCCCAAGCTCCTTTAAACACTGCTAGAACTACAAACCGTCTTCCACCCGTTGACTGTTTAGTGATGACAATGGGAAACCCCTCACAGACTGACACCTTATTCCAATAGCGGAACAATTTCTATTAATGGAAGGTGATGGCTGCTAGAAAGAAAAAGGATAAACAATCAAATGTCCAGAAATTAGCATTAAAAAAAATCAAATTCAACAATGAAGCAAACAGATCATAAAATGGGAGACTGTATCATTATTCTCGTATGTTTGCATGACCCAGATTTCAAGTCTTTAGAAAAGAATCAAACAAAGAATGGACTTCTACTGTAACAGTATGGAAGGAAATAGAAGGAGCCAATTGGTGAATTCTTTCATTGTATTACTTCTAACATGCACTTCTTACAGTGGAAAGAAGACTCAATCCATCTAAATCTTGCTTCAGTGCTTATAGAGAGAGTGGCAGATAGATATATGTATACACAGTATATACTACAATAGCTTTATGAAGTATTTCTTCCCCCATTTCCTCCATCACCTCAGCTAGATGTAAACTATCTATCACAAAGAAAAAGTAGAGCTTTCCAATATTCAGAAAGAGATACACATTTATTTCCTCAAGGAATGTACGTTCAGATTAATTGATACAAAATACAGCAATCAATTTTAATAAATTGCTTTGTGACTCACTACCATTACATGCACCAGAACATAACTGAGGCAACCCAGTTCATACTGCTTGAATAATTGAATAAACTTATTCAACTAGGTATTCACTATCCACATTCCTAAAAAAAAAAAAAAGAAGGAATTTACTATCCACAATTGTGAGAGACCCCAATTTTTAACAAAAATCAGAAGTTCTCAGGCTCTTTAGATTACACTGTAAATTAACAGAAATTGTGCAACTAAATTGCAAATATAAAATCTCCTTGATATTAACTCTTCAGCAGACAAGATCTGAAGGGTCTCATCCTCCTAGAGAGCCACTACCGAATGCAAAACTGCAAGCAACCACAAATGAGCATTACAAGATAGAGAGACCATGTATTCTGCAAAGTGTAAGTTGCCCAAAAATGAAACATAGGTGCCAGATATTGCCAGGCGACTCAAGAGGTTCATATCTGGGTAAGGGCGCAAAAATTATAATACTACTGAAAGTTACTGCTAATTGCAGGCATTGGAGGAGATACTAGGGAAACTATAGGCATCATAGCACATCCATAACATAAAGCCACACCATAGAATTAGAGCAGCATTTTAGTTCAAGAATTGATTATGAAGTCAAGGAAAGAACTGATCTGAACATTCAAAACTGTTCCTCCTGAACCAGCAATTGTTTGAGCTAATTAAGCCCCTTTCCTATGAAATCTGAGGCAACTATTGATGCCAAAATTTGAATCATAGCTAAAGCACCATAGTAGAAAACACTAAAGCAGTAAACAAAAAACAAGACGACGCAGACAAATAATCATTTCCATCTCCTATATCATACCTACATCTTCAGCAACAAACTAAAATAGCACAATTTCTCTCACTTTCAATGTTCCCTTATAGTAAATCAGTTGAACAATGCAGCTGATGGCTTTCTATAGGACAACAAGCTTTTAACTGTTTCCAAACCTGGGAATCAGTCAGCCTCTATAAAGGGACTGAGTAATAAGTCCAAAAACAAAACAAGTGGTGTAGCCCCTATGAAAATCCAATCTGTAAACATCAATCCACAATCCAAACCAAAGAGCACCAAACCCTAGAAGCGGAAGACCCAGATAAAATCCTATCTTCCAGATTCGTTTCTAGAGATCCTCAATTGAGCAAGCGAAATCAAGGAAACTGAGAATCCCAAACAGAAAACAAACACAGCAGAAACAAAAAGGCAACCCATCAGCTCAAAAAAGGCGAAATCGCACCACACAAAGTATGCTCAAGACCAAAAGAGCAATTACCCAGATAGCTGAAACTTAATTTCGACAACATCACAAGCTGAATAGCTCAGTAATAAAGAAGGGATCTTACTGCAAGCAGCTTTTCACTCGAAGTTAGTTGGTGAATACCCGTTTCCAACTTCTCTCAATCCCCCAACCAACGGCCACAGAAACCCACAATCAGCTGAAATTTCAGATCTCTAGTAGTCTCTTTTTTCCCTCTTTTCTCGAATTTACAAGTAGGGAGGGGAGAATTCAGAGAGGGGAGGAGAGAGACGCTTGGACTTTGGATCCT
Organism: Polygonum maritimum; assembly: GCA_963924305.1. Lineage (NCBI taxonomy): Eukaryota > Viridiplantae > Streptophyta > Magnoliopsida > Caryophyllales > Polygonaceae > Polygonum > Polygonum maritimum. Next base: position 42,159,707 of record OZ002731.1, on the reverse strand, counting down.
TCCAATCTCTAGACGTCTTTTTGTGGCACACAAATCATCCACTTCCCAAGGTGTATTAATTTATGCTGAGTGCTTTGACAAGTATATGTCCTTTTTCTTCTCATTTTTTCTATTTTCTTCAATGTCCCGAAAAAGTATATGATTATTTAACTATTTTATCTATATTAGTTTACTATATACTCCGTACTATGAAAATTAAATGCCATCATCAATTTATTTAAAAATAAATAAAACCTGAAACATTTGTATTTACTTTTAGAATGTATCTAGATTACGTGGAATGATACATTAAAACATGTACAATATAATACTTTAGCTAGAATCATGCATGTATTAAAATGCAATGTATTAAAATTTGGTACAGATCCTCTATCTTATGTACATGTCCCATTTACATGTATTTTTGACTTAATAGAAATTGTAAACTTGCATAATGGCATTACAACTCATGCCATCCAAATTCCTCTTAGTATGTAGAAAAGTTTTTTTTTTTTTATCAGAGTGAAGAAAATTTATTTGATACGACATAATAGCTCGAAAATTTTCTACTGTACTATTTATTTAGAAAGTATTTTTGACTTAATAGGAATTGAAGAGAAATTAAATTTACAAGAATGTAAGTTCACTTTGAAAAAAAAAAGCAGCGTTAAAGTAATTTTTGCGAGATTAGATAACTCACAAAATTCGTTAAAATATGGTGAGGTGCAAGTTTAATTATGAAGAACGTTTTTTTAATTCTTGTAGATTATACGATAATATTGGTGAGTTCATGCAATTTACTCGTGCAAGGAAATTACATGACATCTATAAATGGAGAGGTTCAGACTTGTTACTTATCTACCATTACCAGGGATCGGAATTCGACACCTCATGAATCAAACATTTTCGGACTAACCAAAGGACAAAATGCATAAAATCACCTCTTATTTGCATTTGTTAGCATTAAAACCACTTTTCCTAAGGTAAATAGGAAGGGCATTATTACATGAGAAACAAATGCTTGCCTTTGGCACCATGAGTTGCTCTATCAGTCTAATGACTCCAATCCCAACCATGCATATTGCACACACCAACTACAAAGAATTAGCATGTACTAACATTCCTGAGGCTTAAAACAAAGAATGAATTGAATGAATAAAGAAGCATAGATATATAGGACACAAATTCTAGTCCTCCTCAAGCTCAATCCTTATAACTATAGACTGCAAGTTTCGTCATCTCCTCTAAGACCAAAATCATTGTCGCGATGCCATTTCAAGAACCCATCAACGAGAGCTTCTCTTAGCCACGGATACCGACAGTTTTCAGCCGCTTCAGAAACTCTCAGCCAACTCCGTTCTCGTGTGCTTTGCTCTGGCCATGAATCAAGCTCCTCCTTCACTAGCAAAGCAAACATGGCAGCTCTACATTGCCCTTCTCGGCTATACTCGTCTTGCAGGTTCTTGCTTTTGAAGTCATAGAATCCAAGAAAGCCCTGACACAAAATTTCAATTTTGATGTCATTATGCTAGCAAGGAAGGGTTTTGAGAGCACTACTTAGAATTAGATGAAGATCATGAAGAAATTGTACCATGACATCTCCTCTGACACCAGCCTCTTCAACCGCCTCTCTTGCAGCCGCTTCCTCCTTCGTTTCGTCCGTCTCCCATCCTCCCTATACGAATAAACCAAGGAACTACAATCCAGCATTAGAACGCGGTCCAAGATATGCGCTTTTCGCGTATAAGGTACTAAGAAATCATCACTTATGGTTATGATTATACCAAACAACATCAGTATGTACCAAACACAGTCAGAACTAAATGCTATATCAACTGATGTCAATTGTCAACTAGAAATGACTTTCTGCACTACTAGGAGGTTTTGCATTACAAAACTTGTCTATTTCTCTAGCCTTGTACATATAAAAAAGCTTCATAAAGGTGTCAAAACGAAAACAGACATACCTTTGGAAAGAGAAGACCAGATGATCCATTAATTGAATTGATCATAAGCACCTCCACTGTCTTCCTTGAACTTCCATCACAATCCTTATACCGAAAGGGAATACATCTGTCCAATCATTTTTGCAGGTTTAAAAACTAATGTAGCTTCAAACATAAGCATTAACAATCATAACAAAATCCCATTATCTATCTTGAAATCCCCCACCAACCCTTTTCAATTCTCGCAGACCCAAGTCAAAATCTTGCAAGAATTATAAGTGTTATAAGCTACAACTACATTACAAAAAAGAAAAACCCTAATCAGCAAATTTGAGACTAATCAAGACTAAATCTTTACTAACCCGGCAACAAGGCGACAACCGTCTTGGTATCTTTGGAGCTGACGACCCGTCCTCGCCACTAAGTCACACATTATTCTGCTCTTTTTGAGTAGGTGAGAATACGAATTAATTGCAGACGGAATAAGAACAGGGCTTGCAATTCGGGTTATTTATTGAGAAAGGGAAGAAAGAAAACTAAACTATTCTGACTCCAAAATCCAAATTGGCGACTTCCGAGTTTCGCCCATCTTCCTCTTCGTCATCTGGATCAGAGAGGACTACTTTTTTGTTTAAGTCTGAAATGGCCAGCTTATGGCGCCATTCATTACGACAGAGGACACCCACAGAAACAGAGGAGGGATGGTCAAAATTCACGCGGGTTTATGATGGGTGATGGGTTAGGTCAAGATTATTCAAGCGTTCGCTTTTGGAAAGTCTCCATCTTGATCGCAATTGAAAGTGGGTTTCCTTTGATTTTGGCGTTTTGTAAGGCGTGTGTGTTTCGTAGGAAGATCGCTCCCAACAAAGGGACTGCCTTTTTCTCAGCGCTTTATTTGTTAACGGTTGTTTTTATCTTGTTTTTGGATTGGAACTAGACTTGTTAATCAGATCGATTTTTTAGGTCGAAAAAAGATTCGGGTCGGAAATGGTTATTGAACATCGTATCGGACGAGTGTGGGTTCGGTTTGATTTTTGTAATGATAATTATAGTACTATACGAACTAAATATTACTCCGTGTTAATAATAACAAAATATAAAATTTGTTTATTTTTTCAAGTTAAAATATTAATATTTTTTTAACTTAGTCGGATTCGGTTCGAATCAGATTATCCGATAGATTTGGTTGGAAGCGTTGACACGGATAGTGGAGATTATTGACTACTTCACGTGAGTTTAAAATATTGGTACTATCTTTCTGCCCACAAACAAAAGATATGTTTGTAGTATCTTGTTCAACTAAAATTTAATAAAGTAAAAAAAACGGGTTTGTCATTTATGTGCATGTTCTTCGGTGTCATCGATGACGCAGCTTTCCTCTTTAAGTGTACGTGTACATTTATGATCCAAATTAAGAAAAAGAAAAATCATCATATTTTGATTAATGTATTAATAGTATGCTTGTTCGTGGAAGTTTCGTTTTGGATTTCGATTAATCTATTAATACTAGTATGCTTATTCGTGGAGTAGTAAGTAGGCTTTAACTTGTATTCATCAAACAAAAACATCATCATAGCAAGTAATCCAATCGTTCTAGAACCACGTTGTAAGACTAAATTAAAGGTTTAGCTAGGTTGATTTATCTCAGTAAGTTTAATTATTTGTACATTAATTGATCTGTCAGTAAGTTGATTATCTTCTCGCCTTAGTTGGGCAAGGTACAACATGATCATGGTTTATGGTAGTAGGTGGAAAATAGAGTTGAATTTGTTTTATTTTTCATAAGAAAGTAGTACAAAGCAGTACGTTTTCTGTGGGCGGAAGGTTGGTTGGTGACTTAAACACTTTGCTTAAAAAACCCACTTAAAAGCTGGTCAATATAAAGGCAAATACCTTGAACATGAGAGACAACATAAAGACAGATCGAAAAACGTGGGGAAAAGTCTTTTGGTTCCATATAAGAAATCGGAGCAATGAACAGATGCTAAGAATATTGATTAGCATAATATATATAAGAGGAAATCAACGATTATCTATATATATTTGGTGCAATTTCAATTCATTCATCAAGTACTCGAAATCTCTGTCTTAAGAAGAAAGTGCCCCTGTCAAGGTACGACAAATCTTGCTTTAGACTAAATTTTTTATTTTAGTCCGAGAATTTCATTGTAATTAAATGGAAGAGTTTTTTTAAAGTTTATATGAAACCGGAGGAATTGAAATTAAATATGTGATCTTGAGATATCATGCTTAGCTTCAATCCAAGTTGGTGAGACTCCAAATTTTCAACATGTCAAAGCCAGCTATATAATCCCTAGAAAGAACGGTTCAACTGTTCAATATACTCCGTAGTTGATAAGTACTACTACTTCAATCATGTTTGCTCAAGGAACAGATCCAAAATCCTCAATTTGCCCTATCAAATTGTCAATATTGACCGATAAAATGTCCTTTCAACAATCACTCTCTTGAATAGCATTAAATTTCAAGTCAGATGAATGTACACATGCATAAAACTTCATGTATTTGGAAAAAAAGTACTCAAATCAATCAACACCGTATCCACAACAAGTAGTCAGTTCTTGACCGAAAAAAAAAAAACAAGTAGTCAGTTTGGTAAATTGCAACCCGTTCAGCAAAACCATCAGCAACAACAATACGACGATAAACTGGATCACAGATTCATAATCATGACAAGATTATCAGTAAACTTTACAACACCCACCAACAAAACACAAGCAAAGCATGAAGTTTGTACACTAAACCATGTCAAGATCACAAACCATACATATAAACAATCAGACCCACAACCAAAAGCAAAGCAAGCAATCAAAACAAAGGACTGAGAGATTTCACAACTACATATGATTCAAGCAGAGTTGGTACTCGTCAATGGCTCTGAAACAGTATCCCTGGACCACAGATTCATCCTGTAAACACCACCACCACCACCATTGTTAGAGTTGTTACCAAGATCCAAAGCCTTCAGCAAAGCATCAGCTTTACTCTTCCCCTTGGGGCTGCCCCTTTCAGCAACATCCTCAATCGCATCCGAAACCCTAATTTCTCCCCCAATCCCCTTGATCTCCTCCTTGACCCCACTCCCCCCAAATTTCACCAAATTCAACAACGCAGAAATCGCATTCTCCGTAATCCTCCCACTCGATCCAGTCGCCGGATCGATCAGATCCACCAGCACAGCAATCCCCGAAACCCTAGAAAACGCCTCCACGGCCGAATCGCACCCCGCAACCTGCGCAATCACGGCCGTCGCGTCCTCCGTCAGACCTACACGGCTGTCGTTCACAACAAGCGAGAACAGCGCCGGAACGGCTCCGAGATCGACGATGCTCGTCCGATTCGGCTGGTAGAGCGCGATCCCGAACAGCGCCTTCAAGGCGTCTTTAATCGATCTCGCCGGCGAGTTAGGGCTTTTGACGATGTCGATGAGCGCGTAGAGGATGTCGCGCTTGGATCCGATGGTTTTGCGGTGGCTCTCGTTGACGAGGAGGCTGAAGAGCGTGGCGGCCGAGGATTGGACGGCGCCGGCGTTGACCTGGTTGCGGAGGACGTGGGAGAGGGCGTCGAGGACGCCCGGAGTTGACATGACGGACTCTCTGGAGGAGATGGAGACGTTGAGGAGAGCCGCCGCCGCGTTTTCTTGAGCGATAGGGGCGGCGGAGTAGAGAGTCTCGGCGAGGTAGGGGATGGCGCCTTCGTCGGCGATCATTGGGCGGATTTCCGGATCGGATTTTGAGAGGAGGCGGAGCTCGCAGAGGGCGGCGATCTGAGTCTGTTCTGAGACGGATCCGAGTCGGGAGACTAGGGTGTGCGCTGTCATACGCTTGACCTCCATTTTTGGAGCTTGGTGTGAGGGGCAGAAGAGGAGGTTTGGGGTTTGAGAGAGAGGGTAGAATGTGGATGGTTGTGTTTCAGGGGATATTCTGCGACAGTTTTTATGAAACTAAGCGCCGTTTACAATTTCAACAACTTTGAGGGAGATTTGTTTAATTATTCCCTTCACACGGGATGGTCAATGCTTTATGTTGACCAGTCACCAAAAAGTTGTAATTTTGTTAAGTGAGGGTTAAATATCCCGGTTGACGTATCAATGTTACTTTTGTCAAAAACAATTTTTTCATCCAAAAAATTTTTTTTACATATAAATCTTATTTCTATTTTTTACATTTTCCAATAATTTTTTTTCACCTAAATCTGTATTTTTTCATCAAAAAGATCTTTCACCCACAAAAAAGAACAATCCCCGGCTCGAAAATGACTTACATAAGTTCATCTCGTGTTGGATCTAGCTCGATTTGACTCATAAAATGTCAATTGTAGCATTGAGTGACATATAAAAGACAACCGTGAAGAGTCAACTAAATTAACCGAAAAATGGTTGTTGTTTTTAGAATTCAAATCAAAATGATTATGAAGTTTAAGTTATACTAATTTGGAGGTGAGAAATACAATAATTGGCTTGAGTTTAATTAATTTGAACAAAAATAGGTACCAACCATATTGATTTAAAACCTTACCCACTTTAATTTAAAAAAATGATGTGGATACACTAAGAAAAATATTCCTTAAAGTTGGGTGCACCAATTGGATCAAAAAAAAAGTTGGGTGCACCAACAAGCATAAAAACAAGAAAAAAACATTAACCTTAATAATCTTTTAAAGGCCATCAAATCTCTAAGCTCAATAAAATACATACTCAGAACCGAAGATCCTTACGATTCTTCTTCCAATTTATACAATTTTTTTTTCATCCGAAAATGATTTATAGGAAAGTTTAAATTGCTTGAATCAATTAAATGAGATTCAAAAATAATAATCATCATCAACAAATAACAACCTATTCATTTTTTTTATTGGTGAGAAATAAGATAATACCCAACTACTACTTGAAAGTGGAAAGCTAACTTAGGATAAACTATTTATTTAAGTAATAAACAACCATGTCTTACAAAGCTCAAAATAATTCACACCAAAAGTATTAATTTAAACAAATACAATACGTATACTAAACAAGGAACAAGAACCCCTTTCCCCTCTGCCCCTTTCCCCTTTGCCCCTTCCCTTTGCCCATTCGATGGCATTCATGAAACCCAAATCAAAGTCAACCTTCCCCCTCCTCCTTCTTGCCATTTCTTACGCAATTGCTGTTGAAAAACCACAAAAATGCTTTCATGGACCAATTTCAAGCTTATGCTTTCCTTTTTGGAAGGAATTTCAAGATCGAAAAAACCCTAGATCCGAGCTCAAAAGCCCCAACTCGGCAAGGTCTCACAAAGGAATTTCAATCGAGCCTCAAACGACTCGATTGAAGACTCGTAAATGCCATTTTCCAAGATGGCGAGAGGTGAATCGGCGTAAATTGAAGAGAAAGAGGAGGTTTCTGATAACCTTCAAAGGTGAAAGTCAAATAACGGTTGTTTCTAGCCAAAAAATAATGTTGGGGGATGAAGGGGTCGTAGATGGCGGGCCAAAATCCTGCTTTAAAATGGAGGGGAGCGGTGCCTGGCTTCACAAAGGGCGTGAGTTCTCATCATTCTTGAGCATCGAAAATGCCTTTGTTCATAGAAAACCAAGGTACTGTCTTGTCTCATATTGTGCTCTTAATCTAATGTTGACTGAATCAATGAGAGCTGTATGGTTGCTTGCCTATAAATTAGAAACTGGGGGAAAGAGATGGGATGGTCTTGCATCTTGGTCTCTTTCTGTGTCAAGTTTACCCAGTAATAAATACTTGTTAGTTGCTCATCATCTTGTTATGCGTTATTATTATCTCTGTGAAAAAATGGCGAAGCAGAGAGGAGGTAAGAGGGGTTTCATATCTGTTATACATTGTGATAAATCATATGTTAAAGAACAATCCATTGACCAAGACCCCTTTGAACAATATGAACCAAAGCACACCATGGTCGAGGAGACCCTAAATGGTGTTGCTCAGTTGAACCCACAATTTGCCAGTTCCTTTGGAACAAAAGATGGCGATACAAAATACAGAAACAGATTACGAACTCCTCTTGCCAACGGTGATGAAAGTACTAGGGTACTTAGAAGCCGATCTTGTATGTTGTGGTTGCTAAGAAGCCAGTCCTATGATCCAATTGCCCCTACGTTAAACATAGTCCCTTGTCAAACTGAAGGTATCATTCATCACTACAAGGGTGCTTTGGATAGGCTGAATCAAAACTGTTGTAATATTGATTTGTTGCACAACTGTTGTTATTTAATCCTAGTGTATACCTGCCTGGGCAAAAAGAAAGCAAGACTAACAATTCTTGGATCCTATTTCAATGCATCTAAGAGAAAGAATAAAATTGAATCCCGGAACAAATTGATGGAAAAAGAGATAGATCATCCCAGACCCCTTAAGTTTGTTTTAGTTTTATGCAGTGATAAGAACATAGCTATCATAAAATATACTGATATTTCTGGTAGAATTGGTTTATGTAGGTGCTTGTGCAAATCTGACGCTCTCTTGGAATATGAAAGGAGTGATATGTGTACGCAGCTAGCTGCATCTGGCCAAATCTCATTTCCCTGGATGAAAATTGAATTGTTGGATGGAAAACAGAATATTGTTCTTGCCCGGGTACAATCTCAGTATACTTCAAGATGTAATCTCTATGGGATACCTATTTTTTGGAACCTTATATACAACGTGATTTTCACCTTCTGGGTGCAGAACAATAATTTGCTAAATTATTGTACTAATAGCAAACCTAATGCATGGAGTTATAAACTAATGCAAATTATGAGAAGAACGAAATTAAAAAGTAGGAATTGCTTAAATGTTGAAAGGGAGATTAAGCCTAATAAGTACCCATACCTTGGAATTCAAACTATAAATTATATAATAGCAGAAATTGGTCATGAGAAAGTGGAAGACCCAAACCATCTCATAGCTCACTGTACAGAATTTTTACTTGAAGTTGATTATGGCTGCCTTGGCTCCCCTGATAGGTGTCTGGCTAAGAAAAAAATGATTGAAAACCATGATATGAGGTTATCATTACTTAAAGGTTGGAAAATTACTAGACTATGTTTTTGTAATTATTTGAATGATGCCCATATGCAAAAGTATTTGCATGACCACTGTGATATTTCTCAAGGAAGGTATGTACTTTTTTTATGCTCTAACAACATGGATGTAAACTATGGTACGAATCACCCCACTCGTTTGATGACTATGACTTCATGCCTATGGACAATGATCAAAAAATGGAGTTGCCATGAACAACTGTCAATATTTAGTCAAGTTTTAAAATGAGAATAAGCACTTGGAATTGTAGAGGTATAGGCCGGAAATCGTTCTGGCCGGAAATTGACTCGTTTTGTAAAATCGAAAGGATACAACTTATAGCGATAATAGAGACCAAAACTGAGAAATTGCCTCCTGATAGCTTGTGGCGTAGAGCGGGATTTGATAACTTAATTTGGTCCCCGTCTGCTGGAAAGTCTGGAGGAATCGGGGTACTATGGAAAGCACACCAACTAACTAACGAACATATTGAGGTCATGACCCATGAACCCCGGTTTATAATCATGAAATATACGAACCTCTCCACAGACCATATAATCGCTATCTGTTTAGCATATGCCCCTCCTATGGAAGCAGAAAAGGAAGCATTCTGGAATCACTTAACTAGTACACTTCAATACATAAACTTACCTACAATAGTTATGGGTGATCTGAATGAAATACAGAACCCCACAGAGAAGAAAGGAGGGGTAGAACCAAACCCGTCTAGGTTTGAGAGACTAATCAATTTCAAGAGTAATTGCGATCTCTATGATATTCCCAGGCAAGGAAACGCTTTCACTTGGCGGAAAAATAGAACTGAAGTAAACAACATGTATGAAAAGTTAGACAGAACCTTAGTAAGTAATGAAATTATTCAATGGTATCCAACCCTGATCACAAAGAACTATGCTTTCTCTACATCAGATCATTGCCAAATTGCAATAGACCTAAGTAACGACGAGACCTATAAAGCAGCACCGTTTAAATTTGAAAAAATGTGGATGCAACGAAAGGATTTTCGAAATATTGTCAAACAAGCTTGGAGAGTGTCGGTGATAGGTTCTAACATGTACCAACTTGTCAAGAAAACCAATTTGCTCAAGATAAGTGCGAAAAAATGGAATAAACGAACCTTTGGAAATACTTTCGAGCAACTAAAAGACATTGAAAAAGAACTAACGAATCTACAACAACAAATAAAAATTGCACCGAGTCAGAGCACTATTCAAAAACAATTACGAATAATAAATAAAAATGAAAATATTCTCAACTTTCACAAAACCTACTGGAAACAAAGAGCGAAAATTAAACATGTGAAACTAGTAGATACCAACACTGGGTATTTCCACAAAGTAGCAAATGGCAGACGAAATAGGAAAATAATTAAAACAATTCGTACAATTGAAGGAACACAGATTTCAGGGGAAATTAACATTCGTAACGAAATTAGAAAAGACTTTAAGGAAAGATATAAGAAAGAACCAATTAATCACACACTCCTACAAGATTATTTGGGATTAATCACTAACGAAATATCAATGGAGGACAATGAGATCTTAACCAAACAAGTATCAAACGAGGAAATTAAAAACGCCGTCATGAGTATCGGATCTGATAAATCTCCAGGTCCTGATGGAATGTCATCCGGATTTTATAAAAAATATTGGGACATTGTAGGCCCAACAGTCATAAAAGCTGTAAAGAGTTTTTTTCATTCTGGCAAATTGCTGAAACAGATCAACCACACATTTATATCCCTTTTACCTAAAAGAGAAAATCCAGAATCCACGAACCACTTTAGACCTATAAGTCTATGCTCCACCATCTACAAAGTTATCGCAAAAATTATAACTGAACGGCTTAAGATAGTCATGTGGAAAATAACCCACCCACTTCAAAGTGCCTTTGTAGCCAACCGTGCCATTCAGGACAATGTCCTCATTGCTCATGAAATATTTCACTCGTTTCGGGGGAAAAAAGGAAAAGAAGGTTGGACTGCAATCAAACTAGACATGGAAAAAGCCTACGACAGGGTCAATTGGGATTTCTTATTTTCAGTGATGAAGAAGTTTGGTTTTTGTGACATATTCATAAATTGGATAAAACAATGCGTGACGACGGTCTCATTCTCAGTGTTGGTTAACAAAGGACCGACGGAACCATTCCCACCAGAGAGAGGACTAAGACAAGGCGACCCACTTTCCCCCTACCTATTCATTCTAAGCATAGAAGTATTTGCAAGAAAGTTACAAAAGATTAGTAACACCACAAGAAACTCAGTTGGATTTGCACTAACTAGAGCAGGTACAAAAATCCCGTTTCTAGCATTTGCTGATGACATAATAATTTTTGCCAAAGCAACACAAAATGTTTGTGTGACAGCAAAGCAAACAATAGAAGAATATTGTGCAATTTTCGGACAAAAAGTTAACTATCATAAGTCAGCATTTCAAACCTCGAAAAATGTGGATAACCAACATAAACAGAGAATACAACAGTTGCTAAAAATAACAACAATGACAAACTTAGAAAAATACCTCGGTTGTCCGATTAACAATGGACATGTGAATCGAGAAACATTTACAGAAATAATAGGAAAATCAAAGACTCAACTGGCCAAATGGAAAGCAAATTCGTTATCACAAGAAGGACGAGCCACACTCATCCGATCAAACCTCGCCGCTAAACCCAACTATACCATGCAGAGCTTCTTGCTCCCCACATACATACACGATAACTTAGACCAGATTAATCGATGCTTCCTTTGGAACAAGGACCTAAACTACAAACCCCTAATAGGGTGGGATAAAATTTGTAAACCAAAATCTCATGGGGGACTAGGTATTAAGAAAACTGAACATATGAACAAAGCTTTACAAATGAAATTGTTATGGAAACTCATTGCAGAACCTTCTAATATTTGGGTCTACCTTATGAATGAAAAATATTTGAATAATGAATTCCTCCTTTCATACAAGAAAAAGTCAAACACCTCGTGGCAGTGGAGTAAGCTTATGAGCTTACGTTCGGAGTTTGAAGAAGGACTAATTTGGCAAGTAGGGGATGGAAAAACTATTAAATTTTGGACCGATAAATGGGCTCTTAATGAACCACTCTTCAACTATGCAATAGACCAAGATCAATGCGATAAACAAATGAGTGTTAGTGAGTTCATTAACTCGGACAAATTATGGATAACCCAAAAATTAACGTCTGTCCTTCCACAAAACATTGTCGATCGAGTGAAAGAAATACTCATCCCAATCTCCACAATTCGAGATAGAGTATACTGGGCCCCGAGCGAAAATGGATGGTTCTCAACATCATCAGCAGTAGAACTGATAAGTAAAATTAATGCATTTAACCCAAGCACTAACAAATGGATTTGGAAATTAGATACATTTCCAAAAGTAAAACACTTTTTATGGAAAATTGATAAAAACGGCCTTCCGACAAAAGAACGATTAAGAGAACAACACATATCAACCCCTCCAGGTTGTTTGATGTGTCACAACACAGTTGAAAACACAATTCATCTCATGATTGATTGCCCCCATACTAAACAAATTATACACAAAATTAACCCAAACACAGCAAACCTAATCGATACGATAGATACAACTAATAAGAACCCCTCAAGTATCTTAGCTGAAATACAACAATTGTTATGAGAGAAACAATTTTCCGAACTAGCTGTATGCTGGTGGTGCATATGGCAGCAGAGAAACAGATTAGCCTTTCAAAAAGAACCAAATAGCTTTATCCATGACCTGGATAAGTATATCCAATCCCAAATTTGCTTATGGACCAAGACCAAAGTGTGGACAGAGGACGAGGAGGAAAAAGAAAACAAGGTAAAATCAAAAATTAGAAGGAAGCAAAAATCAAAATGTTGGGAAAAACCAGAACAAGGATGGGTCAAAATCAACTTTGACGGATCAGTCTTACAAAATAACTCTGCGTCTACAGGTTTTATAATTCGGCATCACAATGCTGACGTCATTTGTATAGGCACAAACACAACTCAATCTAGTTCTGTTATACAAACTGAGGCTCGAGCCCTTAGAGAAGGAATTGTAGCAGCAAAACAAAGAGGATTTAAAAAAATTTTAATAGAGGTGACAACCTAACAGTCATCAAAGCGGCCCAAGAAACTTGGCAGTCCCCTTGGGAAATTGACATGCTGATCTCAGACGTCTCGGTTATGACCCAAACGTTTGAGTCATTTCGCGTTTCACATGTAAGTAGGGATCTCAATTCAGTGGCTGATAAAATTGCAAAGTTGGGCCACATCTTCCCTATTGATCACATCTCGAATCACTTAGAGTTATCTACTCTCATCCGTCAGGATGCTCTAGGACGACCCCCTTAGGAGGGTCCTCCTAATCCTTACCTTTTCAAAAAAAAAAAAAAATACGTATACTAAACAAATTCTTATGGGCCAAAAACATATGTAGACACCTGAACTTGTGCATATTAGTCAGTTAGACACCTCACCTTTAAAACGTAAACATCAAACACCCCAACTTGTTAAAAGCTACCTATTGAACACCTGCGTCCTGACGTGGACTTGCGCGTGTGTATAAGCGCCTGGTGGGCGATTGTTTAGTTAAAAACACCCAATATTAGTGCTACGTGGAAAATAAAAAAAAAATAATTTGAATTGACATTGTACCGTTGCCCATATTAGTCCTTCCTCGCTCTTCTTCCTCCCTGAACCACCATTGAAACTCCTTCTTCCTCCCTCATCCACCATTTTCACTCCAAACTCAACTCTTCTTCCTCCCTCCTCGCCCTTCTTTCGCCCTAACTCATCTCTTCTTTCCTCCTGAAGAACGCGAATGGCAAGTGCGTCGAGCATGTACTCCCGATCAAGTGGCGGGCAATCTGAATTGCGGACTCCGACTTGCATGTGTGGCGAGTTAGCTGCTATAAAGCATTCATGGACGGGAAGGAATCCAGGGAGGCGGTTCTTTGGATGTCCAAATTATGGGGTAATCCCGATTTCGTTCTCCGGCAAAAACCCTAGAAAAAAAAATTGGGGCTTTTGTTCATTAGCTGAAGTTGATAAGCGATTTGTTGATTTTAGTTAGTAAATGTGTATATCAATGAGTTTTGATTGTTAAGATTAGGTCAATTACAGTGATTTGGTGCGAATACCCCTAAACTGGCAAATTTGGCAATTTGTTCATGACAATCTGTTACTTGTGTCTGTGTTGGTGCAGAGAGTTGGTGCTTGCAGTTATTTTAGATGGATTGATCAACCCCTTCCTGATCATGCTAAGCACATAATTTCGGGGCTAGTGAGAAGATTGGAGGAGAATGAGGTAGAGCTGGACAAGGCAAGGAGAAGGTTGGAGGAGAAGAAGGTAGAAATAGACAAGACAATGCGTCGAGCAAATTGTCTGTTACTTGTTGTTGTTGGCATTATGTTGGTCAATTTATTGAAAATTGTAGCTCCTTAAGTCCATTGTATTTTGGTGTTGAATTCTGAATTGTTTCATGTAATGGTACTCTGAAATGTTGAATTCTGTAATGGTACATCTTATCAATTATGTTGTTGGCAATGTCCTGCCTAAACCCAACATCAGGAATTCAATGAGAATTACTCAAATCTGCAGCAAACACCCAACATTTGACAATCTTATGCATTAAACTTGTCCATTATATTAGGTCATATAGCTTGCAAATCCAGTAGCAACATCATCACAGTTAGTGTATCTCAAAATGAGGTGGGCAAGCATTGCCATAGTTGTCACCCTTAATGGATGAAGTTACTAACAAAAAAAACCAAAAAACTAAGCAAGCATTATAGTGTTTTCATTAAATTTAAATTCCCAATCATTTCACTAAGGTTGGTTTGAGCTTTGCTGGCTGCCAAAAGGCACTTGTGATGCCTGTCTTGCACCTTGAGATTGAGATCTGGTTCTCTGCAACTGGCTTGCTGTGATTGCATTTCGACCTTGCCACTTCAAACCCCTGCTCATTCCTCCAAAATCAGCACCTTGGCTTGAATGTTTTGTTGGCTTTGGAGCCCTGAGAACCCTGCTACTCTCATGTCCAGGCTACACACAAACACAGACAAGTTTCAAAGCAGCATTCATCCAAAAATATAAGATTTGGCAATAATATTGTAAATTCAAGTTGCAAAAAAATTCAAGAAAGTAACATGTACTCACATTCATGATTGTAACTCCAGTAGCTGGGTTGGTATAAATCCCACGGCCAACCATTCTTCCCTTCTTTTGAGCTCTTCCAACTGTATGATCACCTTCAGATTCTGCTCTTTTCCTAGTGAACTGTGAAAAGAAAAAACATGTTAGCATTTAAAGACATCAAACAAACACACAAAACATCAAGGACAATGCTCTTACTCTGGCCACTGGTGGTACAACTGGATCAGTTGGAGGTGGTGCAGGTTGTGAAGCTGGAGGTGGCCTACTTGGTGGAGCTTGAGATGATGCACCTCGACCCCTGGATGATGCACCTCTATACCTGGCTGATGTGGCTCTTGGCCTCCATGCTTGTGCAGCTGCAGCTTGTGCAGCCTCAGGGTTGCCCTTATTGGGACACCCTTTCTTGTTATGGCCCTGTGTCTTGCAGATTGAACAACTCATGGCAACCCCTCTCCTTGAGTACCTCCCAGCTTTCTTTGGCTCATCCCTAGATTTCCTCCTATTTACCTTTCTTCTACCTCTTTTCTTTTTCATCTCTGGGTGCTCAACAGGTGGATGATCAGACGTGGGCCACATTTTCATGCCCAAAACTGGTTGTAGTGGAAATTCATATGCTTTGAGGTAAGTCTCTTTCTTATACCAATGTAAGACATGCTCATCTGGATTGATGTTAACATGGTTCATAGCACATATGGCATGAGCACATGGGATGCCCTTGAGTTGCCAACTATTGCAGCTGCAGGTGTGCTTGCTTAAGTCTACAGTATGCCCATAATCCCCATGCTGAACCTCAAACCCTTGATCACCATTCCAGGCAATATCACACTGCATTGCTATGTCCTTGTTTCTCTCTAGCCTTGCCAAGGTTGTAGGTGCAATGTCAGTTATCCATTTCTGTGGGACAAAATCATTCATCTTTTTTATCCTTTCCATCACTTGCTTTCTTATGTCTTCAAGCATGGAGATAATAGACTTGTGTCTAGATGTCCTAATCCAGGTATTAAAAGTTTCACACATGTTGTTCTCTACTACATCACACTTGCAATCTGTCCTAAAATAAGGTTTGCAGAAGTTCTGTTTCCCATACTCTAAGAAGTCAGCAACAAGGTCAGGCCCTAACTTACCAAGCACCTCTAGATTATCTTTCAGCTGCACATCAAATGTGGACCAACAACATGCCCAAAACTTCTTCCTACATTCTGTGCCTCTCCATTTCTTTTGCCAATTTGCATAAATGTGTTGTGCACAAAATCTGTGCTCAGCTTCTGGCAGTTCTTTTCTAACAGCAGCCCTTAGCCCCTGTAAAACATAAGTGGAAAACATGATATACAGCCCATATGAATGCAAGACATGTTTCAAAGCAAAATGAATCAAGCCCACAAGCCACTGTCCAACTATACAAGCCACATTCCAACTACACACGCCTCTGTCCAACTACATAAGCCTAATTCCAACTACATAAGCCTCTGTCCAACTACATAAGCCTAATTCCAACTACATAAGCCTCTGTCCAACTATACAAGCCAGTTTACATAAGCCTAAGTGCACTACACAAACAAGTCCAACTACACAAGCCCAAATCCATCATTTCCAACTCGACAATGCCACCTAAGTCCATGTTATATTTGTGTGATGTTTTTAACAGACCAAAGTTTACAAGTACAAGTTGAGGTCAGTATACAAGTGCAAGTCCATTTTTTGGAGTCCAACTAACTATACAAGTGCAATTCAACAAGCCCAGGCCCATTCCAAACTGAGGCCCATTCAATCCAGGCCCATTCCAGAAAAGTCCAAGCCCATGTCCAATTCAGTATCAACCAGTATACATGTCCAGTTGCAATTCAACAAGTCCAGGCCACTACACACTATACATGGAGGTTTATTATATTATGACACAAACAGAAACCATGGTCAATCCCTAAACAAGACAGGATTAAATTATTATATTATATAAATCCAAGACATCAAAATTTCAGTCAAAACCATGCCAAGAAAGGGAATTTTTATTTAAAAATTAGCTGACCAATTGCATATCAGAAACAATGGTCAATCCTTGTCCTTTGTCCAGGTCTAAATCCACTTGCAATGTTCTGATAAACTTTGACCAAGTTATGGTTGACTCAGCACCTACAAACAAATTACACACCATAATTAATTACAATAATGTGTGCTTAAAATTGACATTATTATTAAAAAAGAGAGTTGAGCACCTGTAACCTCCCAAGCTATAGGATACATCTGGCCATTTCCATCTTTGCCCACAGCCACAAACAGTTGTCCTTCTACAGCTCCTTTAAGAAAGCAGGCGTCCAATCCAATAATTTTCCTACAACCTTGCTTCCAACCAGCTTTCAAGGACTTGAAGCACACATACAGTCTCTTGAACAGTTCTTTCCCAGGCTGAGATTCAGTATCAACCACCAAAAAACATGTAGATCCTGGATTGGAACGGTT
The DNA here is from genome assembly GCA_963924305.1 of Polygonum maritimum. Classification (NCBI taxonomy): domain Eukaryota; kingdom Viridiplantae; phylum Streptophyta; class Magnoliopsida; order Caryophyllales; family Polygonaceae; genus Polygonum; species Polygonum maritimum. The sequence goes on along the minus strand of OZ002731.1, from coordinate 42,142,116 downwards.
CACTTCATCTACATAGTCATGTAATCTTGAGTATTCCTCCTTGTAGTCACCCATATGTTTGGTTAAAATCTGGACCTTTGCTCTCCTGCAGATGGTCTTGCCTACATACAGCTTGAATTCCTTCCTACAAAGGTCTTGAATCTCCCATATTTTGAGGGAAGGTTGTGAGACTATTCTTTTTTCAATGAGTTTTGCTAAGAACTTTGAGGTGCACAATTTGTTCTTGTTGTACCTCCTACAACTGTGCTTAGGTGTGTAGGTCTTCACTTGGAAATTATGAGTCCCAGAATCATAACTAGCATGGATTCTCCAAGGACATCCTTCATGCACACACTTGGCAGTGACCCTTCTTGCCTCATTAGGCCTCAGCTTCAACCTAACCCCCTTAGCAATAGCATATTTAGCTAGTGCATCCCTAAACTGCTGAACACTCTCAAAGACCATGTCCAGCTCCCACACAGGGCACTCAGAATTGGCATTGTACATGACATGCCTGCTCCTATTCCTTCTAACCTCCTTCTCATCACCATCACTAGAGGCACTTTCAAGACTGTAATCAGATTCACTGCCAAAGTATGGTTCATTGCCTCCCACCATTCCACTGTTTTGATTTTGGCCATTCCAATTCTCATAACCTTCATCAGGACCTACCCAACCTAAGGTGACTTCCACATTCACCAAATTCTCCCTCTGTACTGCCCTTCTAGACCTTGTTTCCCTAGCTGTGCTTCTGATTTCCCTTAGCTCCTCATCCATGTCAGAATCATCACTTAAGTCCACCCCTCTACTAATGGTATCATCACTTGAACTACCCCTCTCAGCTTCAAAATTACCATCATCACTATCATCACCATCATCACCATCATCACCTTCATCACCTTCATCACCTTCATCATTGTCATGCTCATCAGCACCATCATCACCATCATTCCCTGTTGGATCATTATCTGTAGCATCATTACCTGATGGATCAACCTCTTCTTGTACCTCTTGTACCTCTTCTAGCCCTATAGCCTCTTCTACCACTTCTACATGCTCATCAGCAACCTTATCTTGCACACACTCAAGCATCAATGCAGGCTGGGCAGTAGCATTCTCAATTAACTCCTCTCCATCATCAATTATAGGTATTGCATCCTCTACTACTCTTCCCATATGTGGAGGAAGTGGTTATGGCTCTGAATTTGAGAATTGTGGCTGCATAACTGTATGATTGATGTAGAAATCAACCCTGTCACCATCCTTGAGGGTTTTAGCAAGATTTGTGAGGGACCAATCGTCCATTGCCACAAAAGCAGTGTCATTCTTGGCCTTGTAAAAAATTCCATCATATTCAGGGTAGCCTAAATCCTTGACAGAGGATGCTAATTCTGGGATACTAAGATAATCTGAGTCAATCTTGGTATAGGATACCTCAAACTCATCTATGTAGGCAGGAGTAGGGGTGTACACAAACTTCCCTCCATGATGCCAAACTATTTCAATGAATTTATCCATTCCTGACAATGTAGAACACAAACAACACACATGAGAAATCCCTACATGCATTCATCAATCACCCTACATGCATTCATCAATAACCCAAATCACTACCCTTTCATTCATGAAATCGACTGCCAGAGAAACCTAAACCCCCAAAATTCTCTGCTTTCACGAACCAAAATACCCTAAGTTCGAAATTCTGTAAATTTGTTCACAATCTAAGACCTTGCCCCAAAATCGACTTCGAGTAAGCAACATTTGTACTAAGACAACCCTAAACAATGGAAATCTAAAGCCCTAAACCCCCAATCTGCAAAATCGCGCCCAAACTTGAGATTCCATCTTTCAACTGAAAACCCCCTTTTCTGCAAAATCAAGCACAAAACTAACCTTGATGTTGATTTCTACCACAGTTGAGTTGCTTCCCTTCGTCAATTTTGGGTTTTGCGTGGCATTAGGGTTCTTGCTTCAAAATCGCCTTCTTCAGTTCTTGAGAGCTTCGGGTTTTTGGGGTTGTTGAGAACACCATTTTTGCCCGCGTACTACTCTTTTACATGTGTATGTGGCGTTTTTTTTATTTTGTTTGCTTAGTTGGCATTACGTGGAATTAAGTTTGTTAATTTTTTCCACGTAACACGCGCGTGCATATTACGCCATCCTGTAATGGAGACGCATGTGTTCAATAGGTAGCTTTTAACAAGTTGGGGTGTTTGATGTTTACGTTTTAAAGGTGAGGTGTCTAACTGACTAATATGCACAAGTTCAGGTGTCTACGTATGTTTTTGGCCAATTCTGACGTATATCAAACTTAACCCTCATAAAACCAAAAAAATTAACTAATGAGCCAGGCCGGTCACGGACTCAACGTCAACGAGCCCAAGTTCATTCAACTCACAGAGAAAGATACAGAATCAGGACTCGGGAGAAAGAATTCTTCACCGCCGGCGTAGAGAAATCCTCTTTCTCGTCGAAATCTACAATCTTGTACGTATATCTCTAGTTTCTTCTTGTTTGTCTTGTTTGCAATTCTTGATCGGTTTGAACTTGTCGTTCTCAATTGAATTTTTTTTCCCTACCAACCGAGACATTCGTATTCTTAATTTGTGCCTCTCGTTCTGCCTCCGCCGTCGAGATCTGTACAATTCGTCTTCCAATTTAAGCAATTGTCTTCTTTCTCGGAATCAGGTTGCAATCGGAGTTCGATCCGTTTGAATCAATTATACGGAATTCGGGAAACCTGAAGGAGCATGGGCAAGAGAGGAAGAGCAGCTGTGGTGGTTCTGGGCGATATAGGTCGTAGTCCTCGAATGCAGTATCACGCCCTTTCTCTCGCTCGCCAGGCTGCTCTTGAGGTGGACATTGTAGCATATGGAGGTGTGTGTTTAATTTGAAAAGTGAGAAATTATGTTCTATTATGGTGAAAGCAGTAGTTGTTTTTGATTGATTGCAATCACACTAGATTCAGTAGCCCGGAAGTGACTTAATGTAAGCATATAAAGCTTGTGCAACTTTACAAAGTAGATGGATTTGCAAGATGATTGGTTTCAAGAGTTATAATATGAATACTTCATAGTTTGGGGACATCAAATTCCGGTTTACATAATAGGTCACTGTAGCTCTTGTGCTGATGCATACTTTGTATGAATATGCTAGGTTCTCAACCTCATTCTGCAGTTTTGGAGAATCCTTCTATCCATGTGCACAAAATGGTAATAAATCTTGCAAGATTGCTTTAACATGATGATATACAATATGGTCCATTCTAATTTTCTCTTCCTAAATACAGGCACAATGGCCAGTAGTTTCAAAGAGCCTACCCAAGATATTCTATCCCTTTGTGCTTCTGCTTAAGCCAATAGTTCAGTTCGTTATGCTTCTCTGGTTCCTTTGTGTCAAAATACCTGCTCCAGATGTCTATATAGTACAGGTCAGCCTGATCTGTTCAAGGTTTTTTCTTCCCGGATTTTCTTAATATATAGTATATATATGTGTGTGTGTGCCTATAATGTGTGCTTTGGAGTGCATGATAGTGAAATATATCCTGATTATTGGTTTTAACTTTTCTCACTTAGCACCAAGTGGTGAAGTTTTTCTCTGATCCTTTTTTTGGCAAAGAACATTTTCTGTTTTTGCTACTAGTTTTTCAATTCATGGTCTATCCAATAAAAGGAAGGACTCATGGTATCTTCACACATATGGTATTTTAATTTGATTTCACACAGAATCCACCTTCTGTACCAACTCTGGTAGCCGTTAGATGGGCAAGTTGGCTAAGGAGATCTGCTTTCATTGTGGACTGGCACAACTTTGGTTATACTCTGATGGCTTTGTCAGTTGGGAGAAGAAGCCGATTTGTAGCAGCCTATCATTGGTAACATATCAGTGCCTTACTGAATGTTTCTGGATGCATGTAGTTTCAGTTGATCTTTTTGATAAGACATTTTTTATTTCCAGGATTGAGAAACATTACGGAAAAATGGCAGATGGTGCCTTATGTGTGACAAGGGCAATGCAGCATGAATTACAGCAGAATTGGGGAATCAAGTAAGAGGGTCAGACCAGATTTTTTATATTCTTTACTCGCTCTTTTCGGTTCCAGGTGTATTGTTTTGACACTTCTACGTTGTCTTGTTCCTCTCTTAAATATATAGTGCCACTGTGCTTTATGACCAGCCTCCGGAGTTCTTTCGCCCCGCCTCACTTAACGAAAAACATAAGGTGGTGATTATTCCTTCCTTTTTCCTTCTTTTCTCCTTATATTTCGTAATTTCTCATGAGCGGGTCTTGATTCTTTGCAGTTATTTTCTAGGTTGGATCAGGATCTCAGACAGTGGCATGGTATACGAGATTTGATAAGCCATGGTAAAAATTCTTCAAACTGATTTGCCCAACTTCCTAGTCTCGCAGTTAGCCACAATTCACAAACTTTTCTCAGGAAACAGAGAAGTGGCAAAGCAGCTAGATGAAACACTGTTTACCACTATGGTTGGAGCTAATGTCGTTGAGAAGCCACATAGGCCAGCACTCATTGTCAGCAGTACTAGTTGGTGAGCTCTTTTTTCTTAGAGCGCAGTTCCTTATATTGTTGAGTTTTAGAAAGAAACATTCCTGCTTCTATTTTTACTGGCTGCCCTGTTACAGCTGTATGATATACTCTTTTCTCTCTATAGAATCTCAAAAATATGTAATCTTTCAATGAGATGTAAATTATATTTTCTCCTCGTTTGACTCTTTTTACTGCTCAATATACTTTATCACAGGACACCAGATGAAGACTTCAGCATTCTCTTGGAAGCAGCTGTTATGTATGACAGACGTGTTGCTGCACTCTTACATGAAGATGATTCAGCTGATGAAGAGATGATTTGGCGAGAAATGTCTGATGGAAGGCAATATTTGTATCCTAGGCTTTTATTTATAATCACTGGTCAGTATTCTCCCTCTTGTGCTGTTGGTGCATTTAACAATCAATAGAAGGTGATCGTTATAATGTTTTGCACGGGATCTGCAGGAAAGGGGCCTGAGAAAGAAAAATACGAGGAGAAAATACAGAAATTGCATCTCAAGCGTGTGGCGTTTCGAACTATGTGGTTGGCGCCTGAGGATTATCCATTACTTCTCGGTGTGCCATTCAGTACCCGGAGCTTATGTTTTTCTCTTGTGATTTATGACGGCTTCTCATTTCCCAATATTGATGTCTTGTTATGGGCATATTAAACAGGATCAGCAGACCTGGGTGTTTGCCTGCATACCTCCTCATCAGGATTGGACCTTCCCATGAAGGTATTTTATTGATGAGTTCTTACAGATGAATTAATGCATTTTGCTAGAATAGTAGTTTGCAGTACTCTTAGCTTCGTTTTCTTGAATAGGTCAACATTATTACTTATAAGTAATTTTTATCTTTTCAATTATTCAAGATAACAGAGCCTTGATCTTTCTTTAAAACTCAAAAAGTTCATTAGCCAATGATTATGTGCACTTGGTACCTTTCAAGCTATATAACTTGGTCCTGGCATCAGGTTGTGGATATGTTTGGTTGTGGATTGCCTGTTTGTGCTGCTTCATACTCCTGGTAAGATAGTTTCGTTTCCTTTTGGAAAAAAAGAATTTGGAAAATGGGTTGTCTGCTAACATATAATTGGATCATCTGTTTTCAGTATTGAAGAACTTGTTAAAGTTGAAAGGAATGGGCTTCTTTTTTCATCATCATCTGAGCTTGCTGATGAACTTTTAGTAAGTCCTTCACTATTCTTAGACTTTGTTTAGATGGCAACATGTCTCCTCTCTTCATTATCTCGAACAATTTCAGCCTGTATGTATTCAGCTCTAAAATTGGAGGAGCATTACACATTCCTTTTAAACATTCTAAAATTCATGTGAATGTTGTTGTTGAATGGCTGCTGACCTTTACATCTGATAATAAATGGCTGCTGCAGATGCTTTTCAAGGGTTTCCCTGATGAATGCAGTTCTCTGAAGTCATTGAAAAATGGTGCGCTTGAAACCGAGTCTACTGCTAGTTGGGCTCGGGAATGGGAGGAGCATGCCAAGCCATTAGTCTCAGAGGCAAGTGAACCTTTTCCCTTTCCACCTCGCACGATAACAAAAATATGAGTCAGTTTGTAAACTAATGAATGTGAAAAATCTTCAGGTTATATCTCGGAATAGCATAGGATGATGCTTTGACCTTAAGCAAGAGTAGTTGACAGAGTTGTGTGTACAACAGGGAATATGCGTGAAAGATCAGGTTCTGTTGATAGATGAAACGACACCATATTGGTTCGTTATTTGCAATTTGGAAGGATGGATACATTGGTAATGAACTGACATATAGTAGGTTTGTTTGAATGGATCCTAGAAATGTTGTGCAATGTTAGCAGAATCACCTTCTTGAACAGCTGGTTAGTTATTTTAAGCCCGAATTGAAAAGTGAGGATATAAAGACAGCATGTGACTCTACACTGTAATTGTTAATTGTTTCTGCTGATACAAAAATGAAGTAACATTAAATTCACTGCAATGTTCTACATTTTGTGCAATGTCATCCAGATGCATTATGTCGAAGTATTATACATATGATTTTTCCTAAAATAAAAGTATGCATTTTACAATATGTCACTAAATTTCATGATTTCAATGCTCAGTGGAATAGCACCACAAAATCAAAATATATTCATTTAAACCCTCAAAATATAGGATTCTTCTTCCCACATGACATCCAAAGACTAGGTTTCCTACCCAACCAATGGAAAACCGATCATTTCCTCGTTCAAACAAGCAACAAAAGTAAATGCTAAATACGTATTCTCCAAAAAAAAAAAACAAATCCAAACACTTTGATTCTACTCAGCCTTCAAACCTATCGATCAAGAATAATTAAGATGCTTTTTTCGAACGGGAAGACGCCTTCTTCTTAGAACCATCCTGCTTCTTATCTGTTGTTGCTTCAGCAGCCTTCCTTTTGTCTCTCCTTTCCCTTTTCTTCAATGTGGTCATGTGAGCCTTGAGAATTGTCGCATATGAAGCTTGAAAACGCTGGTGATCTTTCACGCCCAGCTGAAGTAAATCATGCACAAAAAGCATAAGAAAAAGAAGGAAGAGCCAAGGGATATTTGCATAGCAGCAGTTGCTTATCATATATATAATGTACATCTGAACAATTTGATAAAGCAGCTAAAAGTATTTTCAATAACTAATGTTTGAGAAAGTACACTCTGAAAGTGACCAGGGAACAGTTCATTAAACCAGACAACTATTCTCAGATACACAAAAAGGTCATCACACATGATAGCACATTGTGGAAAAATGGCTCTGGATTATCAAACATCAGTACTGACGCTTAACATTAACAGTTGTCACAACTGGAGTAAATCTCAAGATTCTTAGCCTTCGTGTTATTTGAATACTTCAGGTTACAACTCTTAAGAACTGGTAGTCAAAATATTCACAGTTGTAACAAGTAAGCTACTCCAACCAAAAGCAAACCACCTGGCTGAAAGAATGATTATGCACAGAGGCTCAAACAACTGTATGAATTTGTTACATAAAAGAAGGGGCAAATGTATCAAGCCTACTAAGTGGAGACCCTTGGACAAGTTGGAAGCATCTCCATCCAATTTGTTCATGACAATGAAAAATAATTCTCATCTTAGAAATATTCCTAAGATAGATATTTGTTACTCTTTCTATCCCATCAAAATACTATCCCTTCTATAAGCTAACTTAAGCAGGTTCAAACCTCAGGGAGTAGGCTTCAAATTTCCATTATGCACTGTGGTATCAGTGTAGTTCAGTTTTAGTGATAACCAACTAGGACAAACCCCAAGTACTTTAACCTCGTACTTTGTTTCACTGTTTTTCAGTTGCTTCTTCTTCCCTTTCATGGATTATCTTATTTATTGATTAGTATTTTGGTCGCCTATATCACGTCATATTGATTAGTATTTATTACATACCTCAGAGTGGCTTGCATTGACCAGTACTGAGGTAATTATCTCCCCTACTCCCCTACCACAGGTGTATGTTCCAATAAAATCTTGCAAACATCTTCCTACTTTTGACATTATATTCATCATCAATATCCCAGCCCCACTATCACAAAAATACTGCTATTCAGATACCCTAACAGGATATGTTTCCCGTTTATGTTTCCTAGGGGAAACTCACGCACCTATTCTCGTGTAAAATCACATTAGCAGTATGCCCTCTGTTGTTTTCTAATGTTTTCCATAAGACTCCGTGTGGCAAAATCATAATGATAATAGGTGAAGCCACATCAACTAAGATACATGTTACTGATGATCATCTGTTTGACCAAATCCAAATCTATGTAGTAATCAGAGGCTCAGACCACAATCAAAGCATAAAGCCTTAATTAATTTTATCAGCCATCAATTATGCCAAGCAAACAAGCACCTATTAATACTAGATGATACCACAATACTCAAAAACTACAACTAAAACCATTAAAAGTATCATTCACATGGACAGGTGCATGCATCCACTTCAAACAACAAGCCCCACATCTTAATTCTTCATTACTATGAACTAAACCAAAATGCTTAAGAATGCAGGATCACATGACAACCACCTCCGAACACCTACTAGCAAGCAATTCCATTCAGAAAAGAAATAGTGCACTTTTATAAATCAAATACTGAATTTAGCAGAATAAGGGATCGCATGCTTACAGAAGATGAAATCGTCTTTTTTCCATTAGTTGCACGCACAAGGCACTTGTACTCAATTGGTTCACCGGCCGTCTTCATCTTATTCAGCTGAGCCTTAGACTTCATAGATGCTACAAAAATTCAAATAAAAATCACAATCAGAATGAAATCTCGCCAACACACCAAGAAAACAACAATAATAAACGATTCTGAGCCAGATCGAGATCGTGAATAGCGAATTGCGAACTGAAACCGGAGCACACAAAAGAAACCTAAAAAATCAAGAGAGGAAAGTATATGCACTTGCATCGTTTAAGAGTAACCCAAACAGAGCCGTTCTCTAAGCTCCCTTCGAACATGGCCTTCAATTCGTTCAAGAATGAGTCTGGATTCGACGGAGTCTGGCAACATCATTGACAGAAAGAGAGAGGTTAGGGGATTCAGCAATTACTACGGAATTCGGGGAGCGAAATTGAAGCAAATGAAGAAAAATCGCACCTTTACAGACGGAGCAGGGGCGGAGGCAGGGCGGTTGCGAGTCGGAGCCGGCGCCATCACGACGACGCTGATCTCAACTGACGAGAGGAGACGAGAGGACAGTCAACTACGGTCGCAAGGTGGATTCAGGAAGGGAATTGGGATCGCGATGAAGAACGAAATCAGACAGCCATTGATGTATAATATGGATTGAAAAGTGGGGGAATTGGGCCTCCGGCCCAAATCGGAACTTTCAAAAAGGGTCAATTGGATTTATTGGTATGATACTAATAAAGTGACAATCACCACATTCACAAGATCTCCCCCTTAATTGTTACATGATGCTAATAAAGTGCTTACTAGGCAAATTTTGGAGATTTTTGTATGATAAAACCACAAGATTTTCTCCTTAATGTCGTTTTATCACGACCGATTCGCTCGGACATGACCCGATCTATATCTGGATCGGATGCTACAAAAAAGCCCTGAATGAAGGTCCCTTACTTCCAATTCAGTCTTTCTCTAGACGTTGTTTTTGCTTTTGGTTATCCACTGGTTCACCAGAGTTTTATCTTGTCTACATCTAGCTCGACCCGGGTCGTGGACCTCGCTTAGTTGGGTGAGTCTTCCAAGAGGGATTTTTTGACATCTAGTATAGTTGAACCCCAAACCTCATGAATGTGGATTCTCTAGACGCCGCTGTTGTTAGAGAAATATAAGTTGACTCTTTGAACAAATATATAGGAAAATCTAATGCCTTAGTTTGTTTAGTATTGTTATTTCTAAAAGATTGATACATCTTGCTATATATTGATACAAACTTGACTTTACAACTTGTATAGTCAAAACTAGGTGTTTTCCATCTTGCTATATATTGATACAAACTTTAAATTAACGGCTTTCGTAAAACTTGTTAATTTAGTTTCTACCAAAAAAAAACTTGTTAATTTAGACATGTAGTCGATGGGAGATGTATCAGCTAGCTAGATTTGCTCAAAACCCGATCAACATTAATGAATTGTAAGGATCCACGTTACAAACTACGCCCATTGTTTGGTTTGCCAAACAGATCATAAGGAATCTATCCTTGAACATAAGCAACATAAAATCCGCGTTACATATATAGCACTACTACAAATGGCTCTTATTACTCTCATTTGGTGCAAACCTCACGAGCAACCCCAAGCTTGGAATTGGGCACGTCAAAGAAGATGCGGTGGTTCTGTTGCTGCATGTTGGCTATGACATTGAGAACCGAGTTCATGCCGTCTGCAGCCGACGGAGCCATCGCAAGGCAGCTTATGCTGGTGGACGCGCTATGGAGGAGGAAGTTTTCTTGCATCAGGGTCATGTTCATCCCTTGGAACATGAATGTGATGCTCGGGATCGTGATCGGGACCGCATAGCACGTGTCGAACCCTCCTAGAGACGAAACCGTCGCGTTTCCCATCCTCTTGCGGAACTCGTCTCTCACTGCCCCGTATGCCGGTGCCACCAACCGAGTAAAGACAGTACCTATATGTGAAAAACGTCTATTATATATACGTTTTTTCTATCGTGTGTCTTAAGAGCACATTATAATCAAGCATATTAAACAAGAAAACTAAATCTTAGAGAGAAAATAGTGATTTCGTCCCAAAAAAAATCAAAAAAATCTTAAATCATACTACGATTTACTAAATCTTGTGACAATAGAAAAATCCTTATAAAGCTTATTTGTGCACGACTCCCAATTTATCGACTTAGAGGTTGTAATAATATGACATGCCAAACATACTCTAAATCCGAATATCCTCCATGTCGTAGTGGAGTATATACCTGAGTCGAAAATGGTTCCTGCACCGGTGGTGGGATCGAAGGCGAGTGCGGTTGATGGAATGTCGACGGTTTTCCGGCCGACCTTGATCCCGATCAAGTTGACATAGTACATAGAGGATCTCCTAGGGTTCCTAAGCAATGGTGTGACCTTGATGTTCTTAGGTTGAGCAGTGGGTCCTAGCCTTAGAGACCCAGAGAAATTGAGGGACCTAAAGTTGGGCAAGCAATAGGAGAAAGTGGATTGGTAGAGGCTTTGGGTTTGGGACAATAGTGATAATGGGCCTCGGCCCAGGCCCAATAGACCCTGGGCGGGCACGGAGCTTCCGGTGGCCTTCTTGATGCAGCCGAAGGTGTAGCCGGGGACTGAGTCGGTGGCTAGGGTGACGGTGTCTTGCGACAAGGCGGCCGCCACGTTTGAGCTGCCGTAGGTGAGGTTGAAGCTGCATGTAGTTCCATCGCAAGATGGGTTTTGTACCTAAACATCAATCGTCAAAAGAACTCGTGTGAGTAGCCTTATATAGAGTAAAGGTTAGTCCATATGACCAAAATCATAAACTCTCTTCGATTAGTAGTTCTTGTTAAAAAGAAATTATAGAATTTGTAAATTCTTACACATTTTTTTTTTGTTTGTTTAAATTAATGGGTGATCTAGTATCGACGGGGACCTCAAATGTGGTCACTCATCTTATTAAAGCTTGTCATCTATGCTTTGTACAATTCCCATGTAAGAAAACTCTCAGCTATATACACTTTACTTTGTGGTCACTCATTTTAAAGTTTGTCGTCTATGTTTTGTACAATTCCCATATAAAAATTCTCAATAATATACAATCTAGTTTTAACATGAATTAAGCACATCAATTGAATGAGCGGGTGACGGCATTCCGTGTCAGATACAAGTCATATGAACTTAATCTCTAAGCTTTTTCATACGAAACTAATTTGATCCCCAAGTGACTAATAAGTATATGGTGTTGTATACTTGTATATATAGTCATGTAGAAAGCTAAGGTTCATGGCCGGATTGATTAGCTAGACAGGTTAGGTAGCCTCGGAATAGTAATCATGGATTAAAGTATTTCATGTATGTTAATTATCATCATATATGGGATTAATTATGATCTAGTAAGGACCCAAAAGCCCTCATGTGACGCCTGACAGGCAAAGATCGATAACGTGACCAACCCGTGTCTTATTCTAGCTAGCAAACTATCAACATAACGTACGATTTTGTCACAAGTCAAAACACATCTATATTTAGATACTTAAATCAAACAAACAAACAAACAAACGAAAATGAACAGATCATGGTGTAGGGCAAGGTGTTAGCGACGTTACCTGTGAGCACTGAGGAGCCTGGCAGGCAAGGGTCTGGAAGGAGGAGGACTTGGCGGAGTCGAAGGCGGTGGGGCCACAGCCGACGCAGCCGGAGCAAGGGAGCCAGGCGGCGTCGTTGCTGGTGTCGAGGGCCATGAGGAGGGTCTGGGGAGGGGACCCCACCTTGACGGGGACAATGTAGGTGGGGCTCTGGATGAGCTGGCGGCCCGAGGCGATGGGGGCCACCGACTTGCCGGCCACGAGGCTCGTGAGGAAGAGGAGGCGGGCGCCGTCGTCGGTTTGCATCTTCAGGACGCTCTCTTCCCATGGGAGGGATTGCTTGAAGGGCGAGCATGGGCTGTTGACGTGGATCACTTGTAGGGTTGATGGGTTGTGGTTTGGGAAAGAGCATGTTGGGTTTGGGCGGAGGGCGGAGGCTGAGAGGGAGAGGAAGAGGAGGGCGAGGGCGGCGTAGGTGGCGGTCGCCATGGTGGTTGTGGTGGTTGAGTAAGTAGGTGTTTGAGTGAGAGTGAGAGTGCCTAAGTTGGGAGGCAATAGGGAGGGTATATAAAGGAACTAGTGTGGGAGGGTACTAGGTGAGTCCGAGTTACTAGTTGTAGTAATTTTTTGCAAGGGTTTGTTTGGGTGGACTTGATATTGCCGTACAAGGAATATAGAGCAAAATTATATATTCAAGGCTTTGATACCAATTTCTAACCCTCCGTTTTTTGGACAAGGAATTATTCCATATAAATCTCATGAGATAGTATTAAGCTAGTTTTAGCTCCGCTAGCTAAAATCTAAATAGACATACCTAAGTTACACTAATTTCCATGCAATGTATGGGTAGGTTTTGGATCTTTTCAACTGATATTACACTTCATGCATGTAAAATGAATCCTAAATATTCTCTCTGCAAGTGCTTTGACCGAGTTTTTTTTTCTTTTTTTGATTGAGGGTATTGCCCATGAGAGTCGAATTGGTGACCTTTGGGTACTATTCTTGGAGGCTTAACCGTTTGACTAGGTGTCCGAAGGCCGATTTTTTTTTTTCTACGTTACTCACGCACTTAGTTTTGAAATATTTCAATTGGCTATTTAATTAAAATAAACGTTACGTACGTCCATAAGTTCAACAAGCTAGTATATATAACTTCAACCAAAAAAAAAAACAAGCTAGTATATATAAAACGCTTGGTGATTTTAATTCAGTTTTCAGCCTAATTAACAGCCTATATATGTATACATCATACTTAAGTTATGATTATATGTGATATAGAATAATGCCAATAGTGGGACTCGCAAGTGGCAAGATTTTTGGTGGTCTTGTGTATTTCAATTCGTCAAAACGGGGAAATTAATTTAACTATCCAAAGGGCAAATGGAGGCCTGTCTGTTTTCCAATTTCTACGGGGGGGCTGTTCATGTCACATCACTAACCACATCCTTCCTTATTCCATATATTGTTAGTTTGGATGAGTGTAATCAAATGAAAAATCCCTAAATGTTATGGAGGTTAAGGTTATACTCCATTACTCTTGTTTGTGCATTTGATATGTAGGTACCTCAATATACATTAACCGGAATGCAAGCCAATCAAGTACCCATATGCTTTTGACAAAGTCGACCAGTTGACATGTATGTCTAAATATTCATTATAAAACCAAAACTCTACTATATAGGGAATAGTCCACCAACTTTAAATACAACTCAGTAGTAATTAAGCGCAACTACACTCGAAAATGGATTCACCAATATCATCACAGTTGGCACTAAAACACAACCATGATGATCATGGTTGTGTTTTAGTGCCAACTGTGATGATCATCTCTCTCCAGGTTTCAAGCTCCTCATTGATATGCTATAGTGCCCGTACGCGTTTGATCATGGTTACAAGGTTTTTTTGTTCGTCATATCATTGTTACAATGTTTATATATTTATGTCCATAAAATTGATTTTATTACACGGGGCTATTTTCCTTCTAGAAGGAGGTATCACCCTCAAAAAATCATGGTAATTACGGAGATTTTTATTTTTTTCGGTTGCTCACTGGTTCACCAGAGCTTCGTCTTAGCTACATCCAACTCGACCTGGGTCACGCACCTAGCTTTGGTGGGTGAGTCTCCCAAAGAGATTTTTTTGACATCCACTGAAATTGAATTCCAGACCTCATGGATATGGAGCAGGCCGCTTACCACCTGAGCCAACTCCCTTTAGTATCATGAAGACTTTTATGACTTCCATTGCTATGGGAGAATTTTGCAAAAATAAAAATTATTAGTGAGTGTGGCCCATTTAAACAAATAAATATAGTGTGAGGCATGTTTGTTTGGGCCGACAAACATAGCAAGTGCTACATGTGACATACCGCACAAATCTTAACCAAGGAAATCTTAACTACAAAATCATACATCCAAATACTATTTCGGGGAAATTCCGGTGCATCGAGAGAAATGCATGATGAGTTGGGTAGCATCGACTACTTTACATATATACAAGACTGAGATCTACCTTCTAACCAAAAAACTTAAGTCAATGGATAGAATTTCACATTACCTTATATGCTAATGCTAGTGATATTTTGCCCACTCCTTCGGATGTGGAAAGAGTTCCTCCAACAATTTCCTTGCTTGATTCCCATTATGGGCAGGATGATTTATGTAGGGCAAATACCCTCTACTAAATACATACTAGTTAAACATGCACTTTACTTGTTGAAACAAGCAGACTAGCCTACATGTAACACCATATTACATATTAATTGATCAAAATTAAAGATACTACGGAGTATTATTATTATTATAGGACACATATATAATTACAAAAATAGAATAAGGGTGGTCCGACCAACTGATCTTTTCTTCTATATATGAGCTTGCTCTATTGGCATTTTCCATCCATACAAAAATCAAATAAATCAGATCTGATTTACGATTCGATCTTGAGGCTGATTAGGCTTGCAGCCAAAAGGAACCACTCCTTAAGTTGAGCAGATCGATGAAGTTGCGCCTTCGTTGGGTTTGTTTTAAAATGTTAAATCTAGGATCAATCAATTAATTAAGATTAGTTTATGCAAATTCAATGTTTTATAGTGCTAATTAAGATTGGATCACGTGCAGGCCGGTTCTATGTGCGATCTATATAGCACCACTTCTCAACAGTACGCGTACGTGACACTATCTCACCAAGACCCATGCATAATATGCATTATGATTTACATCACATTCGTGGTCGGGCGCAAAATTGTCATAATTTGAACGACCATACAAATAGAGTATGCATCATTTCCACTCTGTTTGAGGCTTACTAGCTAGTTGAAGATGAGTTGTCTACATTATTATACAATTCAATCACTTTCATGTGTTATACATTCCACTTTCATAATGTCCCTTATGAAAGTAATATGCGTATTCTATACGGAATGACCGAATGGTCTGTAGTGCATCTAATATTACACGTAACTTTTAAGTATTACATTATTCACACTCTACATGAACACTGTGAGAATGAATCATATGGAATATGCCCAACGAAATGCTTACTCATCTTTTTTTTTGTTGAAGCTTAAAATACTTCTTATAACTGCTTAAAAGACACTTAGTAATAAAAAAACAAGATTTGTGTTAGTCATTACATATATATTTCTTACAATTGCAAGTTGCAAGTGATGGGATTTGATGGGGTTGATCAGTGATCACGGATTCACGGGCACAGCCGATCATATATATGTCACGGAATATGTAAAAACAATTAAATAAAGTACAATGATTGACAGATCATCTTTAATCAGAGGTCAATCCCATTACCATTGCTTCTTTTTTTTCCATTATATAATGGTGTAATGCTCCGAATATAATAAATTTCATTAATTAATAAGATCGTACAAACATATGAAAGTGCGGTACGTAGTGGAAGATCGATCTACAGTGTTAGAAAAACTGCATGTGATCGATCTATTACACCACACTTAATTCATTTGATAAATTAGGCTAGATTGCAAATTTCCCAAAATTCGTACGTATCATTTACATTGTGTAGGAATTGTGCACATAGCATACAAAAGTACTTGCTATGATCAGATCTCGATCCCAAGGTTTAAGGAAATTGACCAATTCTTCTCTCGCACAAAAGACAGTGTGTGTGCCCACATTTGGGGGAGTTTAAATAAGTCTAGCCTGTTTGGATTGGAGCCATATATATGTATATGTGTTGGCATTTTGGAGCTATTGCTTGTAGTTGTAGCCAAAATTGCTATGCTAGCCAGCTGGTTGCCTCTTTGGCTACAAGCTAGTTGTAGTAGCAAAAGCACATCGTTTTTGTAACCTAAAGGGTTGGTCTAGTGAAACATGACAGGGCATCGGTCTGACAGGTTGTAGGTTCGATCCCTTTTAGTCTCCTTGAGGGAGGCATATGAACCCTTGGACTGGGGCACCATCCCCTCACCCTAAATTTTATTGACAAAAAAACAAAAAGCACATCGTTTTGATTGAATTTTAAACCCGATTTGGACCCATTATTTCTTTCCGTATACGGTTTTTTTTTAATGAATCCTATAATTAGGGTTAGGGATATGCACTCAACCCTAGTTATATAAATAATTTTGGTTATAATTTGATTGAAAAAGTCGAGCATAATGCATGGTCTCTAGTCGATCACATGCACTTTCATTCTACATATGACGTATAATTTCAACAATACGTATTAAATCTTGGTATATCAATACTCTTGTCACGTGTATAATATACTAGTATATGGTACAGACGTACAGAGTCTCATAGTAAAACTAAACCTCCATCAAGACAAACTAATCTAAGATCGAGATAAATAGAAGCGTGATAAAGAACACATAATCTAGCTCACGGAGACAACTAATCACACTTATGGAATTATTTCATACTCACAAGAAACAAAGTATGGGGGAAATTGAGGGGAAAAGGGGATTTTGTTTGTTGGCACTCATAGTATAATAGAGGAATCCCGCTATTATCCCACAAACTCAACAATGTGGGGCCCGTTATACATGATACAATATAGATGTCGGTAATGTTGGCCCGTGAACGCGGTGCCCGTGGTGTGTCTAGTGCTCTATAAACTACGAAAACGTCCTTTGAATCCACACTTTTCCCCTACCTTCTGCACTCCCCTTTTTTTTATCCTCTCCCATCACTATCATTTTCCTATTCTCTGCGTTTGACCCAAAAAAAAAAAAATTTCTATTCTCTGCTATATACCCACAAACACAACCCCAACTGATTTGTAAACCCTCAAAAATACAGTGCATTTGAATTTAATCTGATAGTATTACATTTTGTGACGTTAACGTGATCATTTTTGACGTCCGGCCGAGCACACAACATTACTATGCGCTTGGAAAACCCCGAGTACGTGAATTGGGCCGGATCAGAAGCCCAATAGGGATTGGGCTTCCAGCTTACTATATATGTAGGCCACAACCCAAATCATTTTCCCATTCCAGCTTACTTACGTCGGCACTTGTACGTAAGATTAAATTATATGGCAAGATCTGATGGGCTTTTGGAA
This sequence comes from Polygonum maritimum, assembly GCA_963924305.1. Taxonomy (NCBI): domain Eukaryota; kingdom Viridiplantae; phylum Streptophyta; class Magnoliopsida; order Caryophyllales; family Polygonaceae; genus Polygonum; species Polygonum maritimum. The sequence continues at coordinate 42,124,310 of OZ002731.1, read as the reverse complement.
GTTTCACCAATCACAATTATCGAAGATGCTTCAAGATTTCCGTTTAATTTAAAACAAGTGTCCATTGTATTCACAATCCGACCTTAGCTCAGTTGGTAGAGCGGAAGACTGTAGTTGTGACAAACAGGCATCTTTAGGTCGCTGGTTCGATTCCGGCAGGTCGGATTTCTTCTTTTTTCGATCATTTTTTGCAAACAAATACAACATAGGGGTTGGTTGGTGGATGAACGCTTGAAAGATCCTGCCGGATTTTTTTTTTCTCTCGATCAGTTTTAATTTGTTCTTATCATCAAGTTGTATGGCATGTTTCATATAAAATAGTGTTGATTAATGGTGGATGAATGCTTGAAAGATCCTGTCGGATTTCTTTCTAATTAATGTGTCATTTGATACTTGAAGTTTACTCTACGAATCTGTCATGTCATGTGTGATTAGCTCCCAGTTTGCATTGTTTATCATCTATCCATTCTATACCATCAAAGTTCCGCAACTTATTCCATGATACTAGGTCAACAATCGACGCAATCGAAGCAACCGATCGGCAATCACTACACGGATCTTCGATCTAAAGCTCTGATACCAGGTCGCTTTCCAACGGAATTTAAGTTCATCAACAGAATTTGAACCGGAAACGAGTGGAAATAGAAGAAAGTAATGAGAGAGGAAAAATAGGCGGGAAATTCTGTTTCAACTCTCTGCTTTTCTATTTTTGTGAATGACTAACAAACAAACAAACACACAACACTAACATGAATTGTGTTATTATTAATTGCACACTTATATGACAAGTTTGCAAACAACGAAAGGCCCAACACACAGCACAAACAGATCGAAAAGCACACACGTACAGTATAAATACAACAACACACAAGTTTAATTTGCTTTGCTTGGTAAATTAACAACTTAGAAGATAAATGATGGGTCGGTTGAGTTTTTGTAGCTAATTACTCAACTCCAATCCAATGGCTATGTCGTCAATTTCTTGGTACACACGTACTTAGTTCCTTCCACCACCGGCCCTCGAGCCAGCACGGGAGCCTGCGTACGAGCCAGCCTCCGAGCCGGCCCCACCACCGCCAGAGCTAGTCGAAGACGAGGAGCTAGAACTCGAGCTCGAACTACTCGAGCCCGAGCCAGAACCCGCACCGGCTCCAGAGCCAGACCCGCTTCCACCGAGTCCTAGGCCCACACCGACCCCCAACCCGACTCCGATCCCACCAAGATCCAGACCCAGATCCTTCCTAGCGACGCGGCCTTCAGTAACCGTGCATAATAGAGCTGACGAGGCAACCAAAGCAAGCAAAAGAAGAGCCCTGGAATAAGCCATTGCTAAATCTAGGTATACAAGTACTTTGATACAAGGTTTGTTTTATCTTAAAATGTATTGCTGGAAATGGTTTGATTTGGAACTGACGAGGTAAGAAAGTGGCTTATATAGGCAATATAACTGTGCATTGCATGATTTGCGTTTGACTTTAAAGTGAATATATGGTTCATAAAGAACTATTGATGATTTATATTGTGGTGGAAGTCACACGCGTAAAGCTGGCCGGCCGGATAAGCTAGCGTGCAATATATTGGGTTGTGAGTTGTGACAACTTACAATCATAATGCGGGTGTGGGTAGAAGTGTACGTTGTAGTTTGTATATGATAGCCACGTTTATATTAGCATTTAAAAAATGTAAATTTGGTATGGCGATTTCATATTACTTTTAAATGAACAAGATATATGAACTACTCTTAGCCACACAAAATGGCTAGTGTGTGTAAGGAGATGCATGACTGCAGAAGTGGGTACCTACCATTAGTACATGCGTAACCATTTTAACAAATACTAAGTGGGGTGTTGACTATAACAGGCCTTTGGACCCATCCTCCACCATCACATTTTCACATGCATGCATATTGTGGCATGATACCCTAACCTAGAGTTAGGCACGTACGAGTTCAATTATAATGCGTACTATATATGGTTTTTCATTCTTTCCTCTTTTTTATGCATGTTCAAATGTGTTGTATTAGCATTATAAAATAACCTCGTGAGTGTGTAATTACTTGTGTATAATTTTCTTATTTTATCAAATGAATCCGTTCTTATATAAACTACCTAGACTTTTTTTGAGAGCAAACTACCTAGACTTTGGAGATAAGTGATTGTAGGTCGATTTGTTTTGTGATTTCTTTTATTTGGATCCTTAGGTATATGCGTTGGCCTTTCACCGTTGATACTGGGGGTTTTATCCAAACAAATCAGAATCAGGATAGATAAGATTAGATCTGCTGAATTGGCAAGTAATAAGAGGCTTTTTTTTAATATACAAGGTGTTTCCATATACAATAACAATCCGACCTTAGCTCAGTTGGTAGAGCGGAAGACTGTAGTTGTAATATAACAGACATCTTTAGGTCGCTGGTTCGAATCCGGCAGGTCGGATTCTTTTTTTCATTACCCTTTGTTTATACAATTATATATACCAATTAGATCTATATTTCTCGTTGAACATAGAGGGCATTTGGTCTAGTGGTATGATTCTCGCTTTGGGTGCGAGAGGTCCCGAGTTCGATTCTCGGAATGCCCCTTATCTTCATTTTTTTAAATCTATGTCTTTGTCAGATCTTTGTGCTCCCTTACTATCCCTTCGAATTGATTTTGTTGACCACTTGACCCCTCTGAAGCATCTCATTAGCATGCTGAGATTTAGTGCCAAGAAGCCATATTTATCCTTGAAGCTAGGTGTATGATTCATTAGTGCCTTAGTAAACTTTTATTTTGTATCATTTCTTATTTTCTTGAATATTATATGTACCTAATTACGTATTGGTTGCAAACTACAGTGTAGCAAATTTGCAGAATTGGTAATTTGATGTACTGATTTATGCATGGTTTGGATGATTGGAGAAATATGACTGCATGCGTTTGAAACTTTGAAGAAGCCGGATTATTGTTTTTCATGTTTGTTTTAAGAGGTCGTATAACATTGCTTGATGTATCAATCACATTAGCGAGGTTTAAAAAAATCTAAACAAGAAATGAAATCCAATTTTGAATAAAATAAGTGAAGCCGAGCTTATATGTGTACTTGATGTGTTATTATTGTAAGCTTCAGCATTTTAACCATCAAAGGGCATTTGGTCTAGTGGTATGATTCTCGCTTAGGGTGTGAGAGGTCCCGAGTTCAATTCTCGGAATGCCCCAGTGATAAATTTTTTTCTTAAAACTCTTCTGTCACTTTTAAAAATACTCGAGTGTTATGAATGGAAATCGTCTGACTTCAAAATTGACAGCAACCGACCTTAGCTCAGTTGGCAGAGCGGAAGACTGTAGTTGTACTAACAGATATCTTTAGGTCGCTGGTTCGAATCCGGCAGGTCGGATTTTTTATTTTTTCGATCTTTTTCTATTTGTTATTCATTTGATATTTCATATAACAGTGTCTTCTTTAATTTGATCACATAAAGAAATAGTCTTCTCAAGTTCTCAATGTGGACTGCTAGGGTTGAGCTCGGCTGGACTTAACACCTTCGAATCTTTGTAGGTGAGCCAAGACAGCATGCGATTACCTTGGACATTGCTATGGTCTCCGCTCTCCAGTCACGATAAACCGACAACAACGTAGTTGTGTTCCTGGTATCGATCCCAAATTTTTGACATCCTTTGCTGACGCTGATGTTGTCGCTCCCGGAAGATATACTGTTTTGGCTCAAACATTTGAGTCACTAGTGCATCAAAAACTAAGGAAAGGTGAACAGTTAGTGCATTGATCGAAATTACATAGATTACCAAGAAGAATTGCGAGAGGGATATGATCTTGCAATCCATGGTAGCATAGAGCCATATTTTCTTCTTTCCAATTAATTGAGCCTACATTATATTTGTTGAATTTTGTTCTCGATCATCTCTAGTTCTCTACAGTCCTAGCTACCATTACCGTAGAAACAGCCTATTTCAATTTCACGTGGTTAACGAAGCTTGCTTGCATATCTAGGCTGTAGTCTATTGTTGAGCCTGATTTTGCGTTTTGGATGTACGTAAAGTTTTATTATAGGAAGAGGGCACTTGGTCTAGACTGTCTAGTGGTATGATTCTCGCTTTTGGTCCGAGTTCGATTTTCGGAATGCCCCACTTTTTTCATTTTGTTGGAGCTACTTAAGCAGTTTTTTTTCGATCAAGAGCTCTACTTAAGCAGTTAAGCTTATAATAGGTCACATAATGTATCAACTTTTTTTTTTCAGCATAAAGCTTTATTTCAGTTTGATAACGACGTATGAATTATTTCCTACGTGTTTCTTTCCTCCGAAGAAAAAACCTTGAAAAAAGGTTAAAAAGATGACTAACTTGATTGGTTAAAAAAGGCTAAAAAAGGATGGTCAAATTTTTATCTTACCCAATTTCTTCACAGACCCCTAGGCAAAAGTTGCATGCACAGCAAAACTTTTCCCTTTCCTTTTCGCCCAAGTTTCCCATTTCAATTATCAATGAAATCCCTAAAAATCACAGATTATAAAACGGTCGACGTTTCCAGTATATCTCATTGCAACTCGCCAAACTCTTTAAATCATACAACGAAAATCATGACGAACACGACGGCAATGGCTGACGACTCTGCTCGGTTTTCCTTCTCCCTCTCTTCGCCGTTTGGTAAGTCTCCTTCCTTCTTCTCAGTCTCTCATACTTCATTTTTGTCTCTTTGACACATTTCGTCGAACATGTTGTCTTCATTTCTTCTTCAGAAGACAATCCCCTCTCCAACTGGGTTCCACCCAAAAACAACAAGATTATTAGACACCGTGGTAGGACCAAATCCAAGATCCGCCCACGGAGCCCATCTAACATTGAAACAAAGACGCCATCTTTCCCTCTAAATCTCCCTAGCTTCGAGTTCACACCGGAGGTGTTCACATTTGGCGCCAAATCCTCCACAACCATCGAGAAATCAGTTGGTGGGTTTCGATTCTTGACTTATTTCATCATTTTTTGAAGTTTTTTTAGTCTCACAAACCGCTCAATTTGTGCATGTAAGTGCTTGAAGAACCGTCGGAGAAGCAGGAAGTGGAACAAGAAACAGAAACCCTAATTGAACAACCCAAGGTGGAACCGCCCAAGTCTTTACCACTGATCTCTGTTTCTAGGGTTGTGAAGGGAATCCCACAGAATCCACATTTCTGGCCCCTTAGAAACTGCTCTGATATTGCAAAGAGGCTGCTTATGGAGGCTTGGGATCGGGTTCTCGAGGAATCGGCCGACAAGATTCAGAATATGAAGGCGAATGGATTTTGGGAGGAGGCAAGGAAGCTGTGGAGGACTTTGGAGGAGCTTCAAGGAATGGGGTATAATGTGATTGTGCTGAGGAGGCGTATGGTTGAGCTTACTGATGTGTTGGTGGAGAAAAGAGGGTTTAAGAATGAGATTAAGGGTTTAGCCAACAAGGCTGAGTTTCACAGGATGGAGAAGACAAGGTTGGAGCATGAGATTCTGGAGCTCAAGGCTCGAGTTGAAGTTGAGAAGATCAAGTTTGATGATTTGATGGGGAGTGTGGAGAAAATGGAAGGTGAGCTTCAGGGATTTGATGTTGCTTTTAGCAGTTTAGTGATCATGCCGTTGGTGAAGAATTCAGCTAGAGATTTCAGAAGAGGTTTGTGAAGCCATTGTATAGTTTTGGGAGCAAGAAAAAGTGATGGTTAAAAGGGTTGATCTAGTTATCCTTGTAGTAGATAGGTACTTTAAGCTGGTTCTTTTTTGAATTCACCATGGTTAGGTTTTGGTTCACTTGTTTTGGTTGTGATCTGAATGAGTATTGGCATTGCACTTACTAAAAAGTTCAGACGAGAGTCTTCAGTAATCACTACAATACTCAGGAAAAAAGAATAAGAAAATGTGATACACAGACTTAACTTCTACAAAGTAAACAGTTTCCTTAACTCTGAGGTTTGAAAGACTTGAGTAAATCATAACTAGTACTCCAGAATTATAAGAAAATATGATAAACTCAACAACTACACAACAGAGCACCACATGGCAAAAACTAGGACGGACTGGTTTCACTGCTCCACTTATGCTGATAAGAGACATAACAAATCAACCTCTCTTTAAATTACCCATTTTACCATATAGAAACCAAATGAAAATGTATATACAAAGGGGGTTCAATCTTCCCCTTTATATGTAATTTGTATATGTGTTGGAATTCGGTGAAGTGGTTGGACCATATTCATGATAGCCACAAGCAGGAAGTCCTCTCTATGCGACAAAGACGATGAATACGAGAAGGAAGAATATCAAGACAGCAAATATTTTGATCATAAGAGACCTGTTGGATGAAATTCGGTGCAGGTTTTTCAGTAAAGCATTGTGAGCACCATCAACATTTGCCAATGACTCATCCATATTATCATCAATCCTGATCACATACAAATAGTTGTTGTTTTTGAGAATGCATATGGAGTAGAAACAGATTCAGTAAGTACTAACAAAAAACTTGTAACAAAGATATTTTGTCAACTTAGTGCATGAAATGCAGTAAAATGAAACTATGAAAGTACCTAATTGCCAGTTCTCCCTGATGTGCAACCATGGTAGCCAAATGTGTGAAAATCCCACTCAGCTCCGTGATTGTGGATTCCACATTTCTAAGGGCTGAAGCCCGAGCTTGAGAATGCTCTTCTTCCTGTGGTGCCGTTTGCTGTAGCATTGTCATCTCCATTTGGTTAGATGGAATGCTGTCAGTATGTAATCGCCTTCTGCCTTGGCAAGATTCAATTACAAGCTGTTACTATTAAAGGAGATCAAATGCAGGTAAAGAGGAAATTCATACAGTTTTACTTCAATTAAAAGGCCAAGAGAGCATGTTAAAGTCATTAAGTGAGAGCATACACACCTCAGTTCATTTCCAGCCTGGACACCATTGGGAAGTCCTCTGGTGACAGAATCAGAAGAAGTCAGTTAAAATTTGAGACTGATTCTCATATTGATGTACACAAGACAAATAGAAAATCACTAACACTTTAGGTTGCAAACTCCCAGAAGCATTTGATGAGTTTGACCATGGAGATGGCTGGGCATTATGTTTCATAGGCTGCTGAAATGGGCTTTGTCTTGATCCACCTGCAGAAAAAAGTTGCTTCCTGTTTTCTTGAGCCTTGATACTCTGCATTTCATAATTTCATTCCATATCAGAATCTTAAACTTGAAAATAAGAGCAGCAAACTGAAAACCAAAAAAAAAAGACAAAAGCTGGATTATTTGGACAACAAATACCTCAGTTCTGCTGGTCAAGACATCCTGGAACTGCTTAGTAGCTCCCATGAGCCTGTTCTTTAAGTCATCACACACAGCATTAGAATGAACAACCCTATCTTCCGAGTAATTGCCGTCGGCTATCTCTAGATTCTGAAGGATTTGCAAATCTGCAACGGCGGTGTTCAGTGCAGTGATGTCGTTTTTTATCAACGCGGTTAGCTCCTGTATTTCCACCGTGGGATCATCGAACATAGATGATCTTTTTGCCACTGAAATATCCAAAATCTGCTTATCAGTACTATGAACTGATAGCTATAGAAGGAGGAATAAGGCAAACTAGCCACCCTGAACTAGGACCAGTGGATTATCATTCAGCAACAACAAACATTCACATAGATCTGTAAAAAACTCAAGATATGAAGAACAAATACTGGAAAATTATATGGAATCGTATAGTTCAAAGCACTACACTCTAAGCAAACATAATTGCACCTCATAACCTACAGATGCCAAATCGGTATGATGCAAAATGACAATCCAGCACACATTCATAGCTTTTGAAAGTTCAAAAGCTCCAAACAATTAAATCTAAAACAGATAGATTCAGGAAGATCAGTTCACAAAACCCTAGCCAAATAGCTCAGCGGAGAGATCCAATCGCTTACATTTCGCGAGCCTGGAGATCTTCTGAGACGATTCGTAGATCCGGAGCCCGATTTGCGAAGCCTTCTTGTTGAATTCGGATCTGGACGACAGCTGATGGTCCTCCGGCAAGGATTTCGCCGAGGACGGAACGGAATCGACGGCTGAGATCCCCGCCCCGCCGCCGATCTTCTTTAGCGTCGCCGTGAAAGATCGAAACTCCGCCGTCCGATCCCGGTAAGACGAGACGGCGGTGGACGACATTTGAAACTTTGGCCGGAATTCGGGATCAAAGGCAACAATGGCGGTTGGGTTTGGAACGCTGTTGCCAGATGCGTGTTTCCCGCGATGTTAATAAGTCGGTAGGTTTTATGTTGCTGTTGAATCTGGTTTCTTTGGGTCAAATTTTGGGTCAGTTTTACCAATTTCTACTACAGTGTTTTTACAAGTTAATTTTTTTACTTTTTTTGGGTGAGGGTTTTTACATTCAATTTTGACAGCACCGGCTTCTTGCATGACGTTGAGAGATTGCTTCAATGAATATTCCAACATAAATTAGTATTTGGGAATCATACTCAAATCTAAGTATAATTATGTAAACCCTCACGTCATGAGATCACTAATTTGTTTAATGCCTAACACGTCTTCATAAGCATCTTATTTGTCCCCAGATCAATACCCTGTTAGCTGTCCAATACTATATTTTTTCATTTGGTTTTTGGTATGCACGTTTTGTGGTTCTATACAAGAGGAAGAGGAACCTATATAAGCACCAAACTACAAGCTAAAGAACTCAACAAAACAAAAACAAACAAAAACCTTCCTTTTTCACACCTCACATCCCTCCTCTTCACCCACCAGATCCGGCAATGGCACAGTCGAAGGCCTTCGCTATCATCTTTGCCATTGCCATCTTCTCCATGGCAATCTCGGCCATGGCCCAAGAAGACATGGCTCCTGCACCTTCTCCAGATATGGCTCCCGAGGCCGAGACTGGAGCCGGTTTCTCTTTGCCCATCTCAACAGCGATGTTGGTGTCTTCCTTGGCAATGTCTCTTGCTGCTTTTTTCAACCACTGAAGTCATAAAGACTAAAAGAGAGACTCCTTTCTTCTGCATAACAGAAATTTGCTTTCATTACATTTTTCTCTTTACAAGGGCTTTCTTGCCCTTCTTATTTTCCTTTTGGTGTTTGGCTGGATTGACTGCTTTTCAACATACAACCTGCAATGTAATCTTCTTCCTTGATCTTCTCACTTGATCGGGAACTATATATATAATATAATACTTTATTACTTTGGCATAATTGTCATTGCAAACTGTCAAACTGGCCCTCAAATGGGGAATCAAAATACCAACAAAAGACCATCTAGGTGGTTTTTCATAATCCCTACAAAGAAGAAAGCTTCCAAAACACAAGCAAAGGCACCTAATCAACTAACTTCCCAGCAGCTCGGTTTTCTGAATCCTCATAGCTTCATCACTCGTCGTCATCTTCCGAATAATCAAAATCAGGACCATAATCAAAGTCAAAATCAGGACCATAATTCTGACAATGTAAATAATGGTCATAGCTATCATAACCCATCTGGCCATACATAAAATCCCTTTCCCAGGGCTCCAAGAGGTCTTCCTCATCGTAGTCTCCAGAGAGTAGCATCTGCCATTTTATTTGTTTCTTGATGAAGTTCATAAAGTCCAAAGATTCAGGAGCTTCTTCTTCATTTCCTGGTGCTCCATCTCCCATTGCCTCCTCAGTGTCATCATTAAGGAAGAACATGTTTTCAAAATCACCAAGCATTGCACCCAAGGCAGCCAGTTCAACAAGATCCCCAAAGCCAAGGTGATCGTCATCATCATCCCATCTGCCCCTGTGTTGCCTGTTGTTCCGCCTGTAATTTGCATTGGATGACCTGTTACGTCGTGAAGACCCTGGCTTGACCTCATGCTGGCAACACAGGAAACGAAAAAAACATGTTCAATTATCACCGGAAATAATATAAAGTCATTAGCCAAAATATTATATGCTTGCATAAAAGACTATCTTGATGTTCCATATTGATATTATCCAAATATATTCTCCATTATCAGATCACAGCAAGGATATGTTATAGGGACTTTGGAAGTACTTTATAAGCGCATTTTAGATTCTAAAAGTCTCAAAAGGATAACATAAACGAACGTAGAAAGATGAATTGTAAATCTCATACACATGGAAAGGAGAAAAATACTTAATTGTACTTGCCTTGTAAAAACAGCTACTCCCATGTCGGCAACTTCCGTTGCCAAAGTTAAAGTACCGGCAATCAATAGATCTGCAGATACAAGAAGCAGTGCTTTCAACAACTCAAGAGTACAGTAAACAAGCACAAATAGCAGATTGAGTATCATGGTGAGAAGCAACTAGCATATTCATGTGAAAATTTTGCAGTGAAACTAACATAAAAACATAAATAACAGATCCAGTAGTAAGACTTAACCACAGAGTAGAAACTACATAAAAAGTTCTTACTTGAGTTTTGCTTTGTACTGGTTGATAATTTCCTGTTTCTCTTCAGTTGAGGAATGCCAAATTGGGCTGGGAATAACATAATATGAAACCTTGCGACATACTGGGCATGCCCTTGCTGCAGTATCGGCCTCGAACAGAGAGGAGGAAGAAGAAGAACTACGCCATTTTTTAATGCAAGCAATACAGAAGGCATGATCACATTCAGAGAGCAAGCCAAACTTTCTTTCAGATGCTGATGTTTTAAAGAGGACGCGTTCTAGGCAGACACTGCATTCAATCTCCTGGCTACGCTCCAATGCTTGTTTTCTCTTACACTCCTTCGCGTGTTTTTCTCTGTCCTCGGACTTGAAAGGGTGCAAGCAATATTTTCCACAAGTAGCACACAATTCCCCATGAATTTCTGAACAGCTTTCACCAAGAGGACAATTACCGTCAGCAGCAAGTGAGCAGATCTTTCTCTCATTTCCTCCCCCTTCGACACGCTGCCCATTAGGAATATCAGGCTTGACAGGAGGAATGTTCTGATTGTTTTCTATGCCTGAATCTGAAAGCACTGCAAAATAGCTTGGATTTTGAGGAGTCACGGTAGCAGAATTCCCAGAAGATATAGTATTGTTTACAATGCTTGTATGCGCAGGATCAACACTTGGAATTTGAGCTGCCCCTATAGTAGAATCACCAGAAGGTGCACAAACGGGAGGAGGAATTGAAGTTGGAAGACCACGAGCAAGTGGCGAGAATGATGCAGAAGACTCCACCCATAAAGATTTAGAATGTTCAAATATACATCTGCTGCCAAACTTGCAGGTTCCTCTTGGGTAGTATATGCATGCCTATATTACATGAAACACAAAAGACAGGTTAAATGTATATTGTTACAATAAAAGGCACCAAACATAGACTAATAGGTACTCATTAATCCAGTACCAATGGGCACACAACTTCATAAAGGGCACACAATTATAGCAACAGAAATACAGAACTGAGTAGTAAAGATCAATTACTTTCTTTGCAGCGTTCATGTTCATATCATGAGCAAAGTCGCACGACTCGCCTTTCAGACACTTTCCTTGAGCGAAGAACTTGCACTGGCACCTACAAAGCACCATCATACTACAATTATCAGTAAACAATAGATCGTACTTAACAAAAAACACAAGAATGATCTTCTCCTGACATTTCTGTCAAGAACAACTGATGAACGATTACGAACCAGGTAAAATCACACAAACATTGAAAACTATTACAATCAGTTGATTGATGCTCATATACACAAATGCCCACAAGGGCTAAATAGTTAATGCTTTTTTTCCCCCGGAGGATTCAAACCCTAATACTACTATATAGTCTCTAAACGTACAAGTCCTAAAACACCATCCAATTGTGATGGATCGCTAGGTCTATCCGCTAATGCGTAGAGAAGATCTCTTCTATGCTCAGAAATCTCAAAAGGGTAAACGATTCACTAGAAACAAACTGCATTCAGCCACTAAAATCAAGAAAAGGAGAGTAGTACTAGTAGCTGGCCTTTTGGCATCTTTACAAAGGAAAGAAAGATCAGGTCAAACTAGGTCAGATCAATGGCGGGAGTTGGTTTTAAACGGAGGAGAATGATGGGAAATCGAAAGGTTTTTTACCTCCTCTGCATATTCTCTGTCTCGGGTGCACGATAATGACGCCAAGCGGTTCCAAGAAATGAGAAGGTTCAGCAGAAGCTTCTGAGGAACGCTTTATACAAAGTCTTGGGCCGATCCGAGCCCAAACAAGAACTCGATTAAATAGGTACATGATCATATCTATTTATGCAGAGTATCTCTAAATATGTAAAATCCGAAAAGGGCGCATAATATATATGAATCCTCTACAATTTTTCAAAATAGTTTTGGAAAAAAAGAGTCAAATCTAATCAATTTCTTTCCACATAAGGATTTTTTTGGATGTTTAGTATTATTTCCATAGTGGTTTTTTGAAAATTTATTATCTTATTATCTTATCGAAAATCATTAAATTTTACACTAGTCCAAGTCGGGACAGGAGAAAAATATTAATTTACCGTGTTTATTAATTTCTCGAGCATTAATTTATAGATTTCGTATTTACTATGCATTTGATCAAAGTTTTATGATACATGTATGCATCTAAAGTTTAAACAACGTACTTCGTATTTTTTTTGATGAAAAATGTACTTCGTATTTGTTAATACAGTAACTCAGAATAAGTTAATTCGATAAACCAACATGCACTGACAATAAATAAAAGAGACGTACAAACAAGTCAATACCAATTATACAACGATCCACATTAATACTTTATATAGATCCATGAATTAAGAAGTGTTTTTTGGCTAAAAGAAAAGACGGTCAATTTGGTGATGTGGCATGTATGCATACCGCCATTGGTTCGTATCATCATATAGATAAGGCGAGATACCCACCTCAGCTAATCCCAGCAAGACCAAACAGAGCAAGACATTACACAAAAAGAAGAATCAACAAAACAACATCCACACCATTTTATCCACAACAACAACAATCCCAAACTTCCAATGGCCACCGTTTTCTCACCTTCAGCCTTCTTGGCCATACAACGCCACAACCACAAGCCAACTCCACCACCAAGTCCACCACCCCTAAAACCGCCACAACAACCCAACCTAACCGTCACCCTAACAGCGGCCGCAGCAACCGCCTCAATCCTCCTATCCTCCGCCCCACCATCACTAGCAGAAGCCACCACGCCACCATTCACAACCTACTACGGGACAGCAGCCGGCGCAGCCAGCTACGGCGGCTACGGAGGCAATGCGAGCAAACGGGACGCGGCCGAGTACATATACGACGTCCCGCAAGGCTGGAAGGAGCGTCTCGTGTCCAAAGTCGAGAAGGGGACCAACGGGACCGACAGCGAGTTCTTCAACCCGAAGAAGAAGACCGAGAAAGAGTACCTCACGTTCCTCTACGGGTTCCGCCAGCTGGCGCCCAAGGACGCCGTGCTCAACAACCTCGCCCTCTCGGACGTGAACCTGCAGGATCTGATCAGTAGCGCGGACGGAGTCACGTCTCAGGAGAGGAAGGATGAGAACGGGCAGTTGTATTATGAGTATGAGATTGATGGAGTTGGAGCCCATAGCTTGATCTCGGTTACTTGTAGTAAGAACAAGCTGTTTGCTCATTTTGTGAATGCGCCTTCGCCTGAGTGGAATAAGGATCAGGATATGTTGAGGCATCTTCATGAGTCGTTTAAGACACTAGATTATTGATCATGTTCTTGGATCTTGATGACTTGATATTGTGTTGAGAGTTTTTCACTTCCCTCTGAATCAAATGCTGCAAAATCCAAACCCTTTATTAGAGTAGTTCAGGAAGGGAAATTTGGACAGGCTTTTATTGTAAAGGTCTCATGAATAAGCGTTCATATATACGAGCTGAAGTTGTTGCATAAGCTTCCTTAAGTATATCATAAAGTAAATGTTGTGAAGTTTGAGAATTGTGCATATGCTAAACAAGAGTATGATGATATGAACAAGGTGAATGTAATAATGTATACATTAAGACTTGCTAATAGAGGGTGAAGCCATCATCATAAGAGACATGCCATCCTCGACGACAGGGAGGCGCGTTCTCATCATACTCAGAACAGCAACTCCATCTCTTCTTCCAGTTAGCACTTCCAGTGTTGGGTCTGTTGCCAATTTCGTTCCATTTGTAGACGATCACTCCAGAGCAATCCGTCCATTCGCCATCAATGCCTTGGTGAGGAGGTGCAAGAGAAAACAGTCCCTTCTCCCCTGTGGTTTCAAATTCTCACAAACAAGGCCATTGTTCAAGTACAAAAGTACAGAACTAGTACTATAAGGAAAACCAGTGGGAAAAAGCCTATGAAGCCTCAATTCTTGAAACCCAAACCTTGGTGAAAAAATTGAACTTCTGTACAGATTTTCACGCATTTTCTCTGATGCAATTCAAGATTGAATTGAGCTTGTGTAACGCAGTTAACTGTTTTATTACAGGCAGGCTGATTCTGAGGTTACAACTACACTAATAAGATAATGCAAGCAGAAGACTGAAAAAACCCTTACTGTTAATTGCAATTGTCAAATCCTAGGTTCCAATTCGACTTCGGCAACACAATTGTGGATCTAGAGGAATTCCCATTCACTAATCTCGTATCCGCAAGCATCAAAATTTGAGAGTTACAATTGCACAATTCATATGAACGACAAAGAGATTTTACCAGTAACATGACCATGGAAGGAGCAGGATATGGAGGAGTTGTCTTCATCCTTGTAAAATTTGTTGCACCTTAAACACCGCTTCAGGCCATGAGATCCGGATTTCGGTTTCTCAGCGCAGCAAAATTTTACACTCTGAGTCGCCGAACGAGACTGGTTCGAATGGGTGAAAAGGGGAGTTCCTGTTAGTATGAAAGACGAGGCCATGGAAAATTCGCGGTTGCAGAAGAGGTTCGATGGTTGGCTTTGATACTTTTTTTTTTTTTTGATGAACGGCTTTGATACTTGATATAGACCGGATGCCTGTATTTTTTTTTTCTTTGAGCCCAACGTAGACCGGGTTCTTATTATTTCAGCATTTTCGTTATTTCATTCCGAGTCGATAGGGGAGTTAACTACTTTATTACTGGATAGCCGTAAGTTTATGTTGTTTTGATTTTTGGTACCCTATGTATTTTAACGTTTTAAAAGTTATTTATTTTTGGTATGTCTTTTAAAGTTTTGAATTTGTGTAATTTGTTTAGGTCAAAAATTGTTAATTCAACCATGAGAAATACACTTATAAAGTTATATCTAATCAACTCAAAAAAAAACTCCACTGAAAAACCTCAAAATTCTTGAAGAATATTCTAAATTTGTAGTCAATCAAGATGGTGCGTTTTTTTTCGTTGATAAATGATGGTGTATGTGATGCAATCGTCCTATGTTCCCCGTTCGCTCTGCGATGATATTGATCAACAAGTGCGAAACTTTATCTGGGGCTCCACTAGTGAAAAACGCAAGATCCACCTTGTTTCATGGGATAAAATCATTCAGCCACGATCCTGCGGAGGGCTGGGGGTGCGTACTATGCGGGATTCGAATGATGCTCTTTTGGCAAAACTGGGATGGAGAGTCTTAAACGAACCCAATGCCCTATGGAGCCGGGTTCTCCGAGGAAAGTACTGCGGCGATCGGTGTGATATTGACATGTTTCAGTCTAGGCCTCGGTCTTCCTCGATGTGGAGGGGAGTCATTCAAGGATACACGGTTTTGCGCCAAGGTCTGGGAATGTCGGTCGGTAATGGTCGATCCACTCTGTTTTGGGATCACCGTTGGCTTCTTGATCGACCCTTAGCGGATGTTGCTGTGGCTGATATTCCGGATGACGTTTCTGGTTTGACCGTGGCTGAGTGTTGGAATGGCGATTCGTGGGCTTGGGACCTGCTCAACCCACTTCTTCCAGCTGATGTTTTGGTTAGATTGCAGTCGGTGGTGCTCAGGGACATAGCTGAGAGCACCGACAGATTTCTTTGGCACCAATCGGTTTCCGGGAACTTCTCTACCAAGTCGGCCCGTCGCCTTGCCCAAGGGTTGCCCATGGTGCCTGCTGATCCTATTTGGAAACTCCTCTGGCGTGCTCCTACTCAGCAAAGGGTCCGCCACTTCTTGTTTCTGGTGTGTCACAAAGCCGTGCTCTGTAACCAAGAACGAGTTCGCCGGCATTTGGCTGCCTCCTCGGCGTGCCCGCGATGCAATGACGAAGAATCCCTTCTCCACTTGCTGCGGGATTGCCCGTCAATTAAAGCTGTGTGGCTGGCGCTGCTCGGCAATAACATGCCTGCTGACTTTTTCTCGGTGCAGGATATCAAGGCTTGGGTTTTAGCTAACGTCTCCCGCCCCAAAGATGGAGCTCTGTGTTCAGCAACATGGTCTGGCAGTCGTGGAAGGTCCGTTACAAGCTTGTTTTTGAATCCAAGGACGAGATTACAAGTCTGTCGAATAGAGTGATTTCTATAAGCCAAGCCTATTCTGAGGCCCTGCATAAATCCGACCGTGTCTTGAGTGCCGCTGTTGCTACTCCGAACCCTCCCCAAGCTGCTCTGTCGTGGCCACAGCCTAGTCCGGGATGTTTTGCTCTGAACGTGGACGCTACAAGCAAGGGGAACCCGGGCGTTGCAGGTGGCGGTGGTCTGGTGCGTGACCACTTGGGGCAATTCATCATTGGCTTCATGTTCACTTGTGGCAGCTGTCCAGCTATTACAGCAGAGCTGTGGGCGCTAAAACATGGACTGGAGTTCGCCACTCAAAGAGGCTTCCCGTCTCTCACGATTCAGTCTGATTCCTTGGTGGCAGTACGTCTCCTCAATGAGCTGTATTTTGAGCATCAGCGCGACTTTCACTTGGTGCAGCACTGCAGGGAGCTCCTACGCCTATACCCAGGCGAGCTGCACGTCATCCACATCAAGCGGGAGTTTAACAAAGCTGCAGACCTTCTTGCAAACATGGCTCTTTCTCTTGATGTTCCTTTCAAGTTACTTGATGATCCTCCTAATGTTCTTCTTAGTATTCTCCAAAATGATATTGTAGCCCCTGTCGGGGTAAACTAAAATTATTTCTATTTAAATAAAATCGTAGGGGATACCCCTTTTCTGATCAAAAAAAAAAAGTCTCCAAAGAAGAAAGGGAACATCTCATATAAGCCTGATGGAGCATATGATACTTCCGAAACAAGAAAGTCTTTAAAAGTGACGATAATAAAAACCAAATAAACCCAAATAACATAAATAAGTTCCTAAAAAAACAATTGAAAAATAGCTAACACAACCGACTCAATTAATCCAGATATTAACATACCCAACAAAACTTTAAGAAACTCAAATTTGATGGCGTTGTGTGTTTTTTTATGGCTTCAACTTAGTTTATTCTCATGACGGTCAGGGCATTCCGATGCACATGGATGAAGGTTCTATTGGATGTTGATCCGTGTTTATGTCTGAGGCGTTGACGCTTTGTCATAAGATTTTGGAGATCATTCGGTGTAACATTCTCCATCTTTGCAAATAACTTGCAATTGCTCAAGGTTGTTTACAATGATTCGAGCTAATTACCTGGGAGATAGAGTTAGTTCGTACAAACATTTAATATCTTCTGCGATACTTACAGAGTTTGAGCCTCGACGCTCATGTGCTCTAGGAACGCAGCGTTATTGCGGATTATATTGTCACATCTTTTTGACGTGTCTTTACTTACTGACTCGCTACTGATCCGGTTCTTCGAGACCTCATCCATCAGGAGCCTTGAGAAATCATTTTCTTATTTTTGGGTCTAACCTAATTTTCAATATTTAAATTTCTCAAGATTAAATTCACCCTTTTTTATTTTAAAATATTTTGTTTGATTGATGCTATTGATATCCAATTATGACAAGTGGACAATTAATATCATCATCATCATGATAATAAGATGCTTAACTTAACGCCAAGGTAATTTCTAAATTTCCTTTCCATATAAAAAAAAAAACAAAAAGGAAAAAGAAAATCGGATTTACCCTAAAAATATAAAACGGGCGAAGCGAGGGGCCGGAGGAAGGATTGTTAATTTGCTGGTGGCCAAGAACGCCCGGCCTCCTCCGTCAATCAGGGATCCGGTTTCTCCACCGCCATAGCCACCGCCATAACTCTTTACACTATTCCTCCACTCGTTCAAAGTGATTATCTTCCCACTCCCTCCTTCTCTCTCTTCGCTCGGCTTCGCAGGCAAACCGCCTCAATCGCCGACAACTATCTCAGTCAGTCAGAGCGTTTCGTCTTTGTGGCCTCCAAATTAGGCTTTGTTTAACCCTAGCGTGTGTAATCTCAACCGCTGTCTTGATTGATTTCGAGCGGATTCGGAACAATTTTGATTTTATTAGCCATCTAGGTATTCTTAGGCTGCGAAACTTTCTGCGAGGGGTCGTGTCAGTGGCTTTTCTCTTCTCTGAGAGGATCGATTTTACTTTATTTCGGAGTAGCGACGGGCTAGGGTTTAGGAAGAATGGAATCCATGGATCAGGTGGATGATCGGACGTTTAGGGCTAATTTCAGCGCTGATGGTGTCGCCTTGCTGAAGCAGCGGGTTGATGATAAGCTCAAGGAGTTCATGGGCGATTACACCGATGATACTCTTGTGGTATGTTCTTCAACCTTGTGTTTGAATGTCCTAGTTTTAGTATCGAGCTTCATATCGTGGTGAATTACATAGTCTAGTCTGAATTTTGCTTCTTTGCTAATGTGGCAACCTTGATGTGCTGTAATGTCGATTTTATGTGTGCCTTTGAACGAACTGTGTTCTTACATTGGCATTGGCCTGACTTGATTGCCACCGAAGAAGTTTGTGAAGTACTATTGGCTGATCTTTTTCGCCGAATAAGTTAGGGTCTAATTCATAATGCCAGATTTGAAACTTATCCTATATGTGGAAGGTCAAAAGTAGTATGCACTTCACACACTAGCATGTCTCTCCTTGTGCCTTACTTCTTGTTTTCATGTATAAGGTAATGCAACTTCATGTGATCAAGAACTCAGCCAGCTTTAGCCTGTGTGAAGTGGATTTTTTTTTTATTCGGAGTTTTTAGGTTCATAAGGAAACTTTTTTGAATCTGAGGTATATATCTGTAATTATGCCTCCTGTCACTGAAGGGACTTTTAATTCTTTTAATTTACATAACTTCCCATGGGAAATAGACTGCTGATTAGAAGAGTATAGTTCAGTGATGGATAGAAATGTGAACTATAGACATAACTTCCCATGGGGATAGGCACAAGAGTATAGTTGTGCCTATCCCCATTTCAACATGTTATTAAGCATGAGAATGATGATAGTGATTCTTAAGGCTTTACTTTATTTTTTTTGAATTGCAGGAATATGTTATTGTGTTACTAAGGAATGGCAGGCGCAAAGAAGAAGCAAAGTCCGAGTTGGATGTTTTTCTGGGTGATGATAGTGATTCTTTTGTTTTATGGTAAGTTTTTTTTCTGGTGATTTTGGAGTTACTTATGCAACTGACTTGTGAATAGTTTCAGTATTTTAATCAGTCTTGTGGTGATGCAGGCTCTGGGATCATCTTGCATCAAATTTAGATCAGTATGTTGAACCTAGTAATCCTGTTGACGATGCTTTAAAGCCCAAATCTACATCGCCAGATATTGGTGGGAACAACGTTTCTCTCCATCAAGATAATGACATGGATCAAGTGGAAAGTGATAAAATATCTAAAGGCCGGCACAGCAGGAAGTGGAAAGGACTTACTGCTAGGGAATACCAACCGCCTCCCCTTCGTAGCTGTGTGGTGGTTGATGAAGTTGAAAATGAAAGGAAATCATCTCGGAATCATGATGGACATACAAAACGGTCTGTTTCTCCCAACCCTCAAGCACACAGGAAGAGGAGTCGTACTAGTGAGCGTGAGCGTACAAATAAGCATGAGAATGATCATGAGCAAGAAAGACCTAAGGTTTGCCATTTTGTGAAATTCAATATCATAAACATAGTTCTTACTATATTTCAAATTCTGCATAAGGCCAATTATTCACCAACTGAAAGAACAATCTAGTACCATTCCATGTCATGTTTAAGTGCATTCACTGAAGTAAATTGCAAAAAAAAAAATCTATTACCATGCCATGTCATGGTTATGTACTTGGGAAATATACTTTTGTCAGTTCTTGGAAAGGCATATTTATATACTACTATTCAAATCTATCTCAATAAGTTTATCAAAATCATATGGAAGTTCTTTTGAATTTTGACTTCAGCGTCTTCATTAACCCTACATACGTGATAATCACTTGGTTTCTGTTTGGATGTTGAAAAGTAGTTTTAGCCACCTTGCCTTGTGTTTACTTTATCAGTAAGGGATTTTGTGAATGAGTGTATGACCATGTGAGCAAACTATATCACATCAGCATGGCATCTTAACAAGCCCTTAATCTGTTAGTACCATTGTTCTACTATTTAAAACTGTTCACTGATAATATACTATTGGCTTTCAGCCAACTATAAATGCATCCAGAAGGCTGCTCCAGTTTGCTGTTAGGGATGCTGTCGCAAAAACAAGACCTTCCATTTCTTCTACGGAGCCTGGAGCTAAGCGTCTGCGGTCAGTGGTATCTACACCCACCACTGCTAGTGAGTCAATACAAAAAAGTAGATCTCATAGGGTACAGCCGGCTGCAAAAGCGCCAAACACAATGGCAGCTGCAATAAAGGCAGTTGCAGAGGCAGCCGAAGATGTCGTCAAGGTTAGATCAGCAAGAAATGTTTTTGATAGACTAAATCGTGCTGTAGCTGCACCAGAAAGCACTGAGGATCTGTCATCATATAGAAAAGATGATGCAACGGTTAATGAGTATGGGGAATATTATGATCAACAGGAACAAATGGATTACCAACCTCAGTTGGAAAACCGTCATGTGGGATACTATCACACTCTTGAGAAGACCCGCCAGAAGCATGTGGAGCAAGGTGACTATACTGGCAAGTATGTCAGGAATGCATCCATGCTACATAGTGATACTGGACTGGCTTCTGATTCTGCATCCGATAATGACGGGTATGATAATGTCAATGTGAGAGGACGCAGAATAAAAGATAGCTCACTAACTGGTTCGTCCAGTGGAAGAAAGAGGGAAGGTTCACTCATGGTGCAGTACAGTGTGGCACAAAATGCTGATGTAGTCTCTGCCCAAGCACGACCGAAGGAACATGATCCACCAGTATCTGCAGCCAGTAAGATTCTGAATATCTCTGTAAATGTAAATACATGGAAACCACCTCATTACCAACCACAAAGTGATGCCACAGAAATGGACACTCAGAGGTCACTGCAGCAGAACGAGGTTGGTGCAGGGAAATCCAGTATGCAGTTCATTAAGGATAATGGCAGTTCACATGCTCTTAATGGAAATGTATGTAGCCCTGTTGCATGTTGTTCAACTGATATTCTCTACATTAATATACTATCTTCCTGAAAATCATTATCTGATGTTGCCTCTTATCTTTATAGGGTAAAGCTGCTTTTCAAAAATCAAATGAAACGCAGAAAAGCATAGCACCTGGTGGTCCTGGTGAGTCTACTTTCTTGTTTCTAGGCCATAAATCTTGCCAGGATGCTCTCTGAAAATCTTACTTTTAATGTGTTACGCACAATTTGCTTTATATCTGAACCTTTTTCTTGTTTTTAGGGCTGTATACTACAGGACGTCCTTTGGAGGATGCTGATTTACGGACCATTTTTGTGAATAATGTAATCACTTATGTACTTGCTGAGGTATTATTTTGTTGGACACTTCATGTTCTTTTGTATTAATGTACAAGTGGTTAATACTTCAGGTGCATTTTGCTGCAACTAAGGACAGCCTCACCCGACATTTCAACAAGTTTGGTGAAGTGCTAAAAGTAATCATATTGACTGATGCAGCAACTGGTCAACCAAAAGGGTACATCTATCTATTATAATTGTTTGCTCCTGTTGCTGGCATTTACCTTTTCAGTTTTCACTGCTTGATATTTAAGTCTCAATGCACAATCAGGTCAGCATATGTTGAGTTCATGCGTAAAGAGGCTGCAGAAAATGCTCTTAGCCTTGATGGAACATCTTTCATGTCGCGTATCCTTAAGGTGAGTGTCTTTTATATTTTTCTTGATATGTGGCTTTCTTTCAGATTATGCACGTGCAGACTAAGTAACTTTTCTGAAAAAATATTATAAAATCCTTTTCTGGTCTAATTGGTTTTATATTTCTTGTATAAAAAGCTATTTGTATCTTGTAATTAGAACAAACATTGTATAATTGTACTATAATTATATTTTTTTATTTAGTGAGAGGGACAAGGGTTTGAGGCTATCATCCATTTGATCATATTAGTGGTGTTGTTGTCTTGCTGATGAAAAATCTTAATGGTTATATATCAGTTTGGATTTTGCGACTCCCGTTGAAAAAAATTAATTAATAAAGAAAACAGTACTGGAAGAACCCAATTGTATGAAGAAAGTGCAAAGGAAAGAACTATATTGTATAATATATAACACGTTCAACAATGTCAACTTTATTAACAGCAGAAAGGAACCTGTAGCTATCTGGTGCAATATTTGCAGAAACTGAGCTTGCAACTGTAATTTGCAAAAAGTTTGAGGTCTGCTAAAATTTCAAGCTTTGGTAATGGAGTTTACTCCAAATTGAAACTGTGACATTTTTGCTTACATAATTTGAGGATATAATCGTTCTAGCCCACTACAAACTGTTAGTCTGCATTTTGAGGTGTTAGCAACAAGTAAAAGAGTGAATCTAAAGTAGAACCCCCATCATCTTGCTTCAATTTACTAATCAGTTGACTTTGCAACACTTGGCTTTCGAAAATCGATCTCCTAGTGGAGTCATTGATTTTTGTTTACTTGAATCAATGGGAGCCTGTTTTTTTTAAACCATGGACAGAACAGATAATGTACACACTAACTGAGAAGTGAAAAGTACTAAAGATGACAGTCTGGGTTAGAGAAAGACAGCCAGAAAAATGAGTTCATGACTACTATCTTTCACATCTGTTCCTGTTTTGAAATTTTGAATTATAATATCTGGTCAGGTGCTGAAAAAGACTGCAGTCCATCAAGAAGCAAATCCCGCCACAACATGGCCACGTGCCTCCCAGGCCTCATCTCCGTTCGCTGCTGCTAGATTTTCCCGGGCTTCTTTCCCTAGAGCCTTTTCCGGTGGTTATAGGGCACGTGCTCAAGTAAAACCCGGAGCAAGGAGCATGCAGTGGAAGCGTGGTTCTCAGACCACCATCTCAGACAGTGCATCCTCTGTCACAGGCACTGCCTCTCCGAGTGTAGGCCGTGGGCTCACTTACGTTAGGACGGAAACAAAACCAACCGGCATTCCTGATGCTGTTTAGTAACAGGTGCCTCAGGTCTTCACCGGAGGTGAATTAAAATCTGGCTCATTGGATATGCTGGCTAAAATTAGTGAACTTACCCCATAATTAAACCGGAATTTTCAAGGTCTGTAAAAGTGGGCTAGATAGAGAGGGATGAATAAGGAACAAATCCTCTTGTTAGAAAGGAATATGATTTGTTTTTGCTGGGAGGTTTATGGGTTGATGATATTTTGAGGTTTATGACGTTCTTTATTTTAAATCTTGTTATATAATGGACTTTTGAGGAGTTTATCTTTTGAGGTAGAGATTGTGGTATTCTGTCTCTTGAGTATATATATTGTAGTGTTTTCTTCTTGTATGTTTGGATTCTGGATCTGAAACGTGCCCTCGATTTGCTCAGGTTAAGACTTAAGGGTGCGTATATAACTTGACCCACCTAGACAGCTAGACCTTGCTTGTGCGGGATTCATTACACAGATGATGATATATGGTGGATGCGTGTTTTATAAACTTCTAATGTATCACGTGGCTAATACATACATTAGATTCGTTTCCTTTCTATCTATGTCGTCGTTGGAGCTAATATATACATTAAATTCGTTGGAGCCATGTTAGGAGATCCCCCTAGTTGTATTCGGGATGTACTTTGTGATGACTCTTGGGGGAAGACCACCCCACGCCTCATAGGCGCCTCGGCCCTCTAATAAATTCCCGAGAGGTTCCCTCTCTTGACAAAAAAAAAAAAAAAATTCGTTGGAGCTAATATATACATTAGATTCGTTCCCTTAAACGGGTCTAAATGTAATAATACGAACTTGTCTCGAATTTGTGGGCTTGGCCCAAGATTCTGTCATTTTCCTTTTCCCGAATCGATACTAGCTTCATTCAAGTTTGGAGGAGACATGTAGTTGTGTTGATAAATTAATGCGAGTACCAATATTTGTACTCCCTCTGTTCCCAATAACTTGTCCATAAATGAGATTTGCACAACAATTAAGACACATCACATCATGAGCTGTAGTAAAGTGTAAAGCAAAGCTTAAAATGACTTGGGGTTTTTACTTCAATCCTTGTGCTTTTAGTTCAACCAATAGAAAAGCAGTAAAAAATCTCAACCAATCAGGATGAAGTACACATTTTTACACAGATTGCTCACTTGGCACATTTCAGCTTTAAAAGGAATTTTACAAGGAATAGTTCTGCATTTACTGAGCTACTGGAAAGCAAACAAAAATTACAAACACTAAGTGCATTCAAGGGAGAAAAGTCTGAAATTTTCTCTGCATCATTGCCAGGACTTGAAGCTTCAATGGCTTCAGCATTTAATCTCAATGAAGACCCACCAGCTGAAGATGAAGACCCACCTCACCAACAAGTCCCACTTTCCTTTGATTTGAATGAGCCAGCAGTGGAGGAGACAGGGGTGGCAGGGCAACACACAACAGGGCAAGGGAATGACACACCAACATCTTTACATCATCAACCATCAAACATGAAACATGAAACATCACATGAAACATGAAACAGACATGGATAATTTAAATTAAGCAGAGATGGATGAATAAAACTGTGAGCATGAAACATGAATTATGAATAAATAACATGCAACTCAAGATTAAACATGGAAGATGATAACTGAAAGATGCAAGTCTTAATGTACATGCATTAGGGTTAGGGTTAAGGGTAGGGTTCAGGTTAGGTACCAAATGAAACAAGAGTGATGTACACCAACACCATTGAACACCAATGAAGCACCAAGACAATTCAATACAACCACAAATGTACACCAATTCAACACCAACACAACTCAACAGCAGCACAACTCAACACCAATCAAGCACCAAATTGCATTTGAACACCAACACAATGTGGACAGAATTTATGAAACATGCAGCCCCCTCTACACAACAAAGCAGAAAGAAACCATATATGCAACTCTCAGATCCAGGAGAACACCAATGCAGAAACTAACCACCAACACCAATGCAGCTCAAAACACAAAACAAAATCTAGGAGAACAACAATACAAAACAAACCATATAACTCTCAGATCCGACAGTGGGATTCCACCACAAGGTGGTACCCGTTCCATCGAGGATCTAAAAAAAACACACGAACAAATACAATCCAGGTTTACAAAGGTCTACAAACATGTAGCTTGAACACAAGGGCAAGGGGATAAACACCAACCTAGCTAACAGAATCAACGCATGCAGGTTCAACATAACAGAAATCAAATCGACATGCAAGTAAACACTAGATCTGGGATAAAACAAAGGAATGGGAGACATTTCAAGCATAGAAGGGACTTAGCTGTATTCAGATTCGTAAGAATCTGGGACGGTTTCGCCTTCGCTATCGTCGTTGACCGCCGTCTCCTTCGATTCCACCGCTGGCTCCTCCACCTTCCTTGCCACCGCCTCCTCCTCGTCGTAATTGCCAACCGAAGGCTCCGATCTGTGCTGGTCGCATCGCCCATACTCGGAGTAAGGTTGCTCCGACAGACCATCGAGTGAAGGATGGGGAGAATCAAACTCATCGGGGCTGGAAGCTCCTCCGATCGGCGGCTCAGAAGCCATGGCAGGCCAGCAAAACCAAGCAAGGAGACCACAAGGTTATTTGTGTGAGGGAGAAGGGTAGGTTGAGCGAAGAACACGTTCAAGAAATCCAAGCAAGGAGACAGAGGGAGCAAGGAGACAGAGGTTAGGGTTCTCAAATGAGAGCTCATGAAAAGAGCTAACGGCGCAAATGAGGATGGAGTAGGGTTTCCGCTTTTCTGCTGGTATATGTATATGGCTCAAGCTTTATTGGATCAACAATGGCAGCCCAAGAAATCTGCCAGCCCAATGAACACACACAAGCCACGAGCGGCCATGCACTAACAACACGTATCCACATGCAAAGCCAGGAGAAGCATGGTTTTTGTACACAAAACACAAAATAATGGATCAAAACACATGCACACAGGTCGCATACACCCACAATTACATTGGGTTGGCCCTTAATTAAGCCCTTAATGATGGATTTAAATTTTTTAGCCCATCACTTATCTTGTTTTGTAGAGGAAATTAAAATAAAATTATTGATACATTAACTTATGCTCAATTGTAATTAACCTAGACTATAAACATTTTTTTTTGATTAAATAAATGTGATTTGAGGATTTTAGGAGAGAGGAATGAGGAATAAAAGGTTGATAAAAAGGGTATAAAGGTGTGTAATTGTTTGTTATTGTAAGGGTAAAAGCGTAAGGAAGAAGTGATATAAATGGAAAGAATTAAAGGTGGACAAAGTTTCGGGGACGCCCGAAATAGAAAGCCGGACAACTTATCGGGGTCGGAGGGAGTATTAAACAAGCGAACGTCAGACTGTCACGCATTTGCTTTTCAACCTCATATCTATGTAGCGAGCGATGGGCGTCCGTCCCCACAGACCTCACGGATCAGATTTCATCCACGATATTGTCTTCACTCATCATTTTACAACCTTTTCGAGCTCACAATCACATGCATGCAACGTGCATTTGCTTTGGTGTCGACTTCCCAAAGCATATTAAATTAAGGGCGCTTAATTGGTTGGCAGTCGCACTTTGTAAATTACATTTGTTTTAATACGTGATATAATAACACACAGAGTAGTAAAACATGCAAGTAATCACCAGATTTATAACAAAACAACGGGTCAAATCACAAATCAATGGCAAGCCCCAAGAGGGCCCCCACACAAGCAATCGTTATTGCCAAACGACGCCGCTTCAAGTCGGTCGAATGGGGCCACGGAAGGAATGGGCCCACAGAGGTGGTTATGGCTGAGATCTAAATGGCCGATATACGCCGACGAAGAAAGCGATTTCGGAACTTTGCCCTTCAGATCGTTGTACGACAAATCCAGCGCCATGAAATAGGTTTTCGAGTGGAAAACGTCGGGGATTTCTCCGGAAAGAGCGTTCCGGCTCAGATTCATTATGTTGAGGCCGGTGTTGCTCAGCAAACTCGCCGGAATCCCGCCGGAGAAGCCGTTTCCTTCCAGATTGAGAGTCGAGAGGACCGTCATCTGTCCCAATCCGGACGGAATCGAGTCCGAGAGCTGGTTCATCGACAGATCTAGATCCGCGAGCCGCTTCATTCCGGCTATCGAGCTCGGGATTGAACCTACAAGACGGTTCCCTCCGAGTAGCGCTCTGCTCAGCTTCTCCAATTTCCCGAAATCGGACGGGATCCAGCCGGAGAGCATGTTGTCTCGCAGATCCAGGTGCATCAGGCTACGGAGGCTTACAATCGAGGCCGGGATCTCGCCGGAGAGCTGATTCTCGGCGATGTTGAGAACCGCTAGGTTTTGTAACTTTCCGATGTCGGCGGGGAGCTTTCCGGAGAGGCGGTTGCCGATCAGGTCAAGGACTCGGAGCTGAGAGAGGGAGGAGATACAGGCCGGGATCTCGCCGGAGAGAGCCTTCCAATCGGCGAGGATGAGAGTGGAGAGGCGGTCGAGCTTGCAGATCGCCGGCGAGAGGGATCCGGACATGTATCCGCCTTTGCCGGTTTTCTGGATGATCAGGTCCTCGGACTCGCCCCGGAGATTGATGTCGGAGACTCGGCCGGTGGCCGGATCGCAGCTGATTCCGTACCACTTGTTGTTGCAACAGTCGTCGCCGGTCCAGCTGTCCAGGATCCCGAGGTAGGGCTCCCGGAGCTCCGATTTGACGGCGAGGAGTGCTGACCTGTCGGCGGCGGAGCAGGAGGTTGCAATGTGTGAGGTGGCGAAGAGTGTGAGGAGTAGAAGGGAGAGCTTCGTGATTGCTTCCATGGCGGTTTTTGGATGAGAGAAGGAGGAGTACAGAGGAAGCTAAGAAGATATGGAGGGCTTTTTATATAAGCGTCTGCAACGGCTTTCGTGTACAGAATATGGGAGCGGTAAATGCTAGTAGTATAACTATTCACCCAACATTAATTCTGTTTATCTATAAATCAAGATTTGAATTATTGATGGCGAGACTGTTAATTACGGTACACATTATGGTTGCCAGGATTTCCGCACAAAAACGGGGGTTAGTCGGTTATTATTGTGTTTAGGGTACGTAGGACCCAGAATAGCATAATTAAAGATGAGCAGTTAAGAAAATGTTGCAATGCACATGCTCATCCGTGATAATGTGGTGTGGACGTCACGTTGATGCTCCACATATACTGCTTATCGGTAATCAAAATGAACAGAGTTACAGAGACATGAATGCAATCAACTCCATATATTTAAAATACTGATTTGCACAAAGATTGCTGATAACAGAGTTTGGATGGTTGCTTAATGAGAGTTGGTGGGTGGTGCAATCACATGCTTACTGTTGATCTGACAGGTTTAAAATAAGACATGAATATTGTACGTTGATTTGAAAACAGCAAGACTTTTTGGTGACTAATGGTAATGGCCGGTGTTACTTAATTCACAGTATCTTTTGCATTGGTAAAGATTATATTCAGCTTGGATTCACCATCCAATATAGTTGTGCATCTGTAACTTTGTAAAGACAGCTACACATTATGCTGAAGGTGGTGGGCTCTATGCAACTCCACCCTCGTCTCTGTCCAGTCGCCCCCGCCCTAGTCACTAACGGGTCCGGACCATCAAATCCTACTACGAAGTGTTGCTCGGTCACCATCCCGACCCACCAGTCCACATGACGCATAACGCAATCAGGGAAATATAAATTACAGATCAAGTGGCTCTGTTGAGAAACAACACATGTTCAAAGAGTCCAAGATAGGATATTTTGTCATCTCAAATCTAGCACTAGTGCAACTATGAAATCGAATTTAAGCTGTAGAGATATACGGGAATAATTACAAAGAGTTTTGAGTGTCAGCATCAGCATATAACAAGGTGCAGGTATGTGATAAATGAGCTAGCTTGAATTATTTGGGCCCTAAGCAAATCCAATAAGTTATTGCTATACAAAGAAAATATGCATACAAGCCATGTGAGGTGCTTTTGTCTGTGTCAAGAGGGCAGCAAATGCTGATGATGCAGAGGTAGTGCAAAGTGGGGCCTTTTCTCTTTGAATCTTTGGAAATTTGCAGATCTGCATTATTATGAATGCACATGATCAGTTGATCAGTATGGTCTTTTTTGGCTGT
The DNA here is from genome assembly GCA_963924305.1 of Polygonum maritimum. NCBI lineage: Eukaryota > Viridiplantae > Streptophyta > Magnoliopsida > Caryophyllales > Polygonaceae > Polygonum > Polygonum maritimum. The sequence goes on along the minus strand of OZ002731.1, from coordinate 42,094,885 downwards.
GGATTGCATTCATGATTCAACCAACATTACCGTTTCATTTTCATTCATTCATTCATTGCACCGCTCTCTCTCTTTCTACTCACACGTACTGTTTGTTCTCATAGCAAACACCACTAAGAAAAAAAGCAAGCTGATGATGGACTAGCTAGGCTATGATTCCTTATGAACAGGAGCTCGATCATGATTTGTTACAAGAACATGATTTAGGCTGTTGTTTTTTCCTAAAACTCGCCGAATCTTATAAAGCTTTTGTAAACCCAACCAACTTTCCTACCCAAAAAGAAGTACTATCGAGATCATGCGTGACCACGTTTCACGTACAAACGACTTTGGGCTTGTTTCATTTTATGAGTTGAAAGTATTTTTTGGCTGAAAATTGATGTTTTAGGTCAAATCGTAAAAAAATGTTAAAGTAGAGATGCAATATGAAAACGTTAAAGTAGAGATGTGATATGGATTTTAGAAAAAAATAAATAAATTTTTTGAAAGAAAAAATTGTTTGGAGCACATGTGAAACAAGGCCTTCAATGAGAGCACCAGGAAAGACGAACCTTTCCTGAAATAAATATCTTCTGGCGTTATATGGAATTGGGCCTCATGCTAAAGGCCCAATAAGTTTCCGGGCCCAAAAGGCCCAACAAGTCCGGTCGACGAAAATTTGCTTAAACCGGCTTGACTCGACGTGTTTTCCACTCTTCAAAATTCGTAAAAGCGGGGGCATGAAGCCGCCTAGGCCGAGCCCTGTCAACGGTCAACTCCCTCCTTCTTCTTACCTCTCCCGCATCCCCAAAATTCCATCCTTCTTGCAAGACCTAATTTCCAAGTATCGGAATCTAAACCGATCATCACAAGCACAGGGTAAGAATGATGTCGAATTTGTACGGCAATTTCAACCAGAAGATCGATTATGTGTTCAAAGTGGTGCTGATCGGGGACTCAGCCGTTGGCAAGTCTCAGCTCCTCGCTCGCTTTGCTCGGAACGAGTTCAGCATCGACTCCAAAGCTACCATAGGCGTCGAGTTTCAGACTAGAACCCTTGATATCGATAACAAGACTGTTAAAGCCCAAATTTGGGACACCGCTGGCCAAGAAAGGTTTCCCCTTCCCTTCCTCTTCTTTTCCCCTCTTTCTTGATCTCTCAAACCATCGTTTGTCTTTTCTGTTGTGTGCTGAGTTGATCTAAGGAATTCGTTGTAGGAGTCAATTAAACCCTAATTAATCGTGGAAAAGCGTCTTCCTTTGTGTGATCCGATGTGAGATTTATCTGATCTGAAGTTGACTGCTCAAATCACAACCTGCTGAGCTGAACAGTGTGTGCTTGTTCGTTGTCTGCTGTTGAAGTTTTTTTTTTTTACCGTTGATCATCTGTAGTAAGAATGCCTCACATGCAAAGTGGACTACCATTTGCTACAAAACCATATAACATAATGCTATTCACTGATTGTTGAATCCAATCTGTAAGGTTGTTCAATGATCATCAGTTTTTGCTAGGAGATATGCTTTTGCTATGCAGATAACAAACAGTATATTATTTTGAAACAAATTCATGACTGTTCTATAAATGAAAATTGAACAGATACTAATAGGATTCAGGATGCTGAAACTAAGGCATCAACCTGGATGCAGGAGATAGAGAAAGTTGATATGTATGTATTATCTGCCTTTTTTTGCATCTACTGATTTTTGGTGATTTCAGGTACCGGGCTGTAACGAGTGCATACTATAGAGGTGCGGTGGGAGCAATGCTAGTCTATGACATAAGCAAGCGCCAAACATTCGATCATGTAGCCAGATGGTTGGAGGAGTTGCGAGGCCATGCTGACAAGAACATTGTGATCATGCTTGTAGGAAACAAATCTGACTTGGGCTCTCTAAGAGCTGTTCCAACTGAGGATGCCAAGGAGTTTGCTGAACGAGAGAACCTCGTCTTCATGGAAACATCGGCTCTAGAGTCAATTAACGTTGAAACAGCCTTCTTAACCGTCTTGACGGAGATCTATAGAATCATTAGTAGGAAATCGCTTGTTGCTAATGAAGAGTCAGACACTAAAGGGAACGCTGCTCTTCTTACTGGAAAGAAGATTGCTCTTTCTGGACAAGAGCAAGTTCCAAGTAAGTCCAGTTGTTGTTCATCCAACTAACAGCCATTTGCATCCATGGTTGAAGTTGTTTGCGAATTTAATTGATTGTTTTTTAAGCAATGTATTTGTCTTGGATCACATGTTTTATATTTGAAACTAGAAAATTTACATGGTAGACCACCAGAACACTGTGTCTTTCCATCTTAAATTGAACTCTTATTCAATACAGAAGATCTATAGATAAACAGCTGAAACATAAAGCTAGAAAACATCATTTGACCTAGAATCAATTATTATTGTAGCAACATTAACATCCATGTCTTATTCAATTTCGTAGTAAATCGTCATCTGCATTCCTTTGCCTTCCATCCTTCACTTCCTTACCAGATCACCTTCATCAAACCAGCAACCATTGAGAAATTAGAGAACTCATTAGGTTCAACAGAATCATTAGAAAGAGAGAGCATTTTTCTTACATGGTTCAAAGTTGGTGCCACACTTGTCAGGAAGTTGTATAGCCATGCTTCGGTCCACACCAGAAATTGGTGGTCCGTTGACAAGTATACACAGGCAAGACTGACCCAATGCCTTGATCGCACTGCAACATGCATCGTTTGGGGGAATGGGGCTGAATGGGGCAACCGAAGCCCTACATGGTATGAGTTGCACCAGTGCTGAGAAGAAGGTGCTTTGGCAACTGTGGGCCACTACCCCTTGTAGCGCCAAGCCTGTCACGATCAACGTCACAACCAAAAATGGGCTAACCTTGCTCTTCATGCTGTGTGATCTCCTTGTGCCTTCTTTACTTCTCTGGGTTCTGGGGAGTTTTAAAGGCAATGTGACCTTTTTCAGCATACCCATCTGCTCCTGGCTTTCATGCTTTCTCCACTCTAAACCTACCTTTAGCAGTTTGCAAACTCAGATAGCATGACTTCTTGGTTTGATTAAGTTGAACAAATGCACCCCATGCATTTGTAGGCCCTCTCTTAATATTAAGTTGAACAAAAGAGAGTTGAGTCTCAAGGCCATGGAAACAGATATCACGTGCATTTCCTGATCAATACAGAGTATTTTAGGTTATCAGTCAGCACTCAGGGAAAAAAAAGTGGTAGTGTACGAGAATATCTTAACTCTTATAAACAAGCCAAAGGAATCTTTTTGTCACAAATCAGCTTTACCAATTCCGCTAAATTTTGTGAACTATGAATCTGGACTGTTTTGCATTGTATTACATTCACAATTGTCAAACTAAGATCTAAGATTACTGCATCCACTAATACAATCTCATCCTTGTGTTTCCTCCTCCTTCCTCTTCTCACTTCAAATGACAAATAAGTAGGTCACTCAACTAGGATACATGAACGTATAAAAGAAACACCTACAGCCTCAAAATCAGCCAAAAATATCTTCTGTAAAATGAGTATGTTCATCATTCATCTGAGCCTCGGGTGACGACAAGAGCTGCTCGTAGTTAAGCTGCCTTGAAGCCTCGTAAACAGCAATACCAACACTGACAGAGAGATTCAGGCATCTAACATACGTCGAAACCATTGGGATTTTTATTAGTCCGCCTCCATAAGCTTCATCTTGACAGTCAGAAAGCACGTCGGGAGGCAGTCCTTTTGTTTCTGATCCAAATAACAACCAATCCCCACGCTGATAGGTGATTTCCTAAGAATGCATTAGATTACAGCTTGATTATAATATTGCAGAAGGAGAATAGTTACCAGGGATTTTAAGCTCTGACAAAACAATAGTGTTGCGAATTCAAATTTCAATGGAAAAAATCAGTTCATTCACCAAAAAAGGATGCTAAAAATGCAAGCTCTCCGAGTCATGATTATGTTATATGTGGATAAAATGATATCCTAAACTCATGTAAGCATAACTATCAACATGACACCAACCAGCCTAGTCCCATGCACATCCAAAGTCTGCCACATTAGTGAGATTGTCACCTTGATTACTTATCATCTAATTCTTTTCATACATCCCATGTTTGCAAAATATCTCCATAATAAGAAAGAAATATGGATCAAACATGCTCTTCTACAAAACTAAACAGCATATCAACTGAAAACTAAAAACCCAAGGTTGGATAAAGATTGTATGAGCTTACTGAATGTATCTTTGTCCCTCTCTTAGTGAGGGCCAACAATCGCTTCTCCCCCTCCTATTACAAACATAGTGTTAAATTTGGGAAAGAACCAAGCAATCTGCTTTGAATACTAAGAGAAAGCTTACCTGACGCTGGAAATAGTCCAGGAACTCTGCCCATGAGCGATGCACTTTAACAACTACATAGCTGATTTGTGAAGTCAAGCTTTTGGACAATGTCTAGCAACAGATATATAACGAATTTACACAATGTGACCTTTCGATTTGATAGATCACCTGGTTTAAATCAAGTCATCTGAATGAGAATGTGACCAAACAAGCTATTTTATTTTGCCTGTGTTCAAAATTTCATGCTATAACTACATGAACGGATACCATTATGGAAAACTCATGGAGGATACGGCCAATAATCCAAACCAGCCCGCTTCAGTTTCGTGTCGTCAACTGCGAATCCCAAAGGCTGTCAAAGGAGCAATGAGAGGAAATTTAATCATTCAAGCAAATGGAGTATATGTTATGCAACAGCATCAAAACAAACTAGGTAAGACTTCAATAACACCTCAACTAAGTGCAATCCAACTGCTGATGCTGCACATGTCCTAGCAATGGACCCAACATTTCCAGGAATCTGGAGATAACAACACAAAATCTAAGACACAAACCCTATACATTGTGCACAAAATCTGAACCTCAATTGGAATATCGTAATCGTGAAACCTGGGGAGAAACCAGAACAACTTGAAGAAACGAGTCATGAAGAGTCCGTTGGGGGGCCTGGACCTGGTCAACACTCTGACTGTTACTCGAATGAGCTGCTCAATACACAAATCAGAAGAGAAATCGATCAGTTAAAGCTGCCAAACAAGAACAGATTCTTCGTAGTTTGAGGAGAAGACTGAAATTGAGAGATTACAGATAGAGCAGATATCACTCCGATTGCGAGTCAACCTAATCCTAGCAGAAGAACAGCACTGAAATCGACATGCGATTCCAGAGGAAAGAGGAGTGATCGGAAGAGAAATTCGATTGAATCTGATGTCGTTGAAGAGGGCTTTCAATGCCATTCTTTCTCCTCTTCGAACAATTGGAGAAAGAAGAGGATTAGACCAGCTTGGCTTGGCTTCGAAATTTTGTTCTCTGTAAAACCCTGAGTGACGCAACCGCTTGTTAGTCTGACGTCACCTCCAAAATCCGGTTCACCGAACCGAAATTCGTGCTAAGGTTCGACTCGATTTTAACCGATGAACCCTTAACCCTAGCACTCGAGCAGTATCAAAGTAGCGTGAAAAGTGTGCATCATTCACCGATCAACCCGTTGGTTTTCACTCATTCCGATAACATGTACTGGGTATTTCATAACTGGTGAAATTCAAGACTAATAAAAAACTATGCAACTCGTGCTATGTCGTTATGCAACGACTAAAATAGTGCGATTGGCTACTCGATATAGCCTAGGGACATTTTTCAGCTTGACCTATTTGATTTAAATGTAAAAAGTTGAATTAAAAAACTAGTTTAGTGTTATTGATATTATTATGATTTATGATTATAACATTTTATAATTGAGCTTTTTAGTTTTTTTAATTGATCATTGGTATGAGCTCGCCTTTATTTAGTTGATTTTGATTCATAAATTATACTTCCTCCGTCCCATGTTGTTTGTCCTTTTTACAGTTATTGTGAAAATGTGTAAATTTGTGTTGGTAAGCGTGGAAGTTTGATTATGTAGTGGATTATTTTGTAAGTTAGTGTGGTAAAAAGTTAAAAATAGGTAAAGTATATGTGATGGTTGGTAAAAAGTTAGATAAAATGGGATTGTTTTATAAGATAAATGTCGATGGTTCTAGTTTAGCAGACGGTACGGCAACTACGGGTTCCATTATTAGAGGAGATCGAGCAGAGGTCATCGATATAACAACAACCAAATATCCCAACGCTTCGGCGTTAAAAATCGAAGTCTTAGCATTACGAGACGGAATTAGGAGAGCAATACATCTTAAAATAAAGAAAATCGAGATTGAAGGGGATAACCTAACGGTAATTAAAGCTGTTCAGAATAAAGGAACATGTCCTTGGGAAATAGAAATGCTGAGATCCGATATAATGGTTTTTCTACTCAACTTTGATTCTGTCAAAATCTCCCATGTGGGTAGATGTTGTAACATTGTGGCCGATATGATTGCAAAAATGGGTCATAGTCTCCCGAGCACTACCATCTCAACACATCCAGAACTTCGTGTTCTCATCCGAAATGATGCTCTAGGGCGTCCCCCGTAGAGGGGTCCCTAATCATTACCTTGTCAAAAATAAAATAAAAAATGGGATTGTTTTATAATTTACTAATGTTAACAAGTTGAAAAGTGATAAAGTAGATGACTAAGTTGGAAAAAGTAGGTAAATATGATATTAAGTTGGGATAAAATAATAAGAGAAATGTAGATATAAAAGGAAATAGAGAAAGTACGACAAACAAAAGAGGATGCTGGAAAATGAATACTAGATAAAGAAATAGGGACGGAGTGAGTACAATATAAGATGAGAGTAAGTGAAAAATTGAAATGAAAATTTAAATATGTGTCGGGTTAATCCCAAAATGAAAGCAAGTTGATACTTATTCCTTTATAGAAACGAATGACTGGTCGTTTGAGTTTCTCCTCTGGTAATCATCCATGAGTTTTCGAATTCATGCCTTATTCGTTTAAAGATTAAGGGTAATATTTTTTATTATTTAATATCAGTGAATGCATATATTTGTTCCAAAAATAAGGTTTCATCATCATCACATATTACTTATTTATGGTTTTTGATGGCATATATAAGACGAATTATGATAAAAAAAATGTATAACCCCTTTTATGTATATTTCGCGCCTCTCACCCTCCAAATACTATAGTTGTATATTTTGTATCTCTCACCTTCCAAATATTATATTTCTATATTTCACGTTTTCACCTTCCAAATACTATAATTGTATATTTCGCGTTTTTTGTACATTTTGCAGCTCTCACCTTCCAAATACTATATTTATATATTTTTGTGCTTCTTTGGTTATTCTATAGAGCGGGAAATATAGTTATTTCTCATTTTACTACTACTATTTTATGCGATTCTTTTATATACTATATATATATTTCACGCCTTTTTGTATGTTTCACATCTCTCACCTTCAAAATATTATATCTGTATAAATTTCGTGTCTCTCACCTTCAAAATACAGTATTTGTATATTTCATGTCGTTTTGTATGTTTCGTTCGTGCCTCTCACGGTCTCACCTTCCAAATGTTATATTTGTATATTTCCCGCCCTTTTGGTTCTTTTATAGAGCGGGAATTATAGTTATTTACCGTTTCACTATATCTATTGTTTTTATGCATTTTTTGTATATATACCATATTTGTATATTTCGTGTCTCTCACCTTCCAAATACGGAGTACTATATTTGTATATTCCGCGTTGTTTTGGTTCTTTTATAGAGCAAGAAATACAGTTATTTACTGTTTCACTACATCTACTATTTTTACGCGGTTTCATTGTAACTATATTTGCATTTTATGCCCCCTTTTTGTGTGTTTCGCGGCTCTCCCCTGCCAAATGTCATATTTGTGTACTTCGCGCTTTTTTAGTTCTTGTATAGAGGTGAGAAATATAGTGATTTACCGTTTACACTATATTTGTTGTTTTTACGTGGTTTTTTTGCATGCTATATTTGTATATTTTGCGCCTCTTTGTATGTTTAACGTCTCTCACATTCTAAATACTATATTTGTATATTTCGCGTTTTTTTGGTTCTTTTTATAGAGCAGGAAATATAGTTGTTTACCATTTACACTGTATCTACTATTTTTACGCGGTAATTTTGTAACTATGTTTGTATACTTTGCCCTTTTTTGTATGTTTTGCGTCTCTCACCTTCTAAATACTATATTTGTATATTTCGCGCCTTTTTGGTTCTTTTATAGAGCGGGAAATATAGTTGTTTACCATTTACACCGTATCTGCTATTTTTACGCGGTTTTTTTGTAACTATATTTGTATATTCCGCCCTCTTTGTATGTTTCGCGGCTCTCCCCTTCCAAATGCTATATTTGTATACTTCGTGCCTTTTTGGTTCTTTTATAGAGGCGGGAAATATAGTTATTTACCATTTGTTCCGTATCTGCTGTTTTTACGCGGTTTTTTTGGTAACTATATTTGTACATTTCGCGCCTCTTTGTATGTTTCGCGGCTCTCCCCTTCCAAATGCTATATTTTTATACTTCGCGCCTTTTTGGTTCTTTTATAGAGGCGGGAAATATAGTTATTTACCATTTGTTCCGTATCTGCTGTTTTTACGCGGTTTTTTTGGTAACTATATTTGTACATTTCGCGCCTCTTTGTATGTTTTTTTGCATCTCTCACCTTCTAAATACTATATTTGTATATTTCGCGCTTTTTTGGTTCTTTTATTGGGCGCGAAATATAGTTATTTACCATTACACTGTATTTGCTGCTTTTACGCATTTTTTTTTGTAACTATATTTGTATATTTCGCGGCTCTTGGTATGTTTTGTGTCTCCCACCTTCTAAATACTACGTATATTTGTATATTTCGTGCCTTTTTGGTTCTTTTATAGAGCGGAAAGTACAGTTATCTACCGTTTCACTGTATCAGCTGTTTTTGCTCGATTTTGTTATTGTATATATGGTATTTCTCTGTATTGAAAATACCGTTTCACTGTATCGGTTGTTTTTGCGCGGTTTTATTATTGTTTGTATATATGGTATTTCTCTATATTGAAAAAACTTTCGATCACCCTTACGTGCTTTAGATCAGCAACACAAATTGACAATTTTTTTCATAAAATGTAAGTTTTAATAAAAAATAAAAACAAACCATGAAAATAAGAAGTTTAAAAAACCCATATCAAACCCGAAGCCGAAACCATACCCGTATACCATCAATGTTGAGATTCGGGTCATGGTTAAAAAAGGCAACATACAGCACACTCTCATCTGGTTTTTTTTTGGATCAAGGTGCACACTCTCATCTGGTCACAGTCGGTTTCCATCGTCAAATACTAAAAAACTAGAAGGAAAAAAGGAAAAAAAAACTCAAAAGCTGCTGTTTACCCTCTCTCTCTTGTCCGCCGTCGCCATTCTCTATTTCTCTCCTCAGGCTCCTCCTCTAAAACCCTCTCAATTCTCAGCGACTCCCTCCTCCGAAACCCTCGAGTTCTTCCTCTCAACCAATTGGTGGTCTCCGACCACCGTTCTCCACCGACTCTCAATCCGGTCACGTTCCCGCTTCCTCTGCGGTATTCAATCGCCTTCTTCGTCTCCCTGTTCTCTTTTCTGTTCGGCTAATTAGTTGTTGATTAATCTTGATTAGTTTTATGCTATCGCAATTCCTTTGGTGATTGATTTGTTTTGTTCAACTTTCACTTCTGTTGCTCGCATTGGTATGGCTTGCTGTATGTTTCCGACTCGTTGTATGGAGTTGAACCTTGGAAAGTTATCGGTTTTTGCGTGGTTCCGCTGCTTGGATTATCTGTTTTCACCACCTGATCCTCAAAACCTAGTTTTTTTAAAATCTGTTTAGGGTGTTAGGGTTTAATCTCTCATTTGTTTATTGTAGTAGTGTCTTATGTTTGGTAAGTGCTATTACTCACTTTGATTTTCCAATATACAACTCAGGACATGGCTGGAAAATCAAATAAAGGGAAAAACAAAAAAGCATCCCAGAGTGCTGCTGCTGCTGCTGCCAACGTTTCTCAACAAGCAGCTTTGCCAGATGCTTCCCTGACTGAGTCGGTTGCCCCTGCTGAGTCGGTAGCACCTGCTGAGACGGCTGCGTCTACTGAGTTGGTTGCCCCTGCTGAGTCTGTTGTTTCTGCTGAGACAGCCGTTCCTGTTGAGCCTGCTGTTTCCGAGGCTAATGGCGTTGCTTCTGCTGCTGAATCAGATGGCGCCAAGCCCGACCTTACGGAATCTGAGGCCACCAACCCTCCTAAACAAGGTAGTTCACATTCATTTGCTCATTAGCTTTTTACTTGAGAGCTGTATTTTGTATGACCTCCCTTATGTTAACTGCATGAGCAAGGCTGTCATCTATATTAAAATTACTCAAAACCAAAATATGAGCATGTGTTAGTTTGCAGAATAGTTAATGTGCCATATATTCGGAGTAGAAAATTAACCCCTTGTGATAAATCCATTATATGTGATGTATATAATAAAGCACTCACCTTTTTGTATCTATATAATAGGCTTCGTTTGTAACAGTATGCTGTTAACTCTTTAAGCTCATTGTACTAAATAAAGCTTTATACCTGTTGACTTGGTATGAACCTGTCATTTCATTGTTTTCCTTTATCTTCCTAAGTTTTGCTAATGGGTATGGCAATTTGAATTTAAATTTACCCTTGTATTTTAATTTTTTTTGTTTGAGTTTTGTTCTTTGCTCATGATTCTAAAAAGTAATACCTTTTCCTTGTTTTTTTTATATGTTTTCGTTTGTATAAAACTGCTTATCACTTCTTGGCATGCAGGTGAACTTCATCTTTACCCTGTTCCTGTCAAGACCCTTGGAGGGGAGAAGCTTGAACTACAAGTAAGTCATCATACTCGGCAATCCTTTTTTACTTTAAGATCTTCTGTCCGAGTCACATTTACATGTATTCAGAATAGAGATTTCTCATGCATTTGTGATTCTGTTCTACTTTTTTTTCATCTCTGTTTTGGCTTAAATGATTCTGAATCTGTAGCTTTCTGAAAATGCTCAGGGTGTCTTAGTATTGAAATGGTTGATTTTTATTTGGTTTTAATACTCACCAGTGAATCACATATGATGATAGGATTTTCAGAAGCCCTAAATTTTTTGTACACTGTTCATGGCCAAGTTATATGCTATGGTGGTTTGGAGTAACTCTATAGTTCTAATGCAAATCCTCTACACAATATTTTTGACACATAGTTTGCTTTTAAATGTTTCTTCCTGTTTGCATACTAGACCTAGACGCGAAATCTTCCAACTTGTGAATCCGTTTAATGTCAATGACTTTTGCAGTTAAATCCTGGGGACTCTGTTATGGATGTGAGGCAGTTCCTTCTTGATGCTCCTGAGACGTGTTATTTTACATGTTATGATTTGTTATTACATACAAAGGATGGATCAACTCATCATCTGGAAGATTACAATGAAATATCTGAAGTGGCTGACATAACTGCTGGTGAATGCTCACTGGAAATGGTGGCTGGTGCGTCTGTTTACCTTGGTTGATTGTGTAAATTTTCCCCTTGCATTTTCATGCTGCTAATATAAAGTGTATTACGTCCATAAACATATTTGCTTCAACAATCATTGTTGAGATTAAAGACATAATCTATACTTGCTTTACAGAAGTATGAATAAGGCCTACATATGAAAATTTCATAGCAAGCTCAATAATCTTAGGAAGTTTAAAAAGCTTGCTGCCAATGCCCATGTTTCTTCTAGTTGCTCATTCATTTATACTGACATAATAATTATTGCTGTAGCAACTTATGATGATAGATCGATGCGTGCCCATGTCCACCGTACGAGGGAATTGCTTTCGCTTCTAACTCTTCACGCGTCTTTGTCAACATCCCTTGCAATGCAGCATGAGGCAGCGCAAACGTCAACTGAGAGTTCGCGAGGTTTGGGGTTATCAAACAGCTAATTTTCTACCTCGTCTGCTATTTTTAGTTGTAAACTTCTCATGTATGCTGAGGTGTAAATCTTAGTTGGTTTGTAGAAATGTTTATTATATATACTTTTTTGACTTCGGGGACATTTATACATCAGGGAAATCTGAGTTTCCGGAGCTGGATGGTTTGGGATTCATGGAGGATGTTTCTGGATCTCTTGGCAAATTGTTGACCCCGTCTTCTCAAGAGATCAAGTGTGTGGAAAGCATTGTATTCTCATCCTTCAACCCTCCACCAAGTTATAGGAGGTTTAACACTTGAACTTTGTCCTTTAGTACTTTAATTTTATTAATTTTCTTATTTTTTATATTGCATCAATCTTGTAATACTATCTTGACATGATCATGTGTGTCTAGGCTTGTTGGTGATTTGATTTATTTGGATGTGGTAACTTTGGAGGGAGGTAAGTTTTGCATTACTGGAACCACAAGAATGTTCTATGTCAATTCTAGCGCCGGAAATGTCCTGGATCCTAGACCTACCAAATCAGCCTATGAAGCAACTACCCTTGTTGGGTTGCTGAATAAAATCAGTGCCAAGTTCAAGAAAGGTTAGATCTATCTCTAGGAGAATATTTCATCAGTTATATTGCAATGCATAAATACTCTGTTTAATGTGATTTTGTATCCTTACTTTCTGTTTGATTGTTTGTTTTTAGCATTTCGAGAAATCTTAGAGCGGAAAGCTACTGCCCATCCTTTTGAAAATGTTCAGTCCATTCTTCCTCCATATTTGTGGCTTGGGATGCACCCTATTCCTGGTAATTGCAACACCAATTATTTATTTATTTTTTGTATATGTTTTCATTTTCATTTAAGGTGCTGAACTTCCTCTCATTTGTATTCGTTGTCATATAATAGTTGCGGTGATAATTTTTTTTTATGTATGCTATTTTTGTTTCTCTTTTAATTGTTTGTGAGTATTTCCATCTTAATTATTGCTTATGTTTTGGTTCACTTTTAAAAAATAAATGGCTGGCTCAATTTATCTAGGATATATATAGTGAAATGGGCCCAACCTAAACACAGTTTGCACAAATAGGGCATCTGTTCTAAGCGACACAGCTCTTTGTGAAGGATGAAACCTAGTTGGCCTATTTCTGCCCAGTCCCCCTTACATATGCATTCAAGGGTCTTTCCTGTTCCCTGGCTTCTTAGATTAATGTGTCAATTGGCTTCTTTTTTAATGTTTTTTTTTTTTCTCTTTTCAGATCACAAACGTGATGCAGCTCGTGCAGAGAATGCACTCACACTAACATATGGAAGCGAGTTAATAGGAATGCAAAGGGATTGGAACGAGGAGTTGCAGTCTTGTCGGGAATTTCCCCGTACAAGTCCTCAGGAAAGGTGTAGTTCGATCTGTATAAACCTTGGAAGTAGTGGTGCATTTCAACAACTGATTTTCAGTAGTATTGCCTTATGATGTTCTGTCATGTACCAAAGTTATTATTCTTCTGATACCTGGGTTATTCTTCCTCAATACATCAATTATAACTCACAGTAGCATTTTCCTGTGATGATTAGTTATTTGTCAAAGTTAATATTTATTTTGATGCATCGGCTAATTTATATTCACCTGGGGCTCAAAAAGTTGTCACTGTTTCAGTGTGCTGTGTGATTATCTTCTTACAATCTTACTGACATGGATTTCTGCTCTAGGATTTTGCGTGATCGAGCTTTATATAAAGTCACTTCAGACTTTGTCGATGCTGCAATAAATGGTGCTACCGGTGTTATCAACAGATGTATACCACCCATTAATCCAACAGATCCTGAGTGCTTTCACATGTAAGTAAAATTTGGAGTAGAAAATTAATTGATGTAAATAGTTCTTTATTTAACCTTATTTGAATGCGTGGAACTTTGTGTACGTGCTGATTATCTGTAAAATTTCCATTTTCTGTTTGTGGCAATGCTGTAAACGTTCATTTTCTGTTTGAGTTGTACTTCAGATGACGAGTGAGGCTTAAGTGAAACTGTACTTCAATGATATAAATTTTCATTTTCTGGTCAATGTAGATAAAAATACTTTCGAGTCTTTTATGGTTTGCTATCATGATCCAGTTGTTTGTAGCCTGGTCTAGTTATGTTGGTCTGATTTCTGTGACGGTGAATTTGTCCATCTTGACCTTTAGTTTGTTGTTTTGTTTTGAATCATTGGTATGTGTTTTAGATATTGCCATGTAAGTTTTGAAATCCAAGAAAGCATAACATCATTGAGGTGGCTGATACTGATATTCTGAATAATCTTTCTGTAGGTATGTGCACAACAATATATTCTTCAGCTTTGCAGTTGATGCAGACCTTGAGCAGCTTCCTGGAAAAAGTCCAAAAGATGTTAATTTCAAGTCCAATAGTGTAAACTCCCGTAGTGCAACTGAAGCTCAGGAACAAGCTAATGGAACAATTGACATTCCTAGCTGTGGTGTAGTGAGTGGATCTAACTGTGAGGTGCTTAACGGTGCTGTAGAATTGACTTCTGATGTGTCTGCTGATACACAGTTGACTGATAATGAGCAAGCAACATACGCTTCTGCAAATAATGATTTGAAAGGAACCAAGGCATTTCAGGAAGCTGATGTTCCTGGACTCTACAATCTTGCCATGGCCATTATTGATTACAGGGGTTATAGAGTAGTAGCACAGGTATATCTCCTAGTATTTGCTTCTTCTAATTTAGCATCATCGTTTTCTACCTTGGCAGTTGGTAATATCTGCATTTGCTTTTATTCTGCAAAAGGTGTCTTATTTCATCTATATAAACATTGGTGTGGAGAGTTGGTGACATTGTTTAAGTGTTAGCAGGAAGCACTTATAATTTTTATTTTATTTTAGTTAGCTACTTTTACTATAGGTTGTTTCATTTGCTGCACCCCCTTCTCTTTTGCCACCTTGGGGTTTGAGCGTTTATTTCATATGGCTCATGTTTTTTGGTTTCAGAGTGTTCTTCCTGGCATCCTTCAAGGTGATAAATCAGACTCTCTTCTTTATGGCTCTGTGGATAACGGGAAAAAGATTTGCTGGAATGAAGATTTTCATTCCAAGGTAAGCAACACACTAAAGAACAAAAGTTCGTTGTACTGGAAAAACTGTCTTGTAATATCCTTATGTTTACAGGTAGTTGAGGCTGCGAAATGCCTTCACTTAAAGGAGCACTCGGTGCTTGATGAGTCTGGAAATGAGTTTAAACTTGCTGGACCAGTTGAATGCAAGGGTATTGTTGGTAGTGATGACAGGTGATGATTGACTAAATTCTGAGTCATTTTTTTTTGCTCTCTGTAATTGTGTTTCTTATTTAGTAGTTCATTGCTTTCGTTAGACTTGTATGCGTATGATCTTCTGTATATTGATGATGACCCGGTCTTCTCTTGGCTACCTGTTTTAGTCATTTCCAATGTAAAAGCATTTCTCTTTGTTACAGTTTGGGATATTTCTTTTAACATGCATAATTTCAGGCATTACCTTTTGGATCTGATGAGAGTGACTCCACGTGATGCAAATTATGTTGGCCCTGGTTCCCGGTTCTGTATTTTGAGACCTGAGCTAATAACAGCTTTCTGTCAAGTGAGTGTTGAATTTCAACTTATACTTGTGGGCTTTTTTGTGTTCATTTTTCGCTGATGGCTAATTTATGGTTTACATTGTAAAAAAGGCTGAAGCTGCAGAGCGGTTAAAAAGAGCATCGAAAACGGAGGAACATGTCTCTGAGGCCTCCGGATCAAATGAAAATTTAAATTCTGATGCCCAAGAAAGTAATGTAGAAGACAGTTCGGTAGAGATTGTGGCTGAAGTAAGTGCATTTTGCTTTTTCTACCATTGAATGATATGTTTTAAACTGCCCAATAAGTCTGGAGCTTACTTTTGCACTGCTTATCCATAATTGAATTCTATTTTGACTGGTAAATTGCTTATCTGCACAGTAGAACTTCCAGTGAAGACCTTGTTGCGTTTTTTTGTTTTATATTTATAAAAGTATGCAGCACATATCTCTGTAGAATCTTATTTCACTGGTTTGAGGCTGGCTTTTGAGTCTTTGACGGCTTTCTCCAGATATTTGCACTCACGTTTTTGTGTCTGAATTACCTTATTTGTATGACTGACATAAATATCCATAAGATTTCATATTCGAGCATAATTATTGCGGTCTGCTTGGTTGTAGTGTCAACAGCTACTGGGTTAGTCATGGTTCCAGCTGGTTTCATAATGTTGCTTTATTGCTTTTTATGTTTCTGTAGGAAAACGTGAAAGAAGGAGAGGACAAGGCTGTAGAAGAAAAGGGTCAAAATAATGAATCTTGTGATCAATTGTGTTTTAACCCAAACGTGCTCACTGACTTTAAATTGGCTGGAAGCCCAGAAGTACGTATTGATTGCATACTGAAATGTTATCCGTTCTTTTTTTTTCCATTCTATTTTAGGTTTCCATTAGAGTGAAAACTAATATGATAAAGGAATTTACCAGGAGGTAGCTCAAGATGAGGAGAATGTGAGGAAAGCCACTACTTACCTAACAAATGTTGTGTTGCCAAAGTTTACACAAGATCTCTGTACACTTGAAGTGTCACCAATGGATGGTCAGACATTAACAGAAGCTCTCCATGCCCACGGAATCAATATTCGCTATATTGGAAAGGTAGGCTATTTCATGTAGATCGACACTTTGTTTAGTAGGGCAATTGGTTTTGATAACGATTTGATGCGCGAAAACTTATTCTGTTTAAGCATAATGCTTGAACTTCGAATACAATAATGTGAAAGTTTTTTCTACGACCTAATTTCTAATCTTCAGGTTGCTGAAGGAACCAAACATTTGCCTCATTTGTGGGATCTTTGCACAAGCGAGATTGCTGTTAGAGCTGCAAAACATGTTCTAAAGGTGATTTGCTTCTCTGACTTGCTAAGGTCATTGTGTAATCATTGGTTATACTTGCAGTTGATCTTAGCGTTTGTATTCTTAATACTGCACTGTAGGGTCTTTTGAGAGAGACTGAGGACCACGATGTTGGACCAGCAATTGCACACTTTTTGAACTGTTTCTTTGGAAACTGTCAAGCTCTGGTAAAGATTGGTAATGGTAGTATGAATGCCAAGTCCCAGAAAAAGGTAAGACTTGTATGGAGGATACAGTTTCTTAAGGTTTCCTGCTGTTTTCTTTTTCTTTTCTTACTTGGCTATTATGTTTTCTTAAGTAATTGAGATGTCTACATATTGAGAAAAACTACTTGGGTCTTTTGGAACGGTCTAGTATGCTGCATGAGAAGAGCATTTAGCCTAGGCATGCTAGATAGCTAGGAAACATGATTTTTGCATTCAATCTATGGCATGCAAAATTCACTTTAAGCCTATATAACCTGTCTCATCTAATGCAGCAAATTCTGTTCCCACTGAAATTTATTGAACTAGGGAAAGAATCTTTATAAGCAAAAATTGAGTAAACATGTAATATAGTTTATCCGGGTAACCCTGACATTTTGAAATTGTTAAATTCTAATTTTCCCCAATGATGATTGTTAATTACTTTTAAGTGGAGTTCTACTTTCAATGTTGGCTTGTGAATCTGTTGTGATAAGTGTTATTGTTTGAAAATTGTTCAGTTTAATGGGATGTATTCCAGTGTTCACTGATGCTCTAAAAGTTGTCTGTAAAATAAGCGGCAAGTGATTATTTATGGTTATCCTAATAATAAAATGTGAATATACAGGAACAGGCAGGTCAGACCACTGGCAAGTCTTCCAGGGGAAAAGGAAGGTTTAGAAATGGAACTTCATCTAAAAAGAGTTTTTCTTCTTACATGGGCATAACTTCCGATAGTTTATGGAATGACATTTCAGGATTTGCAAGGCTCAAATATCAGGTATAGTACCAGTAATAATTGATGATTGACCATGTCTTGTACAGTGCTATTGCTATTACTTATGACGATTTTTTTTGGTCCGTAGTTTGAGCTACCTGATGATGCCCAAGCTCGAGTGAAGAAAGTTTCAGTGATTCGTAATCTTTGCCAGAAGGTGATTTTGTAGTAAATTGCTGTTTGTCGGTTTTATTTGTTTGCCATTCTTACTATAATATTTTCTGCAGTTCTGTTCAGTTTCTAGCTGTTTTTTAATATTTGCACTGGGTTTGTTGGATGATGTGCTCACTTTAATAGGCTTGGAATATTATTAGCACAAAATGACTAGGTAACGTTTTTCTTATGTACCTTCTATTTGGAATATACATATGGTGTTAGCTGTATCATTTTAAATAAAAAACTTTAATTTAAAATTAATTTTAGTCTTTAGCAAAAGCACTAGGAATTTTGGAGGAGGAGGAGATGATTGGATAATTTGGTTTAGGGTAAATTACACAAAACCACCCTTAAATTATCACACTTTTCATAAAACCACCCGCAAAAAGATAAATTTCAGAAAACCACCCTTATAAAAGAAACTCTTTCACTTAACCACCCATATTCTAGCTATCTTAACTCCAGGTTAGCCAATTAAAATACCATTTATCTCTTACAGTTAAATAGGCAATAGTGAAAGTATACGTAATCCATATAATGTCCAATTACCATATTCTATACAATAATATGCACTAGAGCTTTTTCTTTGGACTACGTACATATATGCAAAGAAGTGAATAACTCAAACACAAACTTTTAGTGAAATCCAAGGCATACATATGCATGTAACTAACAACAACAAACAAGAATCTCAAAACACAAAAACAAAATAGTTTTTCATGATACATATGATATACTTCAAGAGAAATAAAGTTACATTATTATTGAAATCCTAAACTATCTAAACGAAACCAACAGATGACAATTCTTCACAATTGTCCACAATACAGGCATCAAAGTATGATTTTTCTTCTTGCAAATGATGAAAATTGAATCCATAAACACTTTAAAAACCATAAAAAATACTTGATTTGAAGGGTCAAGTATGATAAGAATGAGCATCAAACTTTCTTTGTTCCTTTTCTCTTCAGTATGTATGTGAAAGAAGAATTTCAAAGGGTTAGTAGGGTTAGAATTGAAATTACGTTATCCACTTAATTAAATATTTATTGTTTTATGAAAATAAAAAGAAGGTTAAGGAAATAAATCTCATTTTTTAATTAGAGTTAGGATGTGGGTGGTTAAGTGAAAGAGTTTCCTTCATAAGGGTGGTTTGCTGAAATTTATCTTTTTGTGGGAGGTTTTCTGAAAAATATGGTAATTCAAGGGTGGTTTTGTGTAATTTACCCTTTGGTTTATCAGGGAGGAAATGAAGAGGAGAGAAACGGGAACAGCCAAAGGTGAATGCTGGAAGTTAAAACAATATTAAGTTGAACTCTGTTTATTATAGTTTGACCTAAGAGTTGTTTGTGTTGTTAGTTTTCCTTAAAGGAGGATCAACCGTCAACAGAAATGGAAATTTTGATGTTGTAGCAGAAAATCATGTGTGGTCAAAACCAGTATTTAGAATCCTTTATGCAATATCTTCTTAAAAATATTTAGCAAATGAAATATATTTCCTATCTTGTCACCAGCAGAATCTTGTAAACCAAATCATTCTTCTTTATATGACATGCCCCCTCATATGTACCTTCTATTTCCTATCTTGTCCATACCCCCTCATATGATCTGGACAATCCTAAGATGCAGTACCTGTTACTTCTTTTTAGGACATTGTCAAGATTCCTATCTTGTATGCTGTTAGTGCAGCCTCTTATATATTGGTAAGAGTAGGATAACAAAAATGTTTGCGTTCAATGGAGATTCAGATTATGATGTGTACCTGGTAATAATCAAAGTCTCTGGATACAGTTCCAGTGGAGGGTAGCAACATGCAGTACTTGCAGTGCTTTCTTGTTTGTTTCATTCTTTATCTTTCGTAGTTACAAGCTGAAATATAGGGAAAGATGTGTGTTGTGCACTGGAATGTATATACGGGTTAATTTTTTTTACCCAAAATTTTTTGTTGGTCTATTTTTCATCAGTAAGACTTATCGTATACAGGCTCATTGGTGACCTTTGTTATTGTTTTGATTTGGCTTGGCTATAGGTTGGTATTAGCGTAGCAGCTCGCAAATATGATCTTGATGCAGCTGCTCCTTTCCAAATAGTAGATCTTTTCAACATTCAACCTGTTGTGAAACATTCAATCCCAGTTTCTTCAGAGGCAAAGGATCTTGTTGAGACGGGCAAGGTTCAACTTGCTGAGGTAAATGCAAACTAAATTTTATTACTGCAGATCGCTTATTTTTCTATTTTTCTATTTTATAGTTGAATCTCGAATTTCACAGATCTTGTGATATACTTTATTCAGCTCTCAAAGGATTGCACAATCCTAATTTGTCCGGCATATTCTTTTGTGCATCTCTAAAAAGCTTCAATAATCAACTACAACCAATTGCTTATTTTTTGAGGCTGTTGTTTTCTCCCAATCAACTTGATACCCTCAATAACTGAGTTATCATTAACTTAAAGAGATCAGGATATGTAATCTATTTTTTCAATGAGTTATCATTTCTTCTTCGGAGAAGGAGAGAGGTCACCAAGTATCTAAATTTTGTCCCCTGTATTGGTCCCTCCTTGTTTCACAGGGAATGCTCAGTGAGGCGTACACAATGTTTTCTGAAGCATTCTCCATACTCCAGCAGGTAGTTAATTGTCTTCTGTCTTCAATTAATTAATGAACTGTTCCAGTGTTTTCTTGGTCCTCTTTCAGGGATTTGTGGTAATTAGTTTTCATGGTTTCCAGGTCACTGGTCCTATGCATAGAGAGGTTGCAAACTGCTGTAGGTAATATAACAAATAATTGTCCTTTTACTCATGCTTTTTAAGAAATGACAGCTAAACATGAAGATCAGTGTAACACTGAGAGTGTCCATACAACTAAAATGGTGTAAGAATATCAGAGACCAAGTGACTGCTTATAAAAAAAATCATGTTTAATTTCTGGACAAGTTTTTCAAGTACTAGAAGTTCTGCACTAATGTTTCTCTAGGAGTTGGGCATTTTGTTGATATATATATCAAATTATCAATGAACTGCCCTTTCACCCTCAAGCAAAAGAGGCAAAGTTGATAGTTTTAGTATGAAGTCTGCAGCTTCAGCTGGTGTGAAAATTCATCATAAGTTTTTTTCATTCGCTGATTTTTGGCAAGATACTTACAAAGGATTTGTGATTGGACTTAGAGCGTGTTTATCTTGTGATGCTAAGAGATGGATTTTTAGCATCCTATTTTTGACAGTGTGTTTTAATCTTGGTCTTAGGTACCTTGCCATGGTTTTATATCACGCTGGGGACATGGCTGGTGCCATAATGCAGCAGCATAAAGAACTGATTATAAATGAACGCTGCCTTGGCTTGGATCATCCTGATACTGCTCACAGGTATGTCCTCTGGTTTAATTATATGCTTTTGTGATTCTTTTCTTTCGTTGCTGTTTATATTTTGTTTCCCATTTTTTTATTCTTTGAGAATTTTTGTTTCTTGGGAAATTTTAGTATAAATTAAGGTTGGTGTTTATTATATATTTTTATACAGTTATGGCAACATGGCCCTATTCTACCATGGTTTAAACCAAACGGAGCTTGCACTACGTCATATGTCGAGGGCATTGCTCCTTCTAGGCTTGTCATCTGGACCTGATCATCCGGATGTGGCTGCTACCTTCATAAATGTTGCAATGATGTACCAGGACATAGGAAAGATGGACACAGCGCTTCGGTATTTGCAAGAAGCCTTAAAAAAGAATGAAAGGCTTTTAGGCGAGGAACACATTCAGACTGCTGTCTGCTATCATGCACTTGCTATTGCCTTCAATTGTATGGGTGCATTTAAGCTTTCCCATCAGGTGTGTTTCTACTCAGCAGATTTCCTGAGTGATATTTGGTGAAACCATGAAATGAAAAAAAATCCAAACCGTGTAGATTGTTATTTGTAGTTTTTTCCTTGATGTATTGTGGCTTTTCTTTTGACAGCATGAAAAGAAAACGTATGATATACTTGTGAAACAACTTGGAGAGGAGGATGCAAGGACACGAGATTCAGAAAATTGGATGAAGACGTTCAAGGTACGAGAGGTATGCATGCATATTTCATCAGACATTGTGACTAATCAATATATCTTGGGAAAATAATCGTACCCGTGATTCAAAATTCGTTTTGCTACAGATGAATGCACAGAAAGCTAAGGGACAAGCATTGAACGCAACTTCAGCTCAAAAAGCAATTGATCTTATAAAGGTATAATTATTCTTTAGGCCCTCAGACTGATTTTCTGATTTATTGTATAAGGGGTATGTTTCATGAGTGCTATATCTGTGATATTCTTATATATTATAGACAAAAAATACCTTATACCCATTATTTTGACATCCCTTGCTCCCATAACTTGATATCCATACCAATACTACATCTCATAACTTTTTTTCGATACCATGCTAGTAATGATTGGCTTTCTACTTGAGAGGACATAACTAAACGATTGACACCTTAAACTATATAGGCACATCCGGATCTGATCCAAGCATTCCAGGCAGCTGCTGCTTCTGGAGGAGGTGGATCCGGAAGCTCTAATTCTTCAGCAGCTTCAAACAAATCACTGAATGCTGCTGCAATAATGGGGGATGCATTGCCCCGAGGAAGAGGAGTAGACGAACGAGCTGCTCGAGCAGCTGCTGAAGTAAGAAAGAAAGCTGCAGCAAGAGGACTCTTGATTCGTCCCCATGGTGTTCCTGTTCAAGCCTTACCGCCTCTTAACCAGCTTCTAAATATCATCAACGCGGGGGCATCTCCTGAAGCTAATACCGAGGGAATCGAAACCTCTGATCCGCCCATCAACGGAGAAGTGGAGCAACAAAATCAAGCTCCGGCGGGTCTTGGAGCCGGCTTAGCATCTTTGGAGTCCAAGAAACAGAAGACGACTAAGGCCAAAGCTTAAGTACGTTTGCCTAATTTTGACAGTCCTTTTTTTGTTGGTATACAAGTCGATTCGTCGCCATTTTTATGCCTCCATAGCAGTAGAATATGGCTAAGGACGTGCTTCTTTTTTAATATGCCCTCCATCAGAAATAATTATTATGCACAACTCACAACTTAAAACGCATTTGTTTTTGGGTAAAAAGAGATGCTTACATTTGGTTTTTGGCTAATCACCAGTGTAGGGTTTGTTTTGATATGTTTGTGTAATTTTTTGATTGAGGTGCATTGGAGATTTTTAGGGCTTGTAGAATGTCAAACATAACATGTTGGATAGAAAACGACCAGATAACTCAGTTCGTTGCCCTCAATTGAAATAAATGTTTGGTACGACCAAATTAACCATTGCATGTATTCTGTATGGACAAGTAAAAGATAAAAAGGCTTTTGCTTGTAATATGTGCTATGCTATTGGTGAGTTGAAATTAGATGCAGGGATAAATATGTTCGGATGTGTAAATGATGTCAGAAATTTGGCATGGTAATTAATCACAATCTACCAATTACGTTTCTTCAAGATACTTCCGACCGTCACCGTAAAAAAGCTTCTAACTATAGTAAATAGCCTGATTTCGACCAAAAAGAAAATAGTAAATAGCCTGATTGTTATAATTTGTAGTTTACAATTTATTTTCGAGTATGAAAATTTGAAAATAATTCGATGCATGAATCCATGATCTTATGATTAATCGAGATATGTTTAATAGATATGTATTATTTTTGTTTGTAAACGTCTAAATCTGTAGTTTTAAATTCATCGCATTTTGTTCTATACTTTGGATGATATATTATACTGTAACTAGTACAAATCCCGTACAATGTACGGATAATGTAAATATAAATTCGAGTTAACCGATTCGAGATTGAAATTTAACACGAATTCACTTTTAATTCGAGAATTTACAATCAAAACTCGATAGACCAAAGTCCGAACCTATTGACCTATATATGTATTTTTATTAATACAATGTTAACTCTAAAAAATTTCTATTCAAATTTTCGTATTTATATTATTATTTAGTATAATATTGACATATGTGAAAGTTTTTTTTATCAAAAAAAAATTACTTTTCGAATTACTTGAATTGGGTAAGATAATAAAAAATTATTTGATTTTTTTTTATTCATATAAGGATATAATGTCAAAAAAGTCAATTTAGGAAAAAATCTTTAAATATCAAAAATTGGGTAATATATCACGTAGATATAAGGAAATTTGATAAGATATTAAGTAGATAATAAGTTATTCTTAGAAAATATAATGCAAAAAAGTAAAATCATTATTTTATTCAAGCTTGATGAAGTGGCACAAATTTTTACACAGACTTGGGTTCCGCTTTATACTGTATTATAGTAGTAGATTGAAAGAAAGCAACATAACCCACTATCGTTGAAAGAGACAAGAATGTCAATTCCGTAAAGATTATGTTCATTATATTTTTATATGTTTAGATTTATACACATAATAATATCTGATTAAGTATGCTAAATTAGAATTACTTCAATTGTATTATAAAATACTACAATCAATCATATAACAAAAACATATGTATATACTTCGACAAAAAAAACATATGTATATACTTCGACAAAAAAAAACATATGTATATACTTCGACAAAAAAACATATGTATATACTAATTAATCACTTAATTGATAGTTGGTAGTTTAAGTACTATTTTTTTTTTCTTTGCCCAATATACCACAATTTTTTGGTTTTATTTTCTATAATTATATTTATCGTATTAAAATTAATGTGATTCTCATGCATATAAAATTTTGAATTACCAACATTAGTATTATATCATATATCTTCTTTTGAATATAATAAAAAATTGTCTTCAAATGTTGTATATATAGCATGTCAATTTACAAATATGTATTTAATGACTTACAAAAAAACCTCTAAAACATTATATTTTAATATTGTTGACAATTATACATAAATGGTGGTGTTATTTATTTGACCAAAAGAGCATGCATTTACTTGACCTAGGAAGAGAAAAATAATAAGTGTTGTAAAGATTAAAAAATAGCTAATTGAAAAGTTAATTGACATTCAACACGAAAGACTAACACGTATTTAATGCAATTGTTTCGTACCAAATCAATCGATCTCTTGTTCAGGTTGAAATTTACTTGGGGTATGTTTGTGGATGTTACTGTTGGAATTGCTTGTCATTCTTGTGGATCAACATCATCATGGTAAATTGGTAAGTTCACATGATCCACAAACAGTCAACAAAATTAAAGTATGGGCACTTGTTTGTTATCTTCATCTACATTTAGAGCGTTTAAACCGGCTGAGAAAAAGCATAACTGTTAACCGAAATGTCCAAACTTAAGAAAAATGACAACTAAGTTGTTATTAATACGTATGCTATGTTACCACAAAACTAAGAGCACATATATATCATTTTATGTCACATAAAATATTTATCTTGCAAATCTGACTTTTAATATGAAGTGAGACTTTCTTTGGAATGAAGGGTAAATTTGCATTGCTAAGCAATGGAAAAATTATAAAACACCAAGATGGAAGGATTTAAATCCCTTCATAAAGTGCAATATAACTTTAATCGTCCTCAAATCACTTTCTTGATCTGATTGAGTTGAATACCAATAACCAGGTTTGAGGAGGGGAAGTGCACGTAAAGACTGATTTGATTAAATACACACATCAAGATGTTGTAGGTGAAATTAATCTAAATACAAGAATATGGTTGAATTAAAGACTAACTTGTTTTTGGTATGATCCAATTACACTAGTGCATTAAATTTTAGGATGATATCAATGTCAAAATTGAACCGCACAATTTACGGATGTTATACGGCTGAAAACGATTTGGTATGAATGGATAAAGTGGAAGTATTAGGTTAATTTGCATGTTCATATTAAGAACAATGACATGTAGATATTGTAATGTTACTAATCGATCATCCTTAAGATGGTTTTATAAACTATCTAACGATGACCGTACACCTGCCATTTGCTGCCAAACAAGTTAAACAAAGTCGGGTTCCCATCTGTGTTGACTTTCTGGTCAAGGTAATTTTGGATCGGATAAGGTAATTTTGGATCGGGTTATCCGATCAACTATCAGGTTATGACTATGAGTGTCATTTTTATTCACAATTGAAATATTATTAATTTTTAAAACAATGATTTAATATTTCAAAATATACTAAAATTGTTTAAGAAAATAAAAATAATGTGAAATAAAAATGTTTTTAACTATATTGAATTATACATTTTTAAATTTGAGAAACGATCAAAGTAATGTGAGGTTTATTTTGGGGTACTTGATCGTTCAAAGCTAACTCCTTATTTGTTGTAGGTTTTTAATTGATATTTTAACAAAATTTATCTATATTTTAATCGAGTCGGGTTAAAAATGAATTCGTGTTTGAGTTATTCATTCTAGATTCAATTTCATCATGGTAAGTCATTTCGGATTCGGCCAGGTTACAATCAGTACATATTGCATGTTTGGGATTCTAGTATGATCATATGATGAGATGGCTAGTAAAAGGTTGAGGAGATTGAGGACGGCATATCACGAAATGACCCTCAAAAAACGTTTTTCACACCTAGCTTTAAGGAATTCATAAGACGAAACAAAGGTTACCAGATAAAAAGAACGTACACCCAATGGTTGAAGACCACATACAAAAAGTGCCCAACTTTGGTACATAAAGAACTAGTAACTAGATTCACGTACCCGCCTTTCCCCTAGTTAAATCGATCATTTCACAGCCGCTGTCAAAATCCGGACGTACCAAATTTACTGTCCATATCAATCGAACAAGGGTTTCCACTTCTGGTATGTCTGTTGTGATAATGGACCTATCAGGAATTACAACTTTCCAAACCTTTTTAATAGAAAGGGTATAATGATGGTTATAATTAAACTTCTTAGAGTAATCATGATAATATATGTATTGCGAGTTTAATTTGCAACCAATGATGCAAAAAGAAGAAGAATGGAGTGCACGAAAGAGATGCAAACACAAATTAAGGCCACACCTAGACCATACATTATGCTACATGAATTTGTATGGTAGAAAGTGAATGTTACGTCATGGTTTATTGTCAATAGTTCAATTACCCTTATATGTATTAGTTCAACTAAGTAACTCCAACTTATCCGTTATCTGTTCAATTAGCTTGGAGCATATCGATCTATATATACTTTTTCTGTTATTTGATAAATTAATCACCTGATTTCTAATTTCTTCTTAAGATGAATACTTTAGGATTTGGATCTCCTTAATTATGGGCTTTTAGTAGTGAGTTTGGTTCTGGTAAGAACAACCCTTATAGTGTAAAATGAGAAATAGTCTCTACTGTTAGATCTTTCGGATCTGACGGTAGAGATTAAAGGAGGATATAAGGAAAACGGAAAAAACGGTGGCAAACTTGTAAATAAAATGATTTTGACCAAAAAGATTCATTGTACTCCACTTAGAGGTTCATTGTGTTCCACTTGTAGGTTCACTGTTTTTAAGTTCATGAAGTATAATTATTTGGTTCATTGAATTCGACGTAATGATTCATGAATTTGAATCACTCGGTTCATATATGAAATGCGTAAATTGTGTAACATAAAAGAATTTGGTTCATTGTGTTCCACTTGTAGGTTCATGTCGTGTAATTATACAGTTCATTTAATGTTAAAGTGCATAGAAGATAACTGAATCCTCAAACACACATATCAAAACATTGTTTGAAGTTTATATTCAACCGTACAAGTAGTAATGAAATAAGAACAATCTTGTGATAAGTGAAGAATGTAGGCATCGTTATCATTATCGTGCGAAAGGTGCGTTCAGCTTTTCATGAAGTTCATATCAATCGCGGTTCATAAACGACAGGTGTTTGGTTCATTGGGTTCACCTTGTCGGTTCATGAACTTTAGTCATTCGGTTCATTTAATGTGAAACTGCATATAAGACAACTTAATCCTCAAAACGCGATGGTTCATTATGTTCTACGCGATGGTTCATTATCTTCTACGCGATGGTTCATGAATATGAATCACTTGGTTCATGTATGACAAAACGCGAAAAGTGTGTAAACACTTGGGAAAAAATTGACTACATGTTAGGCTTAAAAGAAGCTGTGCAATTGGTACCGAGAAGGCTACTTAAACAGATTGAGCTAGTAAGTGTGATTTTTCAATCCAATATAAAAACTTGTGTACTTGCATCATTGTCATTCAATGAAAGTCCATCGGTACTAGCATCACCATCCGAATGAGAAATGTTAGGATGACCGGAACTTGATAAACAACCTACAAAAGAAACGTAAAAGCTATGAGTGAAACAACATGAAAACACACTACAAATGGGCAAAAACGGGTATTCTTTTGGTTCACAAAAAGTATCGGTATGGTTCATAAACTTTCAAGTAAAGGTTCATTGGAATCCATTGAACGGTTCATGTAAATTTAAGCACGTTGGTTGAGGCATTTTGTCGAACACATGGTAGGCAATCGGGCAAAACGTACATAATCAGCTTCTAGGGTCAATCGAAAACTTCAAAATCACTTTCTAATGCAATCAAATCATGTAAAAACCAATCATACACCCAAACTTATGTCAAATTCACAAGTTCTCAGTTATCTTGCTCAAGGAAAACCTAAAACTAGCAAAGCATAAATTCTCACTTTCAAAAATCATAAATCGTTACCTATATCCATAGAAGCAATTGAACAAGAGCCAAAGGACGAAAATACAGTTGAAAAACAATCGAATTTTGTTGGAGAAGAGAGCCGAAGAGATCAATGAACAATCCGCTAAAACAAACGCTCTGTGCGAGCGTAGAGAAACAAGGGGGAGATTGATGAACAGTAAAGCAGGGCAAAAAGACGAAAATGCCCTTCCCAGTTAAAAGCAAGGGGGAGCTGCGTGTTAAAATCAGTCCGTTGATTTGCCCAGATCTAACGGCCATAAGGTGTTCGCATTTTACACCGTATGAGTTGTTCTCACTTGATCGCGAATCCTACCTGTTCGTATTTTGGGGTCAAACATTTTGTTCATACCTATATACTGTATTTGAGTGTAGGTTAGATGGCCTAATCTGATTAATTAGGCCGCAATAAGTACAGCTAGGAAAGTTGATCTTGTAACTAATTTAACATACTTGAATTGAACAGTAAAATTCAACACTTCCATTTGTGAAAAATGTTAATTACCTTAAAAGAAAAGTATGAATTCTATAAAAAAATCTGAAAATCTAATATTTCCCTACGGCGCACCTAGAGTTAAATTTTTGATTATAAAAAAATTTATCACCAAAATAATCTTTGGGCACCAGTTTAGTAGTATGTAAAAAATTTAATTCTGCAAAATGTTTTTATGATTTTATCACCAAAATAAGTCTCCTTTCTTGATTATTTCTTTCTTGGTCACAATTTTTTACCTTTCGAAGCTAATTTTAAAAGCACAATAGCGGCAATAAATCGCATCGGATATTTCATTTAATATCGTTATTAGATAACTAAATATTGATCTTCCCCATATGACCTGTCAAAAAATGAAACTAATTTTAACAATAAAAATATTCTATATATATACATAAAAAAAGAACAGAGTTTGGCAGGGTACTAGAGTTGCAAGATAGCTTTTCGTCTGAGTCTAAAACTTCTTCCCTATAAATACAAACCCTTACACAAGCAAACACATTTCAAAGTAGCTCGATCCATCGATCTTTCCATAAGCTACATAGTCATACACACATATCAAAAGTGCGATAGATTGAGAGTTCAAAGCTAAGAAGAAAAAAGAAAAGAAAGGAAAATGGGAGGTTTTAGAATGAGAGTGTTCATGCATTGCGTACTTGTTGTAGCAATCTCTTGCTTTGCTAGTACTAGCATGGGTTTTGCCTTCAACCCACCACATTCAACTAACTTAGATGACTTCACGAGATACGGTGAGATTTATGGGTCACCCAACTCGCCCTACAACAAAATGCATTCCCATTCGGATTCCGCGGCTCTTGCTCCGTCGTCGGCTTCCCCCCTCGAACCGTCGTTACGACGATTGCGACGCTCGTCGTCCGCCCTCATCAACGTCGATCGCTTCATACGCAAAAGCGACAAGGGTGATCATACCAAGGTACGTACTTACATACGTAAAGTGTTCTAAAAAACGCAAGACGCACCACCCTCTTCGGCAAAGAGAGGCCTAGACGGATCAGTAGTCAATGCGCATGCATTTAGTGTAAGTTTTAAGAGTATGCTAATTAATGCTTAGTCGTATAAATTTGGGTTTTTGGTGTTGAAAATAGGGGTTTTTGAGGGCTTGGAAGAAGGCTTGTGCTACAAAAAATGCAGTGCTTGTGGTGCCTAAGGGAAAGACTTACATTGTCAAGCAACTTACCTTCTCTGGTCCTTGTGTATCTTATCTCACTATGCAGGTAATTTCATTTCTAGCTAACTATAGCTACACACATTGTCAAGCAACTTACCTTCTCTGGTCCTTGTATATATACACTTGCCTTGATGAAATACCATAAGATATTTACATGCCATATTAATTAGTTAAAATAAATACATAAAATTTCAGCACACATTTTTGAGTACTCATGAATTTTTTTGTCATTTTATTTTCGTAAATGATAATATTTTTTTTGGGTCGAACGTAAATGACAATAATATTACATTATTAATACGCATGTTTATTACTGTAATATGTATATTTTGACTTGGTTGATCTATCCGTATGCAATATGCATGTACCGATGTACGACTAATTTATAAGAATAAGAATTGTAACGTAACTTATTGCAGATACGTGGTACAATCCAAGCTTCGGCCAAGATGTCTGACTATCGGCAGGATAGACGACACTGGATCATCTTCGAAAACATCAACGGTCTAACCGTCACCGGCGGCGGAACCTTCGACGGGAAAGGACCCATCTGGTGGAAAAACTCTTGCAAAACTAACCCACATCTTGTACGTACACCTTACTAGCTTATACACACAACATTTCATAATCATAATTTCTCGGCTTATAGACTAATAAATCTTCATGTTTTTTTTTTCTTACAGCCCTGCAAACATGCTCCAACAGTACGCACAAATTCTACCCTTTCCCCATTAATTATCATTTTAATCAACCAAATAGTTGTTAATGTTGAATGTGTTATGATTTAGGCTGTGACGTTCTACGGGTGTAAGAATTTGATGGTGAATGAAATGACGGTGAAAAATGCACAACAAATGCACTTAACGGTAGAGGATAGCGTAAACGTGAGGCTTCTACGGGTCAAGATTTCTTCCCCAGGCGACAGCCCCAACACTGACGGAATTCATGTAACGGCGTCAAAAAACGTCTTCATCCGAAACTCCCACATTTCAACTGGTTCGGCCCATTTCACACTAGCCCGGCCCAATAACAAAATCAGGCCCAATTAGCAAAATTGATGGTTAATTCTGTTTTGCAGGGGATGATTGCATATCAATAGTGAGTGGGTCAACAAACGTCCAAGCCACAGACATCACATGTGGACCAGGCCATGGAATCAGGTAACTTTCGATATTTACATTTTATGTCCTCAATTTTTAATAATTTCTCAAATTGACCCTTTCTTTGTTGAAATGTAGTATTGGAAGCCTAGGGAAAAACAAGGAAAAGGCTCAAGTTTCAGACATTCATGTCAACCGAGCAACGCTCACTGGAACATCCAACGGTGTCCGGATCAAGACTTGGCAGGTCAGTTTTTGTAACAACTTTTATGTTCAACTTTATTGTATAGTTTCATACTTTCATTTCTATATAAGTATGGGCATAAGACCACAAAGTAACGTCTTTTGTTTTTTCTGTTATTCAACTTACCAGGGTGGATCAGGTTATGCAACAGACATCTCATTTCAGAATGTGATGATGCATAACGTAAGCAACCCCATCATCATAGACCAAAACTATTGTGACCAAAATAAGCCATGCTCCAAATCGGTAATCTCACTAACAAAGTCTATTAGTTGATTTTTGTTTCCCAAATCAGTTGTTATCAAAGTTTTTTCTAACGAAATATTTGCAACAACAATGGCAGGAATCGGCGGTTCAACTGAGACGAGTGACATACCGAAACATCCAGGGGACGAGCAAGAACGAGGAAGCCATAAAGCTAGATTGTAGCGAGAAGTCGTGTCGAGGAATAACGCTGATGAATGTAAATTTGGTGAAGCTAGGAACTGAGCATAAGGCCAAAGCTGATTGTAGCAATGTGAAGCCAAGGAAGGTTGGGAATGTGTTTCCCTATTGCTCATGAACATAGAAGAAGATGTATTCAAGCATTACAGTTTAAAATTACATTGTACAGACTATTTTTCTGATTGTTTTCAGATAAGGTTTGGTTTTCTTATTTTCTGAATGTTTTCTTTTCTTCTTGTTATATTTTGGTTGCTTCTATTGGGAGCTTATGTACCATATGGGTTTGATCATAGGTTTTTATATACTTGTGAATATATGACATGTTTCGTTTTCTCAGTTACTCGATTTTTGCTATATAGTTGTGACTTATGAGCCATTCACGTTTTTTGACCAAAAAAATGAGCCATTCACGTTTGATGGTCACTAATTGGGCCAAGTGTTTCTCAATTTGGCCTCTTACACCAACCAATTTTAGGCCCAATTTCCATATCCGAGGGCCATAAAAAACAAAGGAGATTTTTTTTTGTCAAAAAAAAGGACAATTGATAACACAACTTAAATTGTACAAATCTCTATGGGCAACATGCCTAAGCTATCCCTATGTACAAGTGGTAACATTAGTTTTTAACTATGGATTCAAGTCTCTTTTATACAATTTGAGCATTTTCAGACCTTTAAGGAGGCGGTCATATCTTTGGTTCGACTTTTATGTACTATATCGTTTACAACAACAGTGTAAACCTTCCCATATTTATTTCATTTTAAATTGTGCACAATGGATGGTCCAAGTCCAGGTCTTTGTGGGTTGGCATGATATCGACATTATGCTTTCTATACAAAAAAGAGAAAATTTTATAAGTATTGTACATCGACATGATGATTAACGTGTGCGATTGTGCTATTTTTATAGCCAAAGGGCTCCATAAGATCGATGATAAGCCACTACGTCGGCCTATATATCCATTAAAAAATGAGAAAAAACATAATTAATGCTGATGATAATTAAACAACTAATTGGACACAATCTTCTTTCTCGTGTATTAATAAACAAAGGCCAGATATCCATCGAAATATTTGTGAAAACGCTCTTATCCATCTAAAAATAGGGCTTATTGAATTGGGTAATTATGTAACTTTTCATAACAAGATTTTACTTGTCACAAATATTATCACTTATATTATTATATGGCATTGATGTGGACTTAGTTGGGGGTTGACCGAGCTATATTATAACTTGCTAGTATCAATAGGTTGATGAAAAGATTCCCCAAAAAAATATAAAAAAGAATGCCCACTATGTAAAGAAATACAGTATCAAATATGTGTCGAACATCAAATTGATTCAACACCACCTTCCTTCATCCAATAATTCATTCATGTATGCCGACTTGCAATGAGGCATGCATCTCATCACACCTATGTACTTACGGTATCATTTTAAATTGGCCACGTGTCGTGTTTGTGAATCTTGATGTACTTAAAGCTTGATAATTAACGGAAGTATATACAGATAATTGAATTTTGTTCGATAATATGCATATCTGGATATGATAGAAATATACAAATAATTGAAGCCGAATCTTCTTCTTCTTCTTTTTTCTAAGCACCAAAGCAATTTGAAGTTTTAAAAAAACCAAATGTAGAAACCAAATGTTCCAACATGTTTCTATATTGTGCAACCAAGGAATCATTCCTTTTTCTTTCTAAATATGTTGCTTAAGAATTCTTGGTCAAGGGGCACATCACATGTGATTATAAATGATAATTAATGTGACATAGAGTTTATGTAAAAGGTAATTAATTTTTAAAAAAATTGATCAAACCTATTATAATAAGTGTAGGTGGGTAATTTACCGCCATAAATAAGGATAATATTTCCGCCAGCCAGGTAAGCATATCTAATAAATATCTTTATTGGCCTATTAAATCCTGGTAGTTATCCAATAGTTGGAAGATTCTATCTTATTTAAGAAGATAGAATTATTGATTGGGCTCCAAGGAAGAAACCCTAGCCCTCTCTCTCCACTATAAATACATGGCTTGCCATATAGAAAAGGGAGGAGGATATACAAAAACTACCCTAGAAGAACTACCCTAGAGAGACTGATAATCGCTCGCCCTGACTCTAGAGGGGCTGATAATCGCTCGCCCTGACTCTAGAGGGGCTGATGATCGCTTGTCTCAGCCCTAGCCCTGCGCCTTTCTCCCTACAGTTTACCCTTGCGAATACTCTACTGACTTAGGCATCGGAGGTGGATTAGGGGGTCCCCGCCCCCTTTGTCCATTGTTTTGCAGGTCATTGAAGGTGAAGGAAGCTTGGAGAAGAAGGTCATTGAAGAAGGAATTGAGACTTGTACACCGACATATTTCGTGTACTAACAATAAGTCTATGCAAATTCTTAATGCTCCAATGTGTATATATGAAATTTTGTTACATTATTTTTGTTAACATTTTAGTAAATGTATAACATTTGTGTCCTTTAAGTTGTGTATTCAAATTACTCCTCCGTTGTAATGATCTAGGTGTCTTAATCTTAAAGAAAAAAATGAGCAGGGTTGTCAAATGTCAATTTTATAAATTATCGGTAATTAAATCGGTGATATAGTGTAAATATGGCCTAAATAGAGGGTGGTTTTTTAAAATTTTCTTTTTCAAGTAAACAAGAAAGTTTCATTTCTAAAAGATTCGAAAATGAGAAAATCATTACCTTTGACACCTCTTTGTAAATCATCTCAAAATGTAAACAAGGCGGACATAAGAATAACTAGAGACAATCAACTACCCTAATTCGCATTTAATTTTCCTTTTCATGTTCCCTTAGACTCTGGTTCATGTGTGATTATACATATTTAAACATACTTATACACAACAACAGACCCAAATGATCCAATTATTAACCTAAACAACATATACATAGATTCTTCAACAAATCCTCACCCATCTAAACCGTAATAGTATATGCAAATTTAACTATTCCAATATACAACATCAAAGCCATTAATATCATGCCACTTTTGGTCTACTAATTGCTTACAAATCACAACCAGTTAAAACAATCATAGGTTATGTCTGACTAAGACAATCCCAAAAACAATCATCCAACCTAAAATTCGCAACCTACCCTTTTTCTTTCACATCTTAAATCTTAAGTTCATTCTTACATCCACCTATATATGTAGATGGGCCATATATGAATGAGGGACCATGAAATAGACTACAACTCATGGTGTGTTAGTGCTACGTAGCTTATAGAGCATTATTCATAACCTGCTGTTTTTGTATGGCTCTCATGCCATGCCATCTTAATTTTTCATTTTTGGCCGGGACAAATGAACGAGGGGCAAAATTGATACTCCAAACTGCCCCCACGCAAATTCGAAAGCAACCCAAGCTAGCAGAAAAAGGTATAAGGCCAAAGCATTATTGGTGTAGTCTAGCCCTTCTCCTAAAATGACACCAAATGACCAAATCAAGCCAAGACATCTTTACAAAGCTTATTGTAGCCATGACAATGAAAGCTCTGGCCTTTTATTGATCGATCTCAGTAAAAAAAAACATGGGTATTTTTGGGTTAAGTCATATGACAAATGGGTCATGTTCAATTAGGCTAAACATGTTACAAATATCCTGAATTCCAGCCCCACAATATATTCACACTAAATTAACATCCTTTTTTGATGAATGATGGTCCATTTTCAAGATCAATTGAGTGCCTTTCTCTCAAGCAACGTATGAGGGAGAAGGAGAGAACACATTATCATAATAAAAAAGATATCATTGCTTTAAAAAATCATTGCTTGAAAATAAATAAACAAATAAAATCCATTGGTCAAAGTAGCATGCAATTAATGAAATATAGTTAGACCAAGCCATCCTATAGGACTTTTCACAAATATATAAACCAATTGGGATTTTCTGGTTATGAGAGAATAAGAGAATCAAACAACTTCTTGTTGGTCTCTTCCCAACACTTGCTCCAAAATCTAAAAAAATCACAAATCAAACCATTTGGTTGGCTGCTTTTTTTCATAAATTAAGAAAAGCAGATGATCAAACATCAGTAGGTGTCGGCTGTGCTCTCCAATTTCTTGGGTCTCTCTTTCTTCTTAGCCTTCTACATACACTTTCTTTTTTTGTCAAGGAAAAAAAAAAGAAGAAGAAGAACCCACCATAAAGATCACATCTTTCTATCTGAAATTGAGTTCTTTTTTCCTCTCAAAGCTAAAGAATGGATGGAGAAAAAGTTACCATGGAGGGTGAAAACACAAGGAGATTCAACACAGTTTGTGTGTTTTGTGGTAGCAGAGCTGGATACAAGCCCATCTTTGCAGAAGCAGCTCTTGAGCTCGGTAAAGCGTTGGTAATGCGCGAACTAACTCGATCATGTTGTATAGTTTTCGCCTTCGTGATCGAGTATCCTTGCTTTGTTTCAGTGGAGTGTTATGGGTTTCTATTGCAGGTGGAGAGAAAACTTAACTTGGTTTATGGTGGAGGAAGCATAGGACTTATGGGATTAATCTCTAAGGCGGTTTACGAAGGCGGCTCTCATGTTCTTGGGTATGATCTCATCTCTTAAATCTGTTTGGCTTCACACTTTGTAGACTTTAATTGTACTTAAAGCTTAACTCTTGATATATATATCTATATCTTTCATATTATGTTTTCCCTTTTGCATATTTTGTTATGCAGGGTGATTCCAAGGGCACTTTTGCCTTATGAGGTAGAACAAATACTAAACCATTTAAACAAGTACATGTGTGTATGGTTTTGGTAAGCAATTTTGATAAGTTAGTACATATATAACATGTGCAGATATCAGGAGAAACATATGGAGAAGTGAGAGTAGTTGATGACATGCACCAGAGGAAGTCAGAAATGGAGAAACATGCAGATGCTTTCATTGCTCTTCCTGGTAAAAAGATAAATTCCTTGCAAGGAGTTAGTCTTTTTTAGTTACAGTTTTACTATAGTAGCTTCATCGTCACTCACTCCAAAGTTCGCGTTTAGGTGGCTACGGAACCATGGAAGAGTTGCTAGAAATGATAACATGGTCACAGTTGGGAATTCACAGAAAACCAGTGAGTTAGAAAGAATTTTCTATTTCTTAATTAGTGTTTGATATGCTGTTACTACTATCTAATCAAAGCTAAATTCACCATCATAAAAGTCATATCTTACTTGAAAAGAGCACATCTTACATATCCAGATTTATGACCAACTTTAAAAGTCCTGACCTTTTTTTCACTATCACTTTCACCACCTAAAAATTTCCTTAGACAAGGTCTCTAAGGGAAATCTTATTGTTTCCACTTTAGTCTGCCTTTTTGCTAACCAAATCAAGCCTGAATATCATTCATATTTACCCCACATTTTAACTTTAAAGCTTCTTTTTCAAGGTGGGGTTGTTAAACGTAGGAGGTTACTTCAACAGCCTCTTCGCGTTGTTCGACAAGGGTGTCGAAGAAGGTTTTATTGACGACGCAGAGAGGCAGATTGTAATCTCAGCAGATTCAGCAGAAGAGCTCATGAGAAAAATGGAGGTATAATACTTTATAAATCTACTTCTAATGAATATTTTTTATATAGAATTTAATTTTTCAAATCCGAACCCGACCCGAGGGAATAGGATAGAAAGACCCTTTTTTAATCCAAATAGATAGATAAAAATGCAAAGCAAGAATTGAGGTGGGTAAAGTTAAGAGTAAACTTCTGTGACTGGCCAAAGTGATAAAGTTAGCAGGAGAAGAAAGGAATAATTCATGTCTGGTTAATACCGTTAATGTCACATTTTGCAGGAATATGCACCAAAACATGATGGAGTGGCACCCAGACAAAGCTGGGAAATGCATCAATAATTAAGCCATAGCTCTACTACAACAACTTCATTCAATCCAATCCAATCCAACCATCGATCACATGCTAACTAATCATTATTAATCATCTGTTTTTATTTAATATGTTCAACTTCAACTGTATTTCTGCACCAATGAAACAAGAGAACATCCTATGTACTATAGTATTACATTATCTGATGTTTTATATTCATCTCATGTTTAATTACTAAGAAAAAGAATCTCATCACTCTGCTTTAGATAATTAGATTGAATCATTAGGAAAACAAGGTTTGTTGACTCCTGTATTACAATTTAGTCTAAATTTACCCTTTTATCTAACTGTTATACTTGCTCTTACCCCTGTTATTTCTCTTTTTTCCTTTGTTGACTACTGTCAAAATTAGAAAATACTAATATTTAATATTTATACAACCACTAAAGTACTAGACTATATATGCTTGCTAGTGTAGCTTGCAGGCATTCATGTAAGCTTTATTCAACTATCCTTGTCAAATAGTAACACCTATCAATAATCATGCCAACTGAAAAGTAACTAAGGAATTTCAGATCTTTGCAACTTGTGCTCTATTTTTTGGTTCCATACATACTGCTGTAACGAGAGATCGAACGAGAACAATAAAGCAAGAACGACACACAGATTTACGTGGTTCGGTAACGGTGTGTTACCTACGTCCACGGGCAGAGAAACCGTATATTATTATGGAAGAGAGAATTTGGAATATAGAGGTCTAGGTATTTCAAGAGCTTATATAGTGACTCAAGAAACCCTAGGTACAATTATGGGCCGCAGGCCCAAAACAGAATGCAACAGGCCCAATAACAGCGAGACCCCCGTGCTACTTGTCGCAGTGTGTGATTCAGATTCAAGGCATATTAACGCATACAATATTATACTCCTATATAGTTATACTTAAGTCTTCAATTATTTGTGCTCTGCATTTTCTCCCCTTGCTAAAAATTCGTAGTGAAAATGAGAAATGTAAATGCAAACTGATCATAAATTTATTGATATAGAAACAAGCCTGCATTTTGACCATTCTTCAAACCCACAACATTAACCCACTAGAACAACAAAATAATCTCTCACTAATCACTCATGTTTAGAGCAATCCATGGGCTTGAACGAGACCTTCCCCTCAAGAAGATCATAGCTCACAAGAAAATCCATTTGAGCCACGTTCCCAAATATGGCAACTTCACTTGCTGGGCCCATGGCCAAGCAAACCACATTCTCCTCAACCCTAACAAACGTATTATAAGCTCTAAGCTCCACCTCACCACCTTCAAACTTAAACTTTATCATAGGAACTTCCAAATCTTCTTTACTCCTATAACACAAGCTCATCATCCCTTGTGGCTCGTCCACACGTTCACCTTGGATCGCCTCGTCCAATGCAGCCTCGAAATCCGAGTAAAATCCCTCGGGCAAGAGCGTTAGCGTCGTCCCAGAATCGATGACTATGTTACCCTTTTCGGAAGGACCCGAAAAGCCGTCAGGTGTCATCTTGTAGCTCAAAACCCGGTCCCCGATGCTAACACTCTCTAGGGTTAAGTAGTAGAACGTGCTAGGGATCTTCTTGACAAGCGGCGTGGAGACGACACCTGGCGAACGCGAGGTCACAATAGCATTAGAACCAAAGCTCATTTTGCTAGACGATTTCGTGTTACTATAAGGAACCAAACAGTAGGCAAATTTTCCTCCAAGGGACTTTGTCAACTGAGACACCAAGGAAAGGTCGCCACCACCGAGCCCGATCAGGCCCGACCCCTTCTCATTGAACGAGCCGCCGTTGTCGTGGCCACAGCCTATGATGACGTTGTCGAACGTGGCTCGGGTGCCATCGGGCCCGGAAAACGAGACGGTTTCGGTCACGAGGTCTCCAATGGTGTGGGAGTCGTCCCCGTAGGCGTAGCGGTACGAGCACGTGTCGAGAGTGCACGTGCTTGTTCCAACGTTATGGCATGCAGTGGATTGGCAAGGAAGTTTCTTGTAGGAAGTGGATTTCTTGGGGTCGAAGATTGGAGACTTTTGGTCGTAGCATTGCATGCATGGCTTGCATTGAGTCCAGACGAGGTCGCTGCCCGTGTCAGCGATCCCGAGCATCGGGACCGGTGGAGTCCCAATGGATATGCTCATGAGGTACTCGCCGCCGGCTGGTAGGATCGAGGATTGGATCGTGTTGGATGCGTTCGATAGTCGTTGGGCGCGATGGATGAGATCGATTGTGAAGCCGTTGATGGGAGCTTGTGATGCTAAGGAAGTGGTGAGTAAGAAGAGTAGTACAAGGCATGGTGGGGAAATTAGGTAGTAGTGAAACATGGTGTTTGATGTGATGAGAAAATAGGGTAAGTATGTGGATGTGGACGTTGAGATTTGGTGAATGGGAGGATTGATTTATAGAGTTTAAAGGGAGTAATGTAGAAGGTCATATTTTTGATAAGGAGTAATGTAGAAGGTCATTAGCTAGAGATAATGGCGTTTGAAGTCGAGTTTTGTAGGTGAGGAAGTTAATTATGTTAGCTCAAAGGTTAAGAGGACAACGAAAGATCAGATGGTGATGAAATGTTAGTTCAAGGGTTTTAACTTTTTCATTTTTCATATATCAGAATATAAGACATGACATCAAAACTCAAAAAATATGTGTTTGCTGTATCATTTGAGTTTGTTCAACGTAATGACATCATTTGTATCCTGTACACTCGATTGTAACGTACGAGATCAAAATTGAAAAACACGATGATTTGATGTACATACATTATACAATGGTAAAAATAAAATGAAGAAATCACAATGATTATACAATGTTAAACTACATACCAAAAAATAACGGTCAAATAGACCTGACATCAAAAAAGAAGCCATCAAAGCAAACAATAGCTCCTCAAAAAATGAAACTTCCAACAACATTAAACTTGCAAAGGCTTACAAACTCGGTTGTTCAGGCTTGGAGAGATTATGACTCCCTTGCCAAGACCAAACAATGTCCTCAAGCGCCGGTTTCATGCCTACCATGAGCTTTCGATACTCTAGCGAATCGCCACCCGATTTCTTCATTTCGACCAAGCGAAAAGAATCCGACATCTCCAAGACCTCCACATCAAGCATCACCAAGTCACATTTATCGTCGCCTAATCGCAACACCATGAACAACCCTTGATCCTTCTTCGCCACCTTCATCCCAAAACCCTCAGCGACCTCTTGCAGTCTCAACACAATAGCAGAGGCCGGCTCACGAGACACGAACCGGACATCTTCCCTTTGCTCATCACCAACGAACAAACCGGACAGATCAAACCCGGACGACATTGAGATGATCTCAAAGGCATTCATATCTCTCAACTTCCTCGGTTCTTGCTCGCTCTCGACAGCAACATTGTCTAGCTCATCAACACTCAAGGGTTTGGTCCCCAACCCTTTCATGAACCAAGAACTCTCCATTATCTTTTCAGCTGAGATCCTCGTTCTCGGGTTCGGGTCAAGCATCTTAGACAACAACTTGTGCACTTCAGGAGGGAACCAAGCCGGGCATTTATACTGAGCTTTCCTCATCTTCCTATACATCTCATTCAAATTCGGCTCGCGAAAAGGCAGATGACCAGCCAACATTGCATACAAGATCACACCACACGACCAAATATCCGCCTTCGCGCCATCATATCCTCGCCTACTCACCACCTCAGGCGCCACATAAGCCGGTGTCCCACACACCGTCCTTAGCATCATCCCTTCATCTCCTTTCGGCTCCACAAACGTGCTCAACCCGAAATCCGACACCTTCAGATTCCCACCCTCATCCAACAAAAGATTCTCCAACTTCAAATCCCTGTGGTAGACTCCTCTGCTATGGCAGAAATGAACGGCACTGATCAGCTGCTGGAAAACCCACCTAGCCAAATCCTCCTTGAACCTTCCCATTGCAACTCTATGGAACAACTCGCCGCCTTTCGCGTATTCCAGGACGATGTAAACCTTCCTTGTGGTTGCCATTACCTCATGAACTTGCAAGACGTTTTTATGCCTTAGTCTCCCCATGGCAGATATCTCACGCTTGATCTGAAGATCCAAGCCTACTTTCAAGGCCTTCACTTTGTCAATGACCTTAACAGCTACACCTTGATCGGTTTCCATGTTCCGCGCATAGTAAACCTTTGCGAAGTTTCCCTGCCCAAGTAACTTACCTAACTCATACTTCTCCATAAGGATCTTGACCTTCTCCATCGCCCTATTCTAAGAAGACAGCACACGGATAGTTGTACACAAGACTGGAGTGGAGGTATTATGGTTGAAGATCGCAGGCGTCTTCAACAGGGTCGTCTTTCCACGCGAAAGAGCTTGTGTTGCGCATAGTTTTGCAAGATTTCGGCATATGCAACAATGACAAGTTTGCACTGCAGAGTCAGAGTGTCTGCAGAGTGAATTAACACTATGCAACAAGCACATGTTTCTGCATTCCCTGGTGTTTGTCTTTCGGCGGCGATCCCTGGAGAGCTCGGCTCGTTCTGATGAAACAAGAGGAGATTAACATCATGGTTGAGCATATAAAAGAAGTAAAATCAATCCACTTCACATTCATATGTGTTGCTTATGCCTGAAAGAGAAAAGTCAGCTTACACAAATCTGTTTCACCAAAAGAAATGGTCAAAATGGACCTAAGAAAACATGGTAGCAATTATAGCAACATGTAAAGGATGCACGTAGCGTGTTGGAGATGCACGTTCTTGTTTCCAGATTAAGAAGAGCTCATTGATTAGATGCAAGTGGAATATGTCAGAGTTTGAAGAACTTTCAAAGCCTGGTAAGTGACTAAGTAATTTAGTAATAATTGGTGATGCAAAGCTACAATAGCCAGCGTTGATTGATTCTGGCAACATGCCTAGGCATTTTTCACATTGCATTCCTGAAACAATGCTTAGCAAGAAATTAATAACAATTGAAGGTTT
Source organism: Polygonum maritimum (assembly GCA_963924305.1). NCBI lineage: Eukaryota > Viridiplantae > Streptophyta > Magnoliopsida > Caryophyllales > Polygonaceae > Polygonum > Polygonum maritimum. The sequence goes on along the minus strand of OZ002731.1, from coordinate 42,052,060 downwards.
TAGGTTCGAAAATGTGCACAATTTACACAATCCCACATCAGAGCTTCAAAACAGCATCTCAAAATGAGTTAAGTATAAGCAGATTAGGAGAACAGCAAACTAAAGAGATGAGGAGAAAAACACTCATTATATGCTGAAACCTACTTTCCTTGTGACTTTTTAATCTTAGATTACTATTTGGTGATATGATCATCAGAGCAAATGAGACAAAACAATTGGAGGTAGAGGGAGATGATACCTTGCGAAGGAAGAGAAGGAATCAAAAAATGATGATGAAGTGAGAACCGATCATAAGTCTTTTTAAGAATGAAACAAGAACGATTCAGAGAAACGTCATAGATTTTCGCTGAATGGTCTCAAAAGGAATGATAGCAGGGAAATGGTTTTTTCAACATGAAGCGGGATCTTCATTTTACAAAATTTCATAGAACCACCTAGAATTTTTAGCTTTTCACAAAATCGCAAATATTTACATTTTTTATCCGTCCAACATTTTCGGTAGATTGAAAAACCATCCAAAACCACCTTATAGGCTTCGTTAGGTGTCATTAGGTTTTTTGCTTTGTGATTTTTGATATTTTTCATGTGTACAAGATGAAAGACTTGTTACATTTCTACACCCATCTATACAAACAACGGAAGGAGATGCCAATCCTGTATTGTTGTAAAGTTGGTACTAGGGGTGGCCATTGTTCTGGAGCCTGAACCACTTAAGGGACGGCTCTCTAGTTACCGCCCAGTTTCGGTTCCAACCAATCGAGGACTGCAGTATACGCCTCGAATCCTTCAAGAACTGTGACACTGTGAAGGTGTTGCTAAGATGTAGCCAGTAGCCACTTTGTACCACACACACTGCATTAATGGGTGGCTGGCTGGCTGCCACTCCACACGCCGCGACGATAATCAAACTCTTGAGAATATTAAGATGACATAACTTTTTACAAGAACAGGAGCCAAACTTTTTACAAGAACAGGAGCCAAAGAAAAAACATCACTTTTCATTCACCAAGTCATTAGTATGCCATAATACACCAAGTATGAATCATGTTGCCTGCGTTTCTTTCTACTGAGCATCAGTAATTAGTAGTCGATACCATGCGTTTGTAGAAGAATACATAACAAAACAGGAGAGAGATGTTACAGAATGTGGGATACAATATTTGGTTTGAAATGCAAGGGATCCTCTATCTGAGTTTAAAGAACGTATAACCCATATTTCACGAAAATACTATCCAAGTAATTAAGAACCCAAAATTCTCCTCGAGATTGCAAATTTAAGCAGAAGATACCAACTCTGGTTTACCTGGGGCTTCATATGGAGGAGGAATCAGATTTTGTGCATTTGCAAAGGGGTCATCATCACGGCTTGGAGCAGTCCTTGCAAAGGGTCTATCCAACACATAATCAGGGAATACAACCAGAGTTTCTTCTAAAAATGATGTAACACTCTGCAATGTTTCCCACTTGTAACAATTAGAACAAGTCTCGTTATTCAGAACACAAGAATTACCAGGGAAACCAAAGAGACAGCTTACTGTGCAAGTCTTGAAAGCAGCATCACATTTTCGCTTCCAAATTGCATTACGAGGCTCCCCGTGGAAAAGACCAAACAAAGGCTGAAGGCATATCAAGATTGGAAGAATATCAGCCTTATTTAAGATTGTAATTATTAGCAGATTATAACAGAGAGGAACGAATTTCCCATTTTACCCTCCTTATCCACATACGAAAGGAAACAAGAAAATGTGGAAGAATTCCCTATGTATATCAACATTACCTTAACCACGTCCCTTATATTTGGCCTGTTGTTCCCGTACGATCCAATGACAGAATCCCCATAGACTTTGTAAGCTTCCAGAATCTAAAAGAAACATAAACCATGTGAAACAAAATGATTTTGGAGACACAAGTTTGTCCAGCAAATAAGTCTAGTAGTCACACACCTCACGACGAGTGATATTGTTGGGAGGGGCACCATATACCACAGTGTCTACATTCCTTAACATTCTCCATGTACTGAGAAAGAAGTATAATAAATTTAATCAAACTAAATTTGCTAGAATAAAATGTACAGTCACAGCCCCAAATGGTTCATTTACTCGTACAATTTTACAGAATAGGGAAAACAAGTTGTTACTAGACGATAAACTATTATTGCCTTTACTGGCAAATGAGCACTATGCAGAGGAGATCATGTAATCTCCAGTCACCACCACTGGGTCAGTGGAAACACATGGGCAATGCACATATGATAGTCTGTGCAGTGTAAAATCAAAATCAAGCTAAATTGCTAAAATAAAAAAGGGGCCCTACAGATAATTAGTGGAAACTTACTCGTTGTAGGCAGCACGCCCAACCATAACTCCTTGAGCCCCTGCTTTGAGCGCAGCACTAACCTACAAATCAGATCCAAAGTTCCTATAATATTTGGTTTCTTGATGCAACTTGATTGTTCACCAAATCAAATTCGAAATTGAAACAGAACCATGGCTATCATCCAGAAAAATCGCGAGTACAAAATCACATCAAAATCTAATTAAGGGAGCAAGAGGTGAAAACCAGATGAGAATAAATTAAATGACTCGACTGAACAATTACTGAAAAGGAGGTAGTTTCTTTCCTGAAGAAAAGAAAAGATGTGGAATTGATTTCATATGATGAACAGGATCACTAACAAATAGGAAGAGGATTCCATTCCAAGAGTAAATAAATTTGAGCAACCTTGACACAGCAATGATATCATTTTTTTCCTGTTTCCTCAGCCAATGAAAAATGACATATTTATCACAATAAAAACATCATCCTTCCCTTCATGTATCGTATAATGAAGAAAAGATAATACAAAGAGAATTTTTTGTCACTTATGTTAAGTGTTTGTTTATCTAAAAGCAATGCTATTTATGTAAAGAATTGGTTTCAAATAATACAAACTTCTGCCACATGTATTGCCAGCAATGGCTTCTAGAGTTTACGAAAGAGAAACTATGGTATACGTGGTACCAATTCTAACTTTGAGAACAAATGAACAGACTAAGCTAATAATTGAAAGCAATACCTCTTCAATGGAATTTATGCCTCCATTTATGGTGAACATCAAGTCTGGAAAGTCACGCAACAAGCCAAAGTAGTATTCATATCTGCACTAAAAAAGTTAAAACTTTATTCCAGCAAATTATATATAAAAGAGAACCCCCTCAAAGTTCTCCAAGCCTAAACTGTTAGCAATCTAAAGCCAATAGAGAGTAGATACATACTTCAGTGGAGGAATTGTTCGATTTTCAACAGGACTAAGGCCATTAAGAAGGGCCTTCCTTGAATGTAAGATGAAATGCCTGGTCGGGGACGTGGAGGAAACCTTGTAAATGAAGTCACCTTTAGGACAACAATGGAAAAAAAGAAAATCAATTGATCAACTCTGGAAAGCTCTCTTTTTCCATCAAACAAAAAATTTTAAACTAACACCATAGTGATGTCAACTTCATACAAAGGTGTGTACTAACTTTAGATACCACCAACAGATTATGTAGTTTTTCTATATTCATTTGCAACATCCAAACACTTTCCATATTCTACAATATACATATAGTTTTAGAGAATACGCCCATGTTAGCTTTTCTTCTTGAATAATCACAACATTAGGGGCAATACCACAGTAGTTAGAACTTTGGATACTCAACGGATAACCTATCCTTGCACATGAATTACACATAGCCCAGAAAAAACTTACAGAGATCATCATATGAATCATGGTCATCCACACCAATCCTGCACTTAACGGTTACAGGAGCATCGGTGTTTGCAGCAATGACTGACATAGCTTCGCCAACAAACTTCCATTGGAAACAGCAAACATGTTTATGTCAAAATGGGTCAGCATGAAACTATTCATTATAGAATTCAAGAAGATAGCAAGTATCACAGACCTTTGGATCAAGCATTAATTTTGCACCAAAGCACCCATGTCCACTTACCCTGGGACTAGGACATCCACAACTAGTAAACAAAGAAGAACCCATTATTTTCAGCATATAACAATAAAGAAATTTGACCCAAACTTTAGGTAAATGATACCCACTTAAAATTAATCTCATCATAGCCGTAAGAATTAGCAAGTTGAGTTGCCTTTGCAATGTTTTCCAAGTTACTACCACCAATTTGGAGGACAATAGGATGCTGCTCAGGAGAAAATCGCAAAAACCTATCCTGTTTAATGCAGTAAAATGATAAGAATCAATTCTCTTGATATATCAGCAACAATAATAGAGATGAAGACAATAGCTTTTTGCAACATGATTCCCCTTCCACAGCAAATATGAGGAAAGAAGGCAAGTGAGATCATGGCCTATCTCTTGCCTTCATGAATACATACGTTCCTTATTGACCTTTAAATTGATTGACTTCTTGTTAAATTAGTAAATTATTTTGTAAAGAAGATGAATCAAAAATTCTCTCAGGCCATCCATATCCATTTCCTAGCAAAACTCTAGCTCTCTACCACTTCCTAATATTTTGTTGAGCATTAGCCAAAATTCTTTTACTGATGAATATATAACATGTTGCACACAAATATAGATTTATAAAATTACCAGATTGCCCTCCTGATAAACAATTGTTTCAGCTGCAAGCATCTCTGTATAGAGCCACGCATGTTTTGATATTAGCCTAGCTAGTGTCCTGTAGTGATTATCTGTCCATTCCATCATTGGAGCAATGCTGTGTAAACCAGGAAATGCAATGTGATGCAATTGCTCATCACCTCGCAAGCTAAAAATAAATGAAAAGTTCATATATACTTTACAACACAGCAAGAAAAAAGAAAACAAACCTAAATAAAGGTGGTTGATAATTTGATACTTTTTTTTCATGTTTCAGAACTATTTCCCTTTCCTCTCCTTCTTTTGTTGGGCACGCCGCCACCATGGATGCTGCCTTGTGTAATTGATGATTACAAATGTGAGGATATACCTTCTTCCTTACACTTAACCCTCTAGAGGCTGTCTTTGACAACCACCTGTAGTGTTTTCGTACGATAACAGAATGAATGGGATTAAGTGAAGCAATCAAAGTGTACCCAGCAGACTTCATCATGCCTCTAATCAGAGCATAGCACGCACTTCTAGGTACCTATTAGTTAAAGAAACTACATCATGAAAAGATAACATCTGTTCAACTATAACCTGAACTACTTAACCCTGCCTTCTTCCAACTCAAGGTATATACTACATATTGCAAAACAGTAGGCTAACATATACAACCTTGAAAAGCCCCACCTATAGACACAATGCCAGCATAGCCAAAATTAACGATCTTCAGCCATCAATGAATAAAGCATTGCACTTCAACGAAAAAACCCCCACATAAATTCGGTCTCTGGCTCGAAATCTGAGGGAACACTTTCAAATCAACTTTTCTAGTGAATTTGGTGAATATTTACAGGAAGGGCTACTGAAACAAGGGTTAGGAGAATTTCATGAGAAACGAGGTAAAAATAACAGAGTAAACAGTACAGAAAGCTCCAGCGCTAGACGAGAAGGACTAGGGTTTTACCTGGTGTGATGATCTATGCCGTTAGGGTGTTGAGATGCGAGACAGCGAAGAGGGCGCTCCTCTCTCTCTCCCCCTTTGCTCTCCTCTATATCCGTTTGCACTGCCTGAGAAACACACGAGAGTTTAGAGAATTTATTTGAGGGGTGGAAATTAACGGGCGGCGGCTTCCTTATATGTGTTGGACGAATTTCGGGTCGAGTATTAGCGAGTCTGAAAAGTAAAAAAAATACCCAAAACAAAACAACCGAAAATTCTAATTATTATTTTCATATTAAATAGATTTATTTGTTAAATCAAAAAAATGCGAAGAAAAAAAAATACCCGAAAATTCCAATTAAACAATTATTTTCATAGTAAATAGATTTATTCGTTAAATTAGTATAAAAAAATGAAGGACAATGTTGGTTAAACTAAGACACAGTTCTTAAAGGTGGAAAAAAATTGAGGTTAGTTCTATATAAGATTATAATACAAAGTACATACGGTTGCTTCAATCGTGACTCTTTGTGTAAATGCACTAATAAGATGAGCGTACGTAAAAAATTTTCTTAAGATTATAGAGCATCTGAAAGAACGAAAATTCGGTTTATCAAGCCATTCATTATTTTCCTCCATCCTGAGATGATGGTCAGTTTATTTCCAGTTTTCACTTAAGGAACCTGCGTAACAGCGTAAGCACAGCCCACTTGTTTTCATCTTTCAAGTACAAGATTTCGTTCCTATAACAAGCAACAACTTGAGATCTCAACATGCACAAAATGTGTACAGCTTGAGCAAAACATTAAAACGCTACAAAAGCTAATGATAATATTTATCATCTAAGCGGATTACAGTAAGAACCCATGGATGCAGGAACACTCGTCCAAAGAACAAACGAGCCAGATTCTGAATTATCCTCGTTAAAAAAAATCACAAATCCACCAAACTTTTTACAGCTATCATCGTCAAAAGTCTCCAAACTATTTTCTACCTTTACACTAAAGATAGTAATAGTTCTCAGGTGTTCAAGAGGCATCAATTTTGCTCAAATCTTGAACAAATGGGATCCCTGGCGGCTGGATCGGATCCACAAGCCAACTTGCATTTTTAAAATGCACTGTAAAAATTTCCAATTTTACAGTTTTGTTCTCTTGTGCTTCTGTGGAACCAAGCGGATTCCTTGCTTTCCCAGTTCTACTGTCTTGGTTCTACCATCATCAAGATCGACAGTCAGCATAGACGTGCCATTGACGGCGTCACTCACAACCCCCTTTTGCCTGAAAGCCAGAATACATTTGCATAAAATCAAGGACAAATTGCATTCGCATTAGATAATGAGAACTGCTTTATCAAAAAGGCAGACACTATTGATATTTGCTATATTCATCTAGGAGGTGCTCCAAAAAATCAAATTAATTTCAAATTTCTTGTCCACTATGAATGTATAAGGGTAGTTTTTATTAAAGTTGCAACTTAGTTAAAAGGTAATGCATAGTTTCACTAGTAGCTTATTCACCCAATAAGAGAACTTACCAGGAATTATCAGATTGCTGCTGAACTTCTACTCTCTTCCCAATTGCATCTTTACCGAACTTCTTCAATATCCATGTATCATCCATCATATTATTCATTAGATTGTCCTGCAGAGATTCTCTGCCATCTTCCTCTTCTTCAGACTTGGCCTTTTCTGAGGGCCTTTTTCTTTTCGATCTCTGACCCTTGACTACTCCCTTATCTTCCTCACCGTGTATAATCCAAGAGCCTTGGTAGGGAGTCTTGAACTTCAATTTCAATAAGGGTTTCGAATCTGTTGGGGTAGAATTAGATGTTGGGAAGTCACTTTTGTGGGTTTCACCATGTAACTCAGGCTTGCTATCTGGGTGCTTTCTTAAAGACATCCTGTCGCCTTTTGACAGAGAGTTTTGAGATCCAGTTGCAGGTGTTGTGCTTCCTTCACTCCTTTTGATCAAGAGACTAGGCGTCTTTCCAGAACTAAATGCTCCATTTACACCTGTTCCGTTCCCTTGGTCCACTTTACCTTTTCCAAGCTTTATCACATTTCCTTCCCTTTCTCTATTATGTTTCACACCTCTTACTCTACGGGGGCTGTCAATTCTATAACCTGCAATGCCAAAAAGAGTTCAAGCCATGGACAGTAGAGTTAAATCGTGAAATAATTCATTTAAGATGAAGATCTCACTAAATAGTGGAAAAATTATTCAGTAGCTTACCTTCATCATGGTCAGCTGCACTATCAGATCTCTCAGCCGAATGCCTTTCAGATTCTCTGTGCTGACTGACTGCTTCCCCGCCTGTAATCTCACATTAAAGAAATTGTAATCAGACAAAGACAATGTTGAAGAAAACATGAGGAAATCACTAATATTTCATCCATTGAGAAAAGAAGTCCACATTGTGCACATTTCTGACAAGAAGACATATAAATAGAAACTTAATGACATATCTGTAGATTCCAGTTTATAGTAAGAGAATAGTACTAGTCTCTGCCTATCCTTTTAAATGTCATATCCCCTTAAAGGTCAAAAACAGAACAATTTCCGAACAGAGATGAACAGTTCAAGAAGTAGTATATGACCTAGTAATTATGACAAATGATCTTCGTAATCCTAATATATGCCTGCTGCAAATTGATATAAAGGTAGAGTCTAGGAAAAAATATGCTCAATACCCAAGCAGGCTCCCAATTTGAACTATTGCGATACAAAGGTTAATGCTCAAACATCATTCAACATAAGAACCCTCTAAGTTTTAAGATTCATCAACATAAGGATATTATATTTGAAAAATAAACAAGAAAACAAAGACCTGTGAAATCATTTAGAAACACAAAAAGCAGAGAAAAGGTATTCTGTATTCAAAAAATTTCAAACCTTACTGATATGTAATATAGCTGATAAAAATATTAAACAAGGCCCAACTGACCATTCAGTACTGGTAGCTCCTGTTCTCTCTGGTAACTTGAGGAATCCGATTTAGGAGAATTGGTTAAATTTCTGTTGCGTCCACCTAAATGTATAACCAATTTGGTAGCCTTCATACTCTTCTGTTTGGAACTCTTGCTATCATCCTCCCCAGCAGCTGCACTACTAGTCTTCCTGCTTTTAATTTGGAGAATACCAGGCCTCTTATCACTATTCTTAATCTCATCAATAGATTTCCGCTTCAAGATGGGTTGGCTTATTGGGCATATCCTTTCGGCATGACTCAAATCATCATGTCCGCAGTTATGTGGTTGAATAGCATCCTGCACAGGACTGGAGCCATATCCTGTGGATACAGCATCATGATGCCCTTCAAAATTTGGATTAGCACTTATTTTACTTTCTAAATCCTTGTGATTTCCCTTTTTCTTTTTCTTGTTTGATGATTTTTTCCCATAATCTTTGCTCTTCTTAGGAGAACTTTCTGCCAAGCCTTTTAAAGACAGCTTCATCCTCCCATAATCATTCTTGACCCTAGGGGGATCATAATCTTCGTCATCTGAGAAAGGCGTCATAGAAAATATTTCTTCCTGAGTTGGCAGGCCCGCAGCATCCCTCAGGGTTGCTATTAAATCTCGGTCAGCCTCATCCCGTCGTCTCCACAGTTCCCGTACAGCATCCTCCATATCCTTCACCTAAATGAAATGGAAAGCATTTTTGAATCAGGAAGGGGCTTTTAACAACTACCCCAACAAAAGAAACAGATGGTGAAAGCACCTGGTAGCACTCGCCACGACATGTAGGACACGTGTATGGCAGATTAGAATCTGCTTGAAACCGCATATACTTATCATCACTACAAAAAAAATTGCTAATTGTCAGCAAGTTCAGAATAATTATAAAAACACTGTAAAGCGATGGAATTTGGTCGTGGGGGGAAAAATTACATTGTGAACAAAATGATGACCTACTTGATACAAGAAGAAACAGCATAGCACAAAAAAAATATTGCAAAGGAAACAGTTATTTGAAGAAGGCAAATACAGATTTAATGATGCCTAATTTGCAGCTTAAACCAAGTTACCAAAACAAAAAGAATGTTTAGCAGCATCGATAAGAATATGATGCCAAAAATTCCCTTATTGAGTGCAAGAAAAATGCACATTCTCAGATCTGGAAGAGTCGTGTATAGAACAGTTTCCCTTTCTTGATTAATAAACCACAGCTGAAATCCAGATGATTCTGAATGCGAAGTCATTTTGTTTAATCTTGTAACTTGTATAATTGGCTGAAGAATAACATAACTAAGTAAATACTGCAAATCTAATCATGGGATGCACTCCCACACCCTCCCAATATTCTGCTATGTGATAAAAAAGGCAATAAAAAGGTCAAGTTTCAAAACACACACAAGCAAAAACAATATGCCTTCCCTCGAAAATATAGAATATGAACCAACCTGATGTTATCGCAATTGCAGTGTACCCAGCGCTGGCAGATATCACAGCAGACCATAGGGGTAGATTCCGAGTCTCTGTAAACCTAAAAGATGCATACAAATAAGAATCCACGTCAATATAACACTTAATAGCAACAATCAGTGTGTTCAGGAACAGACATGATAATAAATAGAGGCACATAAAGAAAATCCTGTGATTATTAATTTGTGCATATATACACATACAACTTTGATGATGAAAACATAAACAATACCCTCAAACAAACAGGGCAGTAGTTCCCTTTGGTGAACAACCTTCCACAAGCATCACAGCAAGTATATCCTAAGAACCACCTGCAGAAATTAGGAACCGAAGTGACTTTCCTATCAAACAAAAAGAAGAGCCAGAAATTTCCCTCATTCCATAAGGTTGTACTCGAAATTATTACATGCCTCAACAGAAGCTGAAAGACAAAATTATACCTACTCAAGACTTATCCGACTATGAAAAAATCAAAAAGATTAGTACTCCCTTATTTGGTTTCCTTCAGGGTGAGCCTAATGTAACAATCTCCTCTAAGAACTCATAACATCAACATAGAAAATTGAAATGCAATTGAGCTGCTGTTATTTGTGATTGTTTCTGTTTCACCTCAACACAATATTATAGGTAAGAGGCACTTTATCTGTTTCATCTTATTCAGCATCATTTTTTAATGATACCATGCTCCCCAACCCAGTTAGAAGGTTTCCCTTCACCAGAGCCTTTATTAGTTCATGCATGGAGCAGCATTAACACCCACAGAAGAAAACAAGCACTTCATCAGATTGAATCAGAAAATACCTCAAACTGAGACCGTTGCCTGGGACATTAGAGTCACAGCTATGGCATCTAGTGTGATTTGGACACAGGTAAGGCCCAGAACTAATATTCTGCAACATAAAAAAAAATTAAGCCAAATCTAGCAAAATACGGACAATAGCTGAGATGAGAAAAGCGAAGGACAACCTTGTGTGGTGGCTGCATACAGTAGCAGTGGTAAGCAGCATCACACCTTCTGCAAAACTTGAACTTGTTCGGATCTCCAGTTCTGCGACAAACCTGCAACATAAAGAAGCTTAAGGGAAGGATAAAGATGAATAACACTCTGCCCGACCAAATAACAAAAAATGAAATCTCACAGAGACAATATCTAAGAATGGCCTAACATGTGGAATATGTCTTTTTGGGAAAAAAACACATCATATGAGAATTACATATTGACATTCAGCAATTGATATGCCAAATAAAGGACTTGACATTTGCAAAAGACAAGCTAATGTATGCAAGGTTTATAAACATGTGGTAAATTGAAGTATATAGATTAGCCATTACTGGCAACGTATAAGTAGCCAATTATAAAAGAAGCATTCATTAAGGGTAAGAATTATTAGAAAGGCATAATAGTATTGCGTAGGAAGGACTACCCAAACTAATATAAAAAAAGATGAACAAGCATCAACTAGGTACCTCACAAGTACGGCAAGAGGGGCAGGTCCATGAACTCCAGTGAAATAGATCTGTCAAAAAGTAACACGGTGTATGTAACTTGCAATTCGTGATAAAAGGCACACAGAAAATAAAACACACCTCTGTTTTGTCCCCATGTTTTCACGCAGCTCCTATGATACTTCTTACTACAACTCTTGCAAGAAAGCATCTTCTTTGTCCTCTCACTTCCTTCATTTTCACCACAAAAACATAACCGACACATAACATTCACACTGGATAGACCCTGCTCCTCCCCATCCACATCTCTTGGAGCATCCTAAAAGGACATGAATATCTTAATACAGATTTATAAAAAAAAGGCAGATGAATCTGTCAGGAAACGTGGAATTTATTCAAAGATACCTCTTTCTGCCATAGTTCTAGCAACCACAAATACAAGCACAAACGAAAATGTGATAGGAGCACAGTTAGCCAGGGAAATTACAATGAAGTGATACTTTCCTAGTTGAAACAACGAGGATGCACAACAGAGACAAGACAGATTACTGCTAGCCATACAATACAGTTAGCCAAGGAAATTAAAATTAAGTTACATTTGGTTGACTTTATCTTCATTGAGCAATTGATGTCAAGAAGGCAATCACTTGGCAACAAGACAAGCATAAACAGAGATTCTCCATGCGTTCAAAAGCCTCAATTTAGGGCGCAAAGTCGCTAGACCATGAACTCCATCCATAGAACAACAAACTACAACCTAAAAGGGGGACAATTGCATCCATATAGCCAACCCTAACCACGACACACAAGCCAATTGAACCAATCAACAAAAAAGAAGAACCATTACCGGCAGATCCCCGGACTCAAACCTCCTGGCAAAGTCCTCGGCGGCCAAAGAAGCGACGGCAGCCTTCCTCTGCAAGGCAGCGCGCTTAGTCTGCGCAGACAGCAGCTCCTCAGCGCCAGCAACAGCAGCCGCTCCATCAGCAACATCAGCGCTCACGACAGGCGGAGGCGGCGGCGGGGTGACCTTAGGGACGGGGACCTGAACTGTTCCCCCAGCCGTAACCCTAAAAAACCACGGATCGGTCAGAAAGCCCTGGAGCTTGGAAATCTCGAGCGAGAAGTCGTTCTTGGCCTCGTCCGAGCGCAGATTGGGGCGAAACCCTAGCGCGCACGAGCAAATCCGCTTGCTGCCATGGGAGAGGGGGGGGAAGGAAGGCGGAGAAAGACAAACGTTAGAGAAAGCGCGAACGAGACCACACAAGTGGGGGGGCTTGAGAGAGTGGCAAAGCCAGGAGAAGGAGAAGAAGAAACCATACCAAGTAATTGGGCAAGCGACGTGAAAGGCCATTACGAATTGAGGGATTTTGGATTAACAAAAATCGCGAGCCCGAGCGCCTCTCTTCGCTTGCTTTCTACACACACGCAGCCGCTCTCTCTTTCTTTCCCTGGTCAGATCAAAATTATACGGATTAAAACCCAAACGTGCCCTTCTTTTTTACTATGCCCCTGACCCAAAGTGGTCCGTGCCCGGTTGGTAGGACCCTGGTTTTATTCACATATCGATGTTCTACTTTACGCTAAATTACACAATATCGCCCTATATTTTGTCACAATATCGCCCTATGTAACAAGATAAGACATCTTTGGTAGATTGAAAGGTTAAAATAATTGAAAATTTATACAATTGGGCGATGGAACAAAGTAATAAAACACGATGTATAAATTATAGAGTGAAAAAAGAAATATGGATATGAGGATAAATATCAGTGTAAGATGAGATGCTCTAAGCTAAAAGAGGTGAGATAAGAAGCTACGTCTCAAATTGAATCAATTCTTACAAATAAAATAGTATAAATGCAAAAAATACAAACATGCAAGTGAAAAAACACTACGAAACCATAAAAACAAACAAAACTAAAAGCATTGTGAGCTAAACTCTTTGAAAAAAAAAACATCATTAGAATTTATTTTCCTAAGTGAACGCGGGAACTCAAGATAGTTACATCATTAGTTATTTGAACATTTATTAATAAAAGATAGTTACAAAAGAACTAAGTGAACTCGAGATAGTTACATCATTCGCACGATTTCGAGTGATGTTAAGCTATATCTGGGGATTACTGATTCGATTTTCATGGGCAGTGTCCTCAACCAAAAAAACCGTCTAAATGTGTTTTTTAAGTGTCACTTTCACACCTAATAAAAACAACGATTAACACAAGTACATAGCACCTTTTAAATTGTACAAGGATTTAGAAAGACAAAAATTTAGTTGTAGGGTTCTTGCTCGCCTTATCCATGTATATAGTGTCATAATTAACAATAAAATAAAAATAGGCGGTTTATCAATGGAGCATTACCATCAACAGAACTAAACAATAAAAAACATTGTAGAGTTAATTATGTCATCGATACTATAGGTGTCCAATTTACTATCGTACATTCACTACTAACTCGTATTTTCATTTTGTTTTGGAAAAAAATGACTTAAAATAATCTCAACTGTCAAAATTTAACAAAAAATAATCCAAGTTTTAAAATCATCACCAACGATACGAACTATGACAAAATAACCAAAATGATTCGAACGCCTTTTCTGGAATGTTTTTCGGTGTAATCGTTAATATGACGATCGAAAATATTTCAACCAAGTGTAAAATATCAAGTTGTTATGTCTAATTTTCGATTCCTGCATCATCGATTTCACCGAAAAACTTGTTGAAAAACGCTTCTGAATCATTTTTTGTTAATTTCGTTATAGTTTGTATCGTTAGTGATTATTTTCAAACTTGTGATTATTTTTGGTTGAAAGTTAATACCTGCGATTATTTTAAGTTTTTTTTAATCAAACATAATATTTTCAGACCAAACAATCCTACATTCCCAATTGACCCAACGTGAATGAATTCCCTCCACTTGAAACATTCCTACATTTCCAGCAAATGATTTCCATAACCAATGAGTGTCCTTAACCAGGCAAACGAGATTGTTGTAGTGGCCATTAGGCATTTAGACAAGATTCACTGCTATGAACAAACTCACACAACCATACAAACTCTCAAAGTTGACAATTGGTTCCCTTCAAACAAAACATACACCATCCTAATCATCATCTTCGCTAGACTCAGGATCTTCAAAGGGGTCTTCTTCATCTTCATCCTCGTCATCATCATCATCATCTTCACTGCTCAAAACAATGGTAGCCGCAGCCCTTGTAGCCGCTGCCCTCTTAGACCGCGGCCTTGGAGGCAAATCAGCAACAGCACCAGCAGACGTCTCTTCAGACCCTTCCATTACACTGTCCAAAGACACAGAATTCGAATCTGCATTCCCTCCACTTCCTGGTGAAGCCTCGTCCTCTTCATCTAGTTGCTTCCTCCCCAGCACAGAGCTGCTCTTCTTGTTGAAAGGAGAAGGCCTCATCCTCCTCACCTTCTTCTCAGGCGACACACCAGACGACTCTGAAGAAGTCGGCTTCAGGACATCGGTTATCAGCTTCTGACCAATGACTTGCTTTCCAGCAGCCGGGCCTCTCTTCCTTGCTGGTGCTGCTCCATTTGTCGTTTTAGCAGCAGCGCCTCTTCCTCTGCCTCGACCTCTCCCTTTCGGTGGGGCTACTTCTTTGACTTCAAAGTCATCGTCAGAGATGTCATTTACTGCCTGGTCCTCATCATCAGAGCTCACAACCTTCTTCTTCCTTGCGTTTTTCCTTGGATTCTTGGTTGCTGCAACAGCGGGTGCTTCTTTTTCCATACTCGCATTGGCTACACATAAAATGAGATTTACAATTTTATAGAAACCATTTATATTGGGCATATCAGAAATTTTAGATCATGGCAATGACAAGACTTTACCAGGAGAGTTTTCCACCGACTCAAGGTTATAAGCAGCAAGTCTTTCTCTCAGGGGTTCTATGTCCTCATCTACATCGTCCCCTTCAAGAACAGTAGCCTCCTGTTGTTGGCAAATGGAAATTTAAAATCAGAAACTATAAATTTGGGGCATGATTATAACAACCATGTATATTGCATAATGATCCTCACCTTCTTAACTGGAGCTTTCTTAGAGGCAGCTCTACCTTTAGGCTTAGCTACACCTTGATCATGGTTATCTGATAGTATATATCCAAATACAATGGTAAGAGCAAGGAATACACAAAAGAACATTAGAATGGAAAGAAGGAATTAAGTTCACCTATATCCATCGCCTCTGTAGCATCCGATTTTGAACTGACAGTTTTTGCTGGAGCTTGAGCTTTCCGTGCCTTAGTTGCTTTTGGTTTTTCAGATTTAATTTCATCAGAATGTTTCGCATCCACGCTAGCCTTCAAGGCATCAGAATTATCTTGCTCCTGCGAATTAGGCGGATTTATATCAGGCACAGAAAAAAAAGAAGGAATGTTCTCACTGAAATGAGAGCAAAGATAAAGAAGCAATGCTACATACATCAAGAGCCGACTCAAGTGCATCAAGATCCCTGGACCACAAAGACTTTGGAGTCATCTTCATCATTTCATCAAGCTCTTGAGTTGCTTTATCCTTTTCAGCACACAACTCTTGAATCTTCTCTTCTGTCAGTGTCCCAATGGACATGGAAAGAAGGTAGTCATAGTCGGTAACACGGGCCTGTTCCTCAAGAGTTTCAGCCCTCTCTGGGCTATCTTCGGTTTCTTCAGGATCATCAGCTCCAACAAATGCCGATTCAACGCCTTTGGGTTTCTTTGGAAAAGGAGTGAAGCCCATTTCCCGCAATTCAGTTACCAATGCAGCCTTTTTCTTCCTGTTCACAACAACTTCTTCGTTGATAACAGCTAGGAGAAACCTAATCTTGTTCTCCAGCTTTAACGCTTCTATCTTAAGTTTGGCAACACAATACTCCTGCAAAAATATACAAAACATATAAGCACAATTTTGGATAACAAATACCGAGATTGTTAATAAATTTGAGTTCACATAACCCACCCTCCTCTTCACATATAGATCAAGCCTCAAATGATAGAACTCCTCAAGAACTGCAATAGCGTCATACAATGTTAAAAAAAGCAGAAATTGAAATATCAGGTATTTGGCGTGAAAAATATTATCTGAGAAAGTAGATCAGGTATCAATGCATACTTTCTTCTGCGTTTGCATATTTCTTTATTACACCTCTGGGATCAAACAGGTGCATATTAGTTGTGCTCATTGAGGTTGAAAGCTTAAATTTCTTCATTAAGCCCTCCTGCTTTGCATTGAGCAGCTTCCCTGGCTCCATGTAAACCTCAAATTGGGCATCTTTGTCAGTGGAGTGATCACTGAAATCCTGCAGCCATAGGACACTTGCTTTAAGAATTCTAATTCCCAAAAAGTATCTTAGAACCCAGACAGACAAATTCAAAGTAAATCAATATTCCTTTATAATTTATGGAAGAAAAAAAACGACTGTCTGATTTACCTTTATGAACCTCTCCTTCACCTTATCACCATCCTTGGGTTTGTCATTTGATTCAATAATTGACTCTAGGAATTGCTTATAATCGTTTGTCCACCGTCGAACCGGCAATTCAAAAATCCTGACTGTGCCTTCATCTACTTCCTCAATTATTCCACTAACAGTATAAGTGCACCCACCTTCCTTCGTTGATTTCTCAACGGTTCCCTTAAATCCTCTGTACCAAGGATCCATTGACTCAACACTCTCATCATTCAGCAACCGTCTAATGTTCGCAATGATATCTCTGGGATTGAAATTGGGAATGTAAGAGCTCCAGCCAGTTCCTATTCCTTCACTTCCATTGACCAGAACCATTGGAATGATAGGGGCATACCTGTAAACATCAACGAAAAATCAGTCAGGTAACTTCATTTCCCTAGTATCACGAGTTAAAACTTGTAAGTAATAGAACAAATGAGCCCAGTACCAAGTAGGCTCAACAGATATTCCGTCTTCTCGTTGGTAGTCAAGAAGTACATCATCTACATTTGGAAAAACAAATCTTGAAATGTTCTGAAGACATGTATTGATGTACCGAGGACTCGCAGCATCCTTTCCACCCTGTAAAACAGCACATATTGAGGCATTGAGCATGACAATCAAGAATGAAAAATGAAACGGAAAGCTTCAATGCTAAATCTGAGTATTTGATGGCATTCTTCTTACTTGGTTTCGAGTTCCAAATTGCCCACCAGGCACAAAGAGATTGATATTATTACTACCAACAAAATCTTGTGCCATGCCAATAATGGTACTGTACAAGCTCTGATCACCATGATGGTAGGCCGACTTTTCAGCCACATAACCTCCAAATTGAGAGATTTTAGTTTCCTTAAAAAGTTTACGCTTGAAAGCACAAAACAAAACCTTCCTCTGGCCGGGTTTGAGTCCATCCATGACAGAAGGGATTGATCTCTGAAGATCCGCAATTGAAAAGTGTATGAGCTCCTTGTGGACAAAATCAGAATATTTGACATACTTCTCCTTTGAGTCAAGTCCAGTACCAGGCTACATAGTAAATTTACAAACAAACGATCAATATATGACATGGTAAAAAGTGGAACATTCCCATGGAATAAATCAATGGCAGAAGACCCAAACCTCATATTGTCGAAGCCAATTCTTTCTAGCTTCAATCTTCTTCTTGCTGAAGGCAAGTTCTATTGCATCTGTATCTTGAGAATCATCACTCCAAACAAAATTCTTTTTGTGCCTATCTAGATCTCTGAAGTATGCTTTCCCTTCCTCTGAGCTGCTAGTACCCAATCCCTGAAATATAGAGAGTAGTAAGTATTTCTGTAGAGTACAATACCAACAAACAATTTAGTAACTCTCAAGAATCTGACAAACAAAAATATTAGCAAACCTTATAATACTTAATCGTCCAGCCCTTCGCATTACCATGCAAGGTCTCTGTCCATGCCTCGTACTCATTCATAGAGTAAAAGGCTAATTCTTTATTAGTTGCCTTGTTAGTTGCCTGCAAGGCATTTAAGTTCACATTATTAACAAGTTTTTCACATTAGTTGCCCTGCTTCAAACATTAGTGGCAATCTAACCTTCAGAAGTGGCGTCACAAACTCAACCATAAAAGATGGAATTTTCAGAAGTGATGGCCAGAATGCATGGATGAAATTTATGATCAGCCCTTTGATGTGGGATCCATCATGATCCTGTTAACATAGAGTACAAAATGATATCAATAGTACAAGCTAACCCAACCTTACACTTTGCCAAACTAGATAAAGGAGAACAGAAATTAAAGGCATACCTGATCAGCCATGATCATTATGTGCCCATAACGCAATGATTTTGCATCTTGATATACTTTGGCTTGCTGTAGACCAAGTATTTGCTTCAGGCTCTGAATTTCAGCATTCTCCATGATCTGCTTATGAGTTGCTTCCCTCACATTGAGTAGTTTACCTTTCAAAGGAAACACTCCATAGTGGTTTCTTCCAACCACAGCAATTCCGGCCAGCTAGTTATACACATTACAATTTCACCACAGCAAACAAATTAAACCATAGCAAACATCACATACAAGAAGGGTAGATCATAAAGAGGCTTTACAAGATTACTCACCGCAAGTGCTTTAGCCGAGTCTCCTTCCGTTAAAATGAGAGTGCACTTCTCGGAGTTCTTTCCTCCAGCTTCATTTGCGTCATCTAGTTTTCCAATACCATGAAGCCTTTGTTTTTTTGATCCATCTGTCTTCTTCAGTTCCCTTTTTTCTTTAAACTCAGCCCATGCTTCCAGGTTTGCCACCAATTCAGACTTGGAAACAACTACATAATTAGTAGACTCAAAATCAAGATTCAAGTCAAGTGATTATACAAAGCAGATTACTACTGATCATGAGAGAAGTGATACAATGCAAACCTTTCTTAAGGAAATCATCAGGGAGTGTACAACTTGAACCAAAACTGTTGGGACGAGTTGTCAAAGTTTCTTTGGTTTGAGAATCAAAGGCGGGATTGTCAATCAGAACATTCACAAAGACCCACAAATGAGTTTTAACTACGGGTGCCTTGATTTCGACACTTTTCTTCTTCTTGGTATCCTTGGTACTCTTAGTATCCTTGGTACTCTTAGTACTCTTGGTATTCTTCTTATTAACATGTTCCACAACAAACTGAGTGACTTGATTTGTTATGTAGTCGACATGAGTCCCTCCTTTGATTGTTGCAATTCCATTAACAAAACTGACCTGATAATATTAACCCACAGATTCATACAACTTATATTAGATATAGATCTTACTGTTTTACTTCGAAAAGGCAAGACCAAACCGTTTGTATGAAGGAATGCTGTGACAGATACCTGTTGAAACTGCCCCTCGTTGCTAATAGCAACACAGATTTCCCACCTATCGTGAGAGTACAGAAACCTATAAACAACAGGAAGGATTATGTTGAGCAAATATGTCAAACGAATGAAATGGATTAACATAACTATACATCAAGAAAGCTTTTATAAGAACCTTGGTGGTTTTTCTTCTTCAGGCTTTGCCTGAAGGTAGAGATCCACATAATCAGAGAAAGACTTGACAGGAACCCTTTTCCCATTTAGCTCCACCTTCACTCCTTTTCCAAGACATCCAGCCAAGTCCACAACTCGCTTCTTCATCAAACCAACCACACCATCTTCCAAGCAATCCATGTTGAACTTAGCCAGGTCAGGCTTGAATGTTACTTTGGTCCAGTTCTCACCTGTCTTGCACTTGGTAATTACGGGCTCTGATTTCTTACCCATGTTGTCAGCGAAAACCTTCAAACAAGTTCACAATTCAAAAGCAATAAGCATCCATGCAAATCAACGCCAATTCACATGAAACACTCTTTAGATCTATCTTGCCACTATAGGTTAGCATCAAGAAGGATAAACCCCCAATCTATTATCAGAAAACCTAAAAACGCATCATCCTAGAACAATGAAACCCTAGAACCACTAGCAATGCTACATCGTCCCAAGATTACAGTCGGAATCCACTCTATCCTTCACAGCAAAAGGCAAATTAACTACTAGGAAAGACACCAAACGAAAATCTACAAAAAATTCCAAGATCGATTCGGTTACCTGCTTATATCTCTTTTGCCTCTTCCCGTCAGCGGTCTCGATCACGAACTCCTTGGAGAAGATATTGGTGAGCTTAGCACCATATCCGTTTCTCCCACCGGTCGTCTTCTTGACGGAGTCATCGTAGTTACTACTGGTCAACAGATGCCCGAAGATCAGCTCGGGAACATAAACCCCATGCTCCTTGTGGATCTCGACAGGAACCCCGTCTCCGCTGTTGTACACGCTGATCTCGTTCCTCTCCTGATCGATGTTCACCTTCACCGTGTCCATCGTCGGATCCCTCTGCTTGTTATCGGCGGCGTTGACGAGGATCTCGTCGAAGATCTTGTACAGCCCGGGGACATACGAGACTTCCTCGTAAACCATCCCCTTCACCATCCCTTCTTCTTCCTTGCAGATCCAGAGCTTCTGGCTGAACTTCTCGATGGATCCGACATAGGTATCGGGTCGAAGAAGGATGTGTTCGAGTTGCGACTTCTTCTGGTAGGTCTCTTCGATTGTCTTTTTTCCGCCGGGGAGGTTGGCGTTATTGCTGGTCTGGAGCGGAATAGCAGCCATGGAAGTCGATCAGAGCGAGAGAAAGAAGACAATGAAAGACACAGAGATGGTGTCTTGGAGTTTTGGGAGGAGAAGAGAATGCAAGAAGAAAGCTGAAGAAAGGAAAGGGGGATGGGGTTTTTGAATGGGGATTGCTAAACGGTCGATTAAAGAGTCGGCCTAGGGCTTTCGAATTTGAAATTCGAAATTTGAGCGGGAAAGTGAAATGTTTGATGGAGATCGGACGGTTGTGGGGTATCAGCCCCGACGCTCTCCTGTTGTCTGCTGATTCGTGATGATCAGATTTATAAGGAAGACAACAAAAAATGTTTCCTTTTTTATGGTCAAAATATATTGGACCGATGGTACGGGTAAGGCGGTTTAATAATAGTCACATGAATTGGGCCCAAGAAAAGTCCATAAACTCAATCTTCAGGCCCAATATGACCTCATGAACATTGGACCAAGTGCATTTTAATCTTGGATATTGTATAGGTACATACGTAGGGTCAGAAATAATGGCCTGATAAGTTGAAATATTATACTCTTTCTACCATCAACAAATATGTTTTTATTTTTCATTAATTTGTTAAAAAACTTTGAAAAATTAATCAGAAATTAAAACAAAAATATCTAGTATTTCACATATTGTAGTCTACCATTATTACAACGTGTGATTACGTAGTGTGTAATAGACTTCTTACCACGAATTCACATCAAGATTTTTCTTCATCGTCAATTAATTTTATGCAAGTTACGTCTCCATTTGAATCCAATTCTTCGTTAGCCTTATGAGATTTTTTAAAGATCGTCGAATGTTTATGTTGTTCTTATACCGAATATTTCTTTCAAAAAAATAAATATTTTCCTTTTTAATGTATATATTTGTGTGTGTTTTTTTGTTGGAATATAAGATTAAGCCGGAGTAGTTTCTACTTCTAATCAATTTAACAGATTAATGAACTTATAAAAGGATCAAATGAGAAAGTCGCACAGCCTTTCTGAATTCGAAGACCGATGCACGTGAGTAACATGCCGGTCTGTGTGTGCATTTGTGTGAATAATAAGGATGGAGTACGTAGAGAAGATGCACTAAATTTCTGACAACCCACATGCCAATTATGGTTTTGTTTTGCATTATTGCAATTCAAAAATCGGTTTGCTTGTTTGCAATTCAAAAATCGGTTTGCTTGTTTGCAATTACAAGCCAATAACTCGTAATCATTCATTACAATAGCCCATCATATACATTGAATGCTGCGTATATGTCAAAAAGAAGTCGAATAAGATTATGATATGGAAAAGCCAATCACTCGTTTTTGTTTCTTGAAGACCTAAGGGTGTGTTTGTTCTACTTAGCTAAGATCATAGTTCATGAATGAGAATGTTCATTAACCAAACACAAAATCACATATATGGTTTCAATTAGTTGATAAGGGCTTTGTAACGAAAGGTTTAGATCGATTCATTGTAATGTTCAACATTATTATTACGTAAACTAAAATGTAGGATCAACGAGTTAGGGATAAGGGTTCTTTTCATGGACAATTTTTTTTTTTTTTTGAACGGGTGAGAATTAGGGTAGCCCGAGTACTACTCGGCCTAGCCTAGAGCACCTGTGAACAGGTGAGAGCTATGCTCTGAAAATTCAAATTTGTGGCTTCGTCGCCAGTGAGGATCGAACCGGGGACCTCGGGTTCTCCCCATTGAGGTCTTACCGCTAGACCAAGTGCCCTTTGGCTTTTCATGGACAATTTGCTTGCATCGAGTCTTAACTTGAAGCCCGGCCCTTTCTTCTTTACGATGGTGCTACACTTCAAGGTAACGCCTCGTGGAGTATGCTGGTGTTACACTTCAAGGTAATGCCTCGTGGTGTATGCTAGCTCTTGATACTACTGTGTCGATAGATGAGACGGGAGTTGGGGTTAGAGCAACAATGAGACAAGGTGTATGGAAGTTAGAGGCTTTGCTAAGTCGCATTTGGTTCTTTCACTTCGTTCTATTTTCTTTTTGATTCTGTTTTGGTTGTTGCTCTTTGGTAACCATGCTCTATCATAAGTGCATACATTTTGAATCACCGGACAAACACTATTACGAGAATTATATCCAATATCCAATTTAACCGCATAGTTGGACGGATTACAACGTGTATGAAAATAGCTTAATATGGTTGAGAATTTTGCACCGACATTGCAGCAGTGTACACGAATGGTTGATTGAGCTACGCATATTTCATAATTGGCTATTTTTTCCCAACATAACGAGACCAATCGCCGTGATCAATGGCATAAGAAGTGGATATTTTGAATTCGAATACAACCAAGCCATAACGTATGAAAAGTGAGGTTAACTATTGTTTATTTCATTAAAAAAAAGTGGATTAACAACATCTAGCATTACTCATCATCATCAAATTTAATACGCCCCTAAAATCCCCATCCTCACCATAATTCAAGGGGAAAGAGGTCGGTTTGCAGTCTCCCAGACACTCAGACATTATTATCAACTCTCATTCGTCCTCCCAATTTGTAGTCTATTTCATTTTTTTAATCAAAAAAAAACCTAGCTTTCCTTTCTCTTCACTGAACCCTCAAAATCCCCTACATATAGTCAGCCTTGTGAGGGTTTTACAAGCTGCAAGCTCCCTCTGAAAATGGCTTTTAAGCTCACCTTTCTCCTCTCTGTTGCTCTGCTTTTGGTCTCTTCCACCATTGGAGCTCCCTACAATGAAGGTAAAGGAAACCCTTTTCTTCTCAAGTCTATCAAAGCTCAAATCTTTCAACTTTAAGTCTAAAAAGCTCACACCTTTTTTTCTGTTTTGGGTTTTTGTTTTTTTCAGGTCTACTTCCAAATGGCAACTTTGAAGAGCCACCAAGTGCAAACCAGATCAAGAACACAGTCCTACAAGGCAAACACGCCTTACCCAAATGGGAAACCTCCGGCTTCGTTGAGTACATCTCCGGCGGGCCTCAGCCCGGAGGCATGTTTTTTCCGGTGGCCCATGGCGTCCACGCCGTCCGCCTAGGGAATGACGCCACCATTTCCCAGTCAGTCCCGGTCAAGAAAGGGTCAACTTATGCACTCACATTTGCAGCTTCAAGAACCTGTGCTCAGGATGAGGTCTTGAGGGTGATTGTTGCTCCTTACAAGGGAGATATTCCTCTGCAGACCCTCTACAGTAGTAATGGTGGGGACACTATTGGCTGGGCTTTCATGGCTACCTCCACTGTTGCTAAAATCACATTCCATAACCCTGGAGTTCAGGAGGATCCTGCTTGTGGGCCTCTGTTGGATGCTGTTGCTATCAAGGAGCTTTACCCACCAAGGACAGGGAAAGGTGAGGGTTAAGAAAAGTGTTTTTGTGTTTGAATTGTTAGATTTGCTTCAGTTTTGGATTTTTGCTTTCAATATGATCTGCTTGTGGACCTCTCTTGGATGCTGGTTTTTGTTCTACTAGTTATCAGTACCATAGTTTTCATTAGTGTTTTAGGAAGTTTAAAATGTGTCTGAGGTGACTGATGGTGACAAATCTTTGACAACAAGTTCAGTAGGAAGTGAGGTAATATATACAAATATATACCTCATGCTGTGCCTTATTATAGGTCACATTCTCCAGATTGTCATGTTATCAAATTGAAAAGAGCTTACAGTTAGGGGTATTTGGAAATGATACAGGATTGTTACCATCTGATGCTTGTTTGGTTTTCTTTTGCAGGCAACCTTGTGAAGAATGGAGGATTTGAGGAGGGTCCTCACAGGCTACTCAACTCATCAAACGGCGTCCTCATCCCACCAAAGCAAGAGGATTTCATGTCTCCCCTCCCGGGATGGATCATTGAGTCTCTCAAGGCTGTCAAATTCATTGACAAGAAACACTTCAACATCCCCTTTGGTCGTTCAGCTGTGGAGCTCGTTGCAGGGCGGGAGAGTGCCATTGCTCAGGTCATCAGGACGGTTCCCGGTAAGACCTACGACCTCACCTTCACTGTTGGAGACGCCAAGAACGCGTGCCATGGATCCATGATGATTGAAGCCTTTGCTGGAAAGGACACTTTGAAGGTTCCCTTTGAATCCAAGGGATTAGGAAGATTCAAGACTGTTAACTTGAAGTTTAAGGCTTTCTCCCCAAGAACAAGAATCACTTTCTTCAGCTCCTATTATCACAACAAGGTTGATGATTTTGGTGTTCTCTGTGGACCTATTCTTGATGAAGTCAAGGTCACCTCCAGCCGCCCCTAGATATAGGCTGTTGGTTTGTAATCTAAATTATGGTTTAACTTTTGTAGGGTTTTTATGTGTCCTGCTATGTGAAGGAACACTGGTATTCTCATTGAGAACTCTTCTATTGTATTATGATTTTCGACTTGATCAATGTAAGATGTGGTATGTGTTAAAAGACATATATCAAGTGTTAGCTGTGAAGGCATGCGAATTACAGTATCTGCAGTCTCAATTGCTGAAATAGTTACAGCATATCTGAATTATGACAATAAGAACATAGAGTTCATGTATGTGAATACTAGAATCGCAGTTTTAATGCGAAGAATAATCTATAATCTAAACACTGGGTGCTCTCCTGACCCAGATCACAAATTTGCAAAAAGTACAATATTCTAACAAAAAATACAAGTTTCAAGTGTACCAGTTTGATTGTGATTTTGTGATGTTAGACTGCTTCAATGCTTGTAGGATCATTTCTTGATACTGCTCTCGTCCAAGATTCCAACAAGGCACTTCTCTAATAAGAATTCGTCATTCACCCAGGCATGATACTTGTCTGACAGTGAAGTCAAGGACTATTGCATCTTAAGTTTTCAGACAGAGACAACGATATACCATGGCTGAAGAATGTGTTCTGATAATTAATTCTAAAACTAGAAACATGCAAAGGGATGAATGAAACATCAAAACTAATCAAAGAGGGAGGAAGAGACCTCGGTATAAGAGATGAAGCAGATATAAGTCAATTGAAAGTAGAAAAAATAGCAAGAAATTCAGTAGTTCCAATCCAAAAGGATACTGAATAATGATGTACAGTCTTTGCCGACAGCCTTCATAAGCATATCCACACCTATAAGAATATATCTGTTGGGTCAGATACTCAGATGATCACTGCTTCTTTTCTTTCCCGTAAAATATTTGCTTTGAATAGAAACATATAAACAGACATGTAAAACAGGCAAAAACAGGCAATATATACCACTCAAAAATTTACTTCGATAGCTATGTTAACGTAAGTACGTAACAGGCCTATTTGCTGGTTAATTTTGAATGGTTTGCTCAATAATTTAAGCAGACACTAAACTTCTCTCATTGCTAAAGAAAATAAGGTGTTCCAGTTTCTCATATTATTGCTAGAGGAAACAAGGTGTTCCAGTTGCTTCTATTGAATGCTGAGGGTTTGTTGTAGTTTGTATTTTCCTTCAAGTAATATATAATTCATCAGCAGTTCTGCCACAATGCATGTTTATTCTTCCATTGTGCTGCGGCATATCTTGATTCCTTAACGAGCTTCTATAGACTTTATCACACTAAATGAAAACAAGGAAAATCTCAACCTAATAGCCTATCAACTATACTGATCTTGTAAATAACCTATATATAGCTAGTCTTCAACAGGTGAAAGCAATAACATTGAAGTAAATATCTGAATGTCATTGTAAAGAGCATGATTATCAATAATTTGTCCTGACTTCCTCACTCATATAGAATAACAAACCTAGAACACTTTTGCAGCATGATAATTTCTTCAACGAAAAAGTGCAATACAGTGTACAGTATAATACGATCCTCTTACCCCCAGGGTGAAATTTCATGTATGGGTATATATTATAGACACGGCCTTTGAGTACCGTCCACATAGAACCTTCTGTTCTGTTCTGCTTGACTTCACTCAAGGTGATAAGTCTTCGGTTTGACTGTCCTTTATTTCCTGAAAAAAAAACAAATCAAACATTTATCTTCAGTTATCAAAAAAACAATTTAGTGATATCAGTTACATCACCAAAAAGAAGTGATGATCTAGGACTGGGGGAGAAAATAGATACAAATGCACAAAAACAAAAAGCAATTTATTGTCATTCACAATAGATGGACTAACATAATTTCATATTATGTACAGTAAAAAACCTACTGATTTTCAGCCAACAATTTTCAACAAATTAGCACTCTTAATCTTGATATATGCTTGCATATATTGCATTTATAACACCTATACAACACACACACCATAGAAAAAGCAAATTCGGATGAACAGAAGATAAGAGAGAGCATCATATTTTGAAAGTTCTGGTACCTGCAAGGTCTGGATGAGTGCGGGTAAGCTTAAGCCAGTCCATTTGGCTATAACCCTTCTCAAATGGAACCTTTGTACGAGCTATGGGTTTCTGTGACCTCAAAATCTGCTCAGCTGTAGTCTTATCAATACGTCTAGCATCTTCTGATGATTGTTTCATACGTGCTATGCTAGATTGTTCACTAGGAGTTGCACTTGTGACACTGAAGGACAACGAACCAACTCTATCCTCCTTTCTGTTTCCATCAGTTGGAAGGCCGTCTTTCCACAGAGATGCATTTCTCGCAGACTCGTCATCATTAACATTTCTGGACACTTCATCCTTAAGAGTGATATTGCTTATGTCTTGTGCTGTTTGCTGTGCATCAGAACTACTCTTGCTGGCGATGGAATTAACCTAAACCATATCAATTAATACTCTTTAACTTTGAGGGGGAAAAACCATAATGGCACAAATTGGATGGCTATTAAATGGCTTTAGGAAAATTAATCTGCTACTACTTCACGTTGCAATATAGATATCCCTAATGAAAACCCTTAATTGGTTTTAAAGCTACTTATAAATGCTGCTCAGGTTCAAGTTTAGAAACAACCACCAATGATATCAAACGGAGAAGACTAGTTCTCTTCAATTTCATAAAGAGGTTATGTTAATAAGGCAAAAAAATGCAGACAATTTGGGACTTGCCTGGCAAAAGGTAAAATCATCCTCACTTCCATTTGCCATGCTTTGAAGCACCCAAGGCTAGCAAAGTTACCAAACCTGTCAAATTACCCAAACGCCCAATGGCAGAATTTTAGTATGCTGTCAAATGTCTTCTGAATTTTCAGCTTTCACATTTTGTGCCATCAGAAACAAAATAGGATAAACAAAAATCAAAATCTCAAATTTATCCAAAATCCTTTTCACCAGCAGAGCAAAGTTCTCAGAAATAAAATTAGTACCACATCTCTCCTTATAATGAACATTGAAAGGAGATGAAATCGAAATTGTCCCAACTTCTCTAATGAATTTGGACACAAACTATCAAAAATAACCAGCAGAAGACCTAATGTGTGAAATTATCCATATCAGGTAATCAAAAGATCTTTCTGAAACGATCCTTTAGCTAAGAGCGAATCCTGAAACCAAATCTACTAGCTTTGAGTTCTAAATAGAGAGTTCTCATATCCGTCGGCTAACTATATCATCTATCAATTAGGGATCACGACTGAATTCGCTATAGCTAAAATAATAGAAATCCACGAATTGCAAACTGAAATAAGTGATCGGAAACCTCACCGGAATACTGGAATCAGAGAATCGATCGAAACGGATCTTCTTCTGCAGCGTACTCTAGCCGCCAACTGGTGTTTGGTTTTGTTTTTGCTAGAGAGATTTCAAAGGTTATTTTCGGATTATAAAACAAAGGAGGCGTTTTGTTAGGTGGGAAATCAACTAGAATATATATTTTCTATAATACCGTATAAAGGTATTAAGCATGCCAAATTGCCAACACAAAATATCAATTTATATGTATATATGGTGTGATTAATTGATTAAAGCAAAGAATCATACAAAGTTTAAATTTATCATGAAATTTTTGCATCTAAGGACAGAAAGAATGCAAACTTTAGACAGTATTATAATCTTTACAAAAATCAACTGTCAGAAATTATGCAAATGGTTTTAGCAAACAAGAAGAATGGTAGATTCATGTCTTACAAAATCGTGGATTTCTATGTTCCTATATAGAATGTGGCCCAAGTTAGCTTCACCTCCGAAATCTATGATAACACAAAGTGGTGACTTGATCAATGTTTTTTTATAACTTTTAGGCTCTAATAATTACAAATTACCACTTGTCCGGAGAACACAGAAGAGCATTGAAATCTGACAAAATCATGTCAAAAAAAAAAAAAAAAAATCTGACAAAATCTCCTTCATTCTTTTATTTTACCTTTTTATTAAACTAGCTTAACCTGTCGTGCCATGCACGACTATTTCACTTAAAAATATTACAATAAAATTATATATTTTATAATCAAATATTTATATGGAAAATATAATATAAGTTTTATCATATGAACATGTTTTTTATCTTTTAAAAAGAGTGATATTGTTTTTGAAGTTCATATAACTCAAAATATATATATAAGACATATTTTTTTCACTCATTTATATATTTTTATAAAACCTGGTTATAAGAATATAAATTGATATTTTACTTACAATTTTTATCATAGATTAATAACGACTATCATAAATGTAAATATAAGTAAACAAATTCATCAACTGATTATAAAAAGTTAATAGAAAATGTCAAAAACCACAAACTTACTTCTATTAAAGAAATAAGTTGAATCCAATATTCATAGATTTTTCTTAATTTGTTTGTGAAAGATTTTTTCCCTTTAATGCTTTAAGAATTACTAATTGACAAAAGCTTTTTTATATAAGTAGATAAGAAGAAAGACAATAGGAAAACCCTATATAATGTGAATAATAAAAATTAGCATTTTTTATATATGAGGTAGGGTCAAAATTAATGTGGTGGTTAAAAAACGACCACTTGTATGTTTGTATTAGGAAAATAAAGGGCATTTGTATAACTTGAGAAAAGTTGTGGGATTATTTTGTAAATAAGTAAACATTTTGAAAAAGATGTACGTTATGAAGATATAAATCAAAATTATTATTTGTCTAAAAAAGCAAATTTGTTATCAAGATAGAAAAAAATCAAATATAATGGGTAAAAAAAATATAGTGGATCATGTAAATATAGAAAATAATTAACTTAAGTTTAAAAATGCTAAATTTATTCAAGTAAATCAAATAATAAAGTAACAAAATTAGTATTTCTATTAAAAAACAATGTAAAACTTTCTCTTAAAAATTCTAAATTGATGCATGTCTTTCGCATTGTAAATTTTAGCATTTCTATTTTACTTAATTAAATTAAAAAAAATGTTGTATTTGAGTAACAAAATTTGATTTTTACTAAATAATAAACGATTTATAATATATACATCAATTTAGAATACAAAATTTGAGTTAGGGTGCAACTGAATACAACATTTTTTTAATTAAAAAAATGCATGTCTTTCACATTCGTTTAATGTTTCCGCCTCATTAGATGTGTGTTTAGTTAGTTAGGGTGCTAATTAAAAAAAATGTTGTATTTGAGTTTACATTATATGTCCAACCGTGAGTGGTTTTAATAGAAAATAATTTAACATGATACTAATTTCGCATTGTTAAGATAAAGTTTACAATATATTTTTATTTTGGTTAAATATATGTATGGATAGATATTGTTAATAAGGTAATTAATTAAAAGATTGAAAATTTACTTACCAAAATTATGGTAGTTAATTAAAAGGCTTTAAAAATTATTTTGGTTAATTATCTGGTGGGGCCAGAATCAACGTGGTGGCTCAAAAACGGTCGGCTTTTATAATATATATATATTGATTGATTTTAAGAAATGAAGAACTGTGGATGTTCTAACACAATGTATATGAATTATGAACTTATAACTTTACAACTTTACATGTATAATTTCGTAGGCTCCATTCTTGTGGGTGCACTAGCACAACATAACCAGTAATTTACATGTTGCACGGGGCCTAATACATCGGACGGGAGCGACGGATTTTAGAAGTTAAGAGTGAAGCAAATTTCGGAAAATTCACCCCATTAGGGGGTCCGAAAATAAGATGAATAGTGGATGGTCCATCTAAAACCCGCCCCCTTTATGAACAATTTTGGGGATCCATACCGCTCTTAACAGCAAGGTTGTGAAATTCCGGTGGGCCGAGAGAACTGGGAGATGTGTCGGTGTAAATTTAACCATTTCGTATATAAGGTCGGGATCCACCTTTTTACTCAAAAGCTTAAGCCAATGGGTAGGGGTTTCACCTTATTTATATACTAGTGGGATTAGCCCACTCCATCCGATGTGGGAAAGGAGCTCCTCCAACAGGCCCCCTCAAGTGGTAACTAGCCCGGCCTAGTTAGCACTTGGAAAGACGGGTCTAGCATCTCATTCTCTTTATAGCTAGCCTAGAGAACGGGCGGTGGCATCTCAATCTCTTTTTAGCCAACTCGACCCAAAGAACGGGCCAGGTAGCTCATAATGCTAAACCCAAGCCCAAATAGCTAGGAAGAAACGGACCCGGACCGAACAGGCTCTGATACCATGTGAAATTCCGGTGGACCGAAAGAACTAGGTGACGTATCGGGGTAAATTTAACAATTTCGTATATAAGGTCGGGATCCACCTTTCTACCCAAAAGCTTATACCAATGGGTAGGGATTTCACCTTGTTAATATAATAGTGTAATTAGCCCACTCCATCGAATGTGGGAAAGGAGCTCCTCCAACAAAGGTGAATCACTACTCACTAATCACTAGCGAACAAATAAATGTAACGCAAAAGAGTTTGTCATGCTACAAACATCATGGAGTGTTTTTTTGTTTGTTAATCCATTTGTCACATTGGCGAGTTTGTCATGCTACAAACATCATGGAGTGTTTTTTTGTTTGTTAATCCATTTGTCACATTGGCAGGCTCCTAGTCGGTAGGGGTGGGCACGGACGGAAAACCGGAAGTTTGGTTAGCCGGATATTCGGTTACTAGATTATGATAACCATTACCGAACCGTTAAGTAACCGTTAACCGATATCGGTTAACCATGAAAACCGGTCGGTTAATCAGTTAACCATTATTTGAAAGTGAATTTATTTATTTTAAATAAATGCATTTTGACTGATAAATATCGAAACATATAATCAAAACATGTCGTCGATTGGTGCGGATTGGATCGATCAAACAGGGTGAGTGGATGCGCCGTTTATGAGGGTCGTGCTTCTGTGCGGTTGCAAAGCAACATATACTAGCTAGCTAGATTAAAAGATACTATAGAATTTTAGGCTGGCGAAAAAAGAGATAGCATTTTAGGCTTATCGACCTTCTCAAAGAAACAAAGATAGAATATCTGCAAATTAGCGGGTGCAAGTGTGCAACCGGAAAAAGCTTGTAATTAATTGGTTTATCAGTTAATAAGTTATAACTAGTTATTCATTTAAGACACTAACTATTTTGGAAGATATTAATATTAAGCAGTTGTAATTAATTGTTTTTGAATTATAGAATAGATCTCTTATTAAAAACGAATGCTATCAAATTAGCTTATTTATATTATTTTCTTTCTAAAATATATATTAATATTTTATTAATCGGTTTATTGGTTAACCGGTTGAAAAAATATAACATACCATTACCGAACCGTTAAACCGTTTAAAAAACCGGTCGGTTAACCATAACCGGTTTTTCACGTCACGGTTAACCGGAAAAAACTTTCGGATACCGGTTTAATGGTTACGGTTTTTTTTGCCCAGCCCTACTAGTCGGTACGATCGATCTTCACCATTCAAAACTATCTACAAGTCCAATCTATATTGTCTATAGTATAAAGCGGAGACAAAGTCTTCACAAAAAATTGCGCCACATGTCATATCGTTAATAAAATAATCAACCGGCCCCTTGCGTATATAAAAAAACACTAATCACAATAGAAAGATAAATATATATAATTTGATAAAAATAATCAACTGGACCCTCCTCTATATAAATTAGGTAGTTAGAATATCATATAATCTTACCCTGTAAAAATTGCCAAAAATTATGAATTTTATCTTACCAAAATACAACTAGATTATAAAATAACATATAATCAGTTGACGTGATCATAGGATAATTCTAATCAGTTGGGTTTATAAGCAATTTAATAAAAAAAAACACTAATTTCGGAATTGTACGTCATTGGGTTCATTTTAACGTGTTCCTATTTAAATTTTTTTCTATAATGAAATAATTAGTTGACCTCACTTTATACAAATTAGGCAATTAGAATCTCATATAATCTTATCTCGTAAAAACTGCTTAAAGATTACCGAAAATTATGAATTATCCCGAAAGTTATGAATTATCGCTTACCAATAATTAATTGTAATCTTATAATAAAAATTATTATTTGATAAAAATTGATGTTTATTGTAAAGTAATTTTTGAACAAATTCAATTTATTTATATTATGAGATGATTTACTATCATTGGCAAAAAAAAATCAATAATCAAAATACGAAAATAAATATATATAATCCTATAATTTTAACGTGATCATTGACGTTATATATCTATATTAAATTGAATTTATAATCACATTACCCGTACATAGTACGGGGGTTAAACTAGTTTATAATAACGTATTTGTCAGCATGACCTGTATGGTGCACGGCCCGGTCTTACTCAGTCAGAGAAAGCAACACTTGTGGCCAGTATTATATTTATAGAAATTTAGTTGCAATGTAAAAATCTGTCAGATATGCATGCATGATGTGGGATGTGGGATGTGGGATGCCCTTGGCTGGCTGGGTTTTGTCCATATTGTCACGTGACTTGTACGCTCTAGTTTCCAGAGGACCAGAGCCCGCCCAACAGCTTGTAAAGTTGGAATCTCTTAAGGGGCCGTTTGGATGAGTGACAAATTTTACTTTGTGAAATTATTTCCGTCTTTAAAGTTTTCACTGTGGCACATCGTATATTTTTCTTCAATAGATTCAATAGTTTTATTGTTTCCCGATAAGCCAAGTTAATTACTGTTGTTAGGCATTCAATAAGATGTACTCCCTATAATGCATTCACTCATCGAGATCTCATCCTCCAAGTCTCCAACAATTGTTTTAAGTAAAAGTACACTCTCGTGTCCCTCATCGAGATCTCGCTGCCCATGGTAAATTGAAAGAATTGTTGCCGACATTCTCGTGTCCCTTCGGGGGTTCGAGTCAGCCCGTGTTTATCATGGGAGTAGACAGTGTAACTCTGTGGTTGATAAAATTGCTTTTTTGGGTCACAGTCTCTCATGGGAATCTTTTTGGAACCATCACGAGCTTTTAGCTCTCATCCGAAAGGATGCTCTAGGTATCCCGTCGTAAGACGAGGCCTAATTTTCACCGTTTCAAAAAAAAAACAATTGTTTTAAGTAAAAGTACACTTTTTGTCTCTTAAAATGTGTGAAAACTAGTTACTTTTTACGAATTTCGAGATAAAAAAATATACTTTTGCTTAAAAAGTACTTTCATGGAGAAAGTGTAGCAAGGCCAAAATGTTTATATTTTGGCACTTTGGCATTCAGTTCCAATACGAAACTACAAAAAATATATTCACACGTAAAAACAACATTGGTCAAAAGAGGAATAAAAAGATTCAACCACGGAAAAGATTAAAATTTATTTGCAATTAAAAATATTCGTATATTAAGGTTACGGTTTTTTTTATTGTGTGCCAAAAGATACGTGATAAAACATACTCCGTAGTAGACAAGGAAACTAAATCATAAGGAGAAAATAATAAGTCTGTCATAAAAAAATTAAAAAACTCTAAAGTTTAAGATTTACCAAATCTTTTTAGTATAAACACATTTTAAAACCCACCAATGGATAATTTACAAATTGAATTCATACCAAACCATCAATCAAGTCGGGTTGGATATGTTCGAATTTGATTATTTCAGATTCGGATTAAGCTAGATACTTGCCATGATCATGGATCAATCGTCGGATCGTTGCGGGTTTTCGTATAGGTAGGGTTTAAGCCGATAAGTTAAGAATATCGATTTTAATATGACTCTTAAAATAATATTTCAATAATAAATTATATTACAATATCAAAATATTTTTTTCTATATAGTGTATATATAACATATTGTGCCAGCCCGAAGGCAATGAGATTTAGGGTCCGTTTGGTTACAATCTATGCAAACGTAAAC